>OZ030013.1:28267500-28867500 GCA_964023405.1 Apodemus agrarius | reverse complement strand
AATTACTGCAAGGCTGGTGTAAGATGAATGTGTGAACCTATATCTCAAAGGCATCCTGAACAACATAGTGTAATTTCATCTTGAAAAATGGTAAAAGTTTCTATCATGCATTTCATATGAATAACGTCAATTTGTAATATTCTCAATTTATGAGAGATAAAATGATGTTTAACATGTTCAAGTAGCTAGCCCAGAGGCATACGAATTGGAAATGTTAGACTCAGAATTTGAATAAGTCCTACGCTGCTTCAGATCTTACTACATGATTCACCAATATAACAAATGCATGTTACATGCACATGATATGAGCAATACATACTTGAAATAAGAGCTTATCGTTCTACCAATCAGCACAAAATTTCTCTGACTGTACTGTTCCAAGTGCTCATAATTTTGCAAACATGTCAAAAATATGGACACCTTTTGGATTCTTTAAAATTTTACAGAGGACACTGGAAAGATGGCTTAATAGTTAAAATTTCCTGTTTCCCTTAAGGAGGACTGAGCTTCTAGTCTCTGCACAGATATTTAGTAGATTACGTGATCCTATAACTCAAGTTTCTTCTATGCCCTGTTCTGACTTTTGAGGGAATGTGCAGTCACATATTTCAGTTGAAGGACACTTAAGTTATTTCTAGCAAAGAACACTATCTATGTGATTATGTGTATAAACTGATGTCTGGTATTTATTGTTTATTTATGCATTTATTTATATTCCAAATGCTTACCCTTCCTGGTCCCCACCTCACAGACACCATCTGCTATCACCCTCTCTTCCTTTTCTGAGAGGGAGGGGCTCCCCTAGGTAAACCCTCAACCTGTCCCCTCACTGGGTGCATCCTCTCCCACTGAGGCCAGACAAGGCAGCTCTCTTGCAGAAGGGATACCAGTCACACTACAATTTTAGTCAGGAGCTTTTGCTCCAATGTTGGGAAACACACCTTGAAACTGAGTTTCATGTTTACAACATATGGGCCTAATTCCAGTTCATCTGTGTTCTCTCGTTGGATGGAGGTCTGGGACTCTTATAGAGGAGTTGAAATCCCACAGGAGGACCAATAGAGTCAACTAATCTAACCTGGATGTCCAGTACTGTTTGAGAATTTTCTATACCTGTTTCCATAGTGACTGTACCAGTTTGAAATCCCACCAACAGTCAATGTGCGCTCTGTCATCAACACAGGCTCTTTAGCATATTTTGTGTACTATGTGATCTTTGCACTCTGACTGGGACAAGATGAAATATGAAAAATTGTTTAATTTGCATTTCCCTACTTAACAGGGAAGATGAAAATTTTTTATATAATTTCTAGCCACTCTTTTGGTCTTTTAAGAACTCAAACAGATAAGTGCAGTCGTCTTCTCTCATTAAGGAAACTTCTCTTTGCAAGGTACAGAAAACCACAATCAATCAGAATGCAGAGTTTTTGAGCACTGTCCAGGTCAGTACATCTACACTACAACTGCTGAATCTAAGGTCTGTGAGTCTTTTGTTTTGTTTTTTGTTTTGTTTTGTTTTGTTTGTTTGTTTTAGTTGTTTTAGTTTCCAGTAGTCTCTCTTTTTTAGAACATTGTCTTCATTTACATTGCCAATGGTAAAACCTTTCCGGATTTCCCCCCGCCCCAAAGACCCCCAACCCCTCCTCCCTCCCCATGCCTCCACAAATATGCCCCTCCACCTAGCACACACACCCTTTGTTTCCCTTTGTTGGGGTCTCTGCTGAGCCTTTCCCTGAACAAGGACCATTCCTCCCACTGATGCCCAACAAGGCCTTCTTCCTCTGCCACATTTTTGGCTGGACCATATGAGCCCCTTGGTTGATAGTTCAGTCCCTGGGAGTCTTGGGATATCTGGGTGGCCAAAATCATTGTTCTTCCCATGGGAGTTGTAAGCCCCTTCAACTCCTCCAGACCACCCTCCAGCTCCTCCATTGGGGACCCCATACCCAGTCCAATAGTTGGTTGCTAGCTTCTGCCTCTGTATTTGTAAGGCTCTGGCAGGCCCCTCCAGAGACAACCATGGCATGTTCCTTTTGGTGTACACTTCTTGTCATCCATAGTAGTGTCAGGGATTGTTGACTGTTTATAGAATGAATCCCCAGGTAGGTCAGTCTCTGGGTGGCCTTTACTTCAGTCTCTATCCACATGTCGTCTCCCTTATTGATCCTATGAGTATTTTGTTCCCTTTCTTAGAGGAACCAAAGCACCCTCACTTAAGTCCTCCTTCTTCTTGAGCTTCCTGTGCTGGGTGAATTGTAACTTATTTATTTTGAGCTTTTGGGCTAACATCCACTTATTAGTCAGTGCATACCATGTGTATTCTTTTTTGATTAGGTTGCCTCGCTCAGAATGACACTTTCTAGTTCCATCCACTTGCGTAAGAATTTCATAAATTCATTGTTTTTAATAGCTGAATAGTACTCCATTGTGTATATATACCACAGTTACTGTATCCATTCCTCTGTTGAGGGACATCTGGGTTTTTCCAGCTTCTGGCTATTATAAATAAGGCAGCAATGAACATAGTGGAGCATGTGTTGTTATTACATGTAGGAACATCTTCTGGGTTTATGCCAGGAGTAGTATAGCTGGGTCCGCAGCTATAATTTTCTGAGGAATCGCCAAACTGATTTCCAGAGTGGTTTTACCAGCCTGCAATCCCACCAACAATGGAGAAGTGTTCTTTTTTCCCCATATCCTCTCCAGCATCTGCTGTCCCCTGAGTTTTTCATCTTAGCCATTCTGTGGGTCTTTTTTTTTTAATTTTTATTTTCTATATTCTATGTTTATATTCCAAAGGCTTTCCCCTTTCCCAGTTCCCCCCACCATAGATCCCATAATTCCTCCCCGCCCCCAACCATTCCCCAATCATCCCCCGCCCCGCCCCACGATTTCTCTGTTCTGGGTCTACAAAACTGGATCCAATCTTTACAGGCCCGGGGTCCTTTCCTTTCTTCTTGGGAATCATTTGACTTGCTAATTGTGCCTTAAGTATTTAGGGCTGCTTGGCTCATTAATATCTACTTATTAGTAATTGCATTTCATGTGTATTCTTTTGTGATTGGGTTAACTCACTTAGGATGATATTTTCCAGATCTAACTATTTACCTACAAATTGCATGAATTCATTATTTTTAATTGCTGAGTAGTATTCCATTGTATAAATATACCACATTTTCTGTATCCATTCCTCCTTTGAGGGATATTTGGGCTCCTTCCAATTTCTGGCTATTATAAACAAGGCTGCTATGAACATAGTGGAGCATGTGTCTTTATTGTATGCAGGGGAATCCTCTGGGTATATGCCCAGGAGTGGTATGCCAGGGTCCTCTGGAAGTGACATGCCCAATTTTCTGAGGAACCGCCAGACTGATTTCCAGAGCAGTTGTACCATCTTGCAGTCCCACCAACAATGTAGGAGTGTTCCTCTTTCTCTACATCCTCACCAGCACTTGTTGTCTCTTGAGTTTTTAATCTTAGCCATTCTGACTGGTGATATGTTGGTGTGTCAAGTTGACAAGGGGTCAATTGTACTGGCTAGTTTTGTGTGTCAACTTGACACAGGCTGGAGTTATCATAGGAAAAGGAGCTTCAGTTGGGGAAGTGCCTCCATGAGATCAAGCTGTGGGGCATTTTCTCAATTAGTGATCAAGTGGGGAGGGACACTTGTGCGTGGTACCATCTGTGGGCTGGTATTCTTGGGATCTATAAGAGAGCAGGCTGAGCAACCCAGAGGAAGCAAGCCAGTAAGGAACATCCCTCTATGGTCTCTGCATCAGCTCCTGCTTCCTGACCTGCTTGAGTTCCAGTTCTGACTTCCTTTGGTGATGAACAGCTGTGTGGAAGTGTAAGCTCAATAAACCCTTTCCTCCCCAACTTGCTTCTTGGTTATGATGTTTGTGCAGGAATAGAAACCCTGATTAAGACACTGAGGAACAGGGAGTTTGCTTTGAGACTTTTTTCCTGCCTAGGAATGTCTGAAGCTACATCCATAAGGGAGACAAACTTGACTGCCTTGACCACAGCTGAGCAGGGATATTAGTAGACTTACTAGTGCAGATGTGGGAAAAACCGGCAGGCCTCAACCATGTGCAAAAAATGTAAGTAAGAATTGCTTATCGGGGAAGAAATAGTTTCTCCTATGGAAGAGCACAAGATTTCGTAATCTAGGGCCAAAAGTTCAGCCCTAGATATGGAAAACATACCCAGACAAGTAAATACAGACTGAGGAAGTTTAATTTCTGATTTTTAGTATTTATTAATTTAAGATTAAGTTAAAAGAGATGTGATAGTTTAAGTGAGAGAGGTCCTGTTACACATATTTAAATTTTTGGTTCTCTAGTGTGGAACTCTTTGGAAAAGATTGGGAGGCAGGGTCTTGTTAGTTGAGAAGTGCCACTACATTGGGTATTGATGTCTCAAGAACCCACAATATTCCTAGTTAGTTCTATCTTCCACTGTTTCCTACATATTGTCTCAAGGGGTAAGCTCTCAGCTACAGCCCCAAGAACCATGTCTGCCTGTCTGCTGCCATGCCACCAGCCTAATGGTCACGAACTTTCCATCTGAAACTGTAATCCTAATAAACTCTTTTTTTCTATATGATCATAGCATGCCTTTGAAGCAATAGAAAAGGAACTGAGCTATCGGGGAATAGTGAGGCCACCCAAAGAAGATAATAGAAAAGCTACACAGTTGTCTTGTGGTATTGCTGAACAAAAATCAGAAACTGAAATTAAGTTTGTGTAAAGGAAAAAGAAAGAAGTCAATCATTTTTTTAAAAAATAACATATTGTTAAAGTTTTATATATATGTATATATATATATATATATATTTATATATATACTACATAATGAGGAAGCTCAAATTTATTTCTTTAAAGATGAAAAATATTAAAATAGCATTTATCTTGATAAGGATAAATCACTTTGCTAATTATTTATTTGGTTGTATTTTAAGTAGAATGAAGCCCAACAACACGTTGTTCCATAAAGTATTTTTAATGAATTAGTGTCCTTTCTTAATAAATTAATAGTGTTCTGTGATATTTACTGGTTCGCTTTCTATACATATATTTTAAAGTATAAATTTTCAATGATTATTATCAATTGATGTTTACATAAGGGAAGAAAACCATTTCTTTGTCTTCTATGTAAAAACAATGAAAAATATGACCATATTCGAAGGCAAACTCATCAACTCTATTCCTCCCTTTATAATAGAGTTAAAATATTTCTTTACTGTCTAGTAAAATATATTACTTTTAACACAACCATTAGAAAAACAAAAGCAAATGCTAACAATTATGTTTATATATTTTTGGTTTAAATTACATTTCTTGATTTATTAATTTTAATGGTTTATTCAATACTTCTCTTATTGATTCTTTCTTCCTGCCTAAATCTGTACAGAATTAAGCAGAATGTGTCTTACAGATGCAGTTACTTTTATTTTACTAAGGATTTATGCATTTAATTATCCAAAGGATTCATTACAGAGATGTTTGAAATCAACTGTGACAGAAACATTGTCAATTAGTTTCACTGGCTTCTTATACATGAATAGTTGAGTTTATTCTACAAACAACTCTTAATATAACTTCTCCAATTAGGAAAGTTATCAGAGAGTAACTTAAATAACTATGTTCAAAAACAAAGAAGGGCATGGTTACTGTCCTACTGATTCACAAACAGCAGAAACGTAGTAAATATATTCAGAACATTTAAATAGTGTGGACTACCAATGCATGCACTTATTACATTGTGGTTTTTTTCTGTTAGTAAAACTCTTGCAAATAATTACTTCCATGGAGTGTGTGTCTCTACAAGCAGTTTGCTCTTTTTTTTTTTTTAGAACAAACTAAGTAGGCAGTTTTTGACTGATATATTTCTTTTATTAACTACACAGAATATTTGGAGTTATATTCAGCAATGGGTATTGAAAAATATAGTTTCTGATACTAAGTCTGTATAGTACCAAGATTTACAAATACAGAGAATACAAGTGTAGAACATTGAAGACGCTTACCTTACAGTATTGCTCAGAGACCTTTCATGCATCTTTAAAGGACATCTCTCCTACTACTGTTTATACTTCATGGTGGACAGTTCTTTCATTTTCTCGTCTTTCTCGTATAAGCACCATTGTGAATGCACGAAGATTGCTTTGATAGCTAAGGCTCACCATCCCTTCCCCAGATCCTTAACTCAGGTATGCCCTTCTGCTCAGTTCCTTCCTATCACTTAAGATGCCATGGAACAAATACTGATATGAGGTTGTAACCATCTGATACATAACATCAATTTTTCATCAAATATAAAAAACTATTAAACACCTACCATAAATTAGTACCATGTATGCATTTACCGGCCACCTGTCAGATATAAAAGTCAAACATATCTGCACAGCATAAACAAAATGGATTAGTGCATGACAAAACTTAACTCTTTTCTAGAGGAGCACAGATAACAGGAGCCTAGAATGAAAGGCATAAATCAAGTTTTCCAAAGAAGCTTTACATTTTTATCTAATATTTTAAAAATTATTTATTGAATTTGATTCCATGTGTCTGTGTGTCTGTCTTTACTTGACTCCATTCATTTAGATGTTCACAGAAATCAGAAGAGTGCTGCAGATCCTCAAGTTGGGAAGTGTTAAAAGCCAGCATGTGAATGGTAGGACTTGAATCCTGATACATTGCAAAATCAATCATAGCTCTTGAATGTATAACAGTGAATCTCCCAGATACTTAATCTGTAATTTTAACTGCGTAGAAAAGTTATCCAGAACTACAGAAGAGATTGCATTCAGTCACAAATTCTGAAGAAGTACAGGTAAGCTCATGAAGTCAGCACCTGTGAACATTATGATTGAACCATTGAATACAGAGTCTCAGTGGAGAGAAGATAGAGTACCATGAAAAATTTCATATTTCATTTTTGTTTTAGTTATTTTTCTTTTCTTTTAATGTTTTTTTTTTTGGGGGGGGAGTGTTGCTGCCAGCAGCCACTTTCAAATGGATAACCTGAAAAGGAAGCTGGGGATAGATGGGAAGGCAGCAAAAAAGAACAAAGGCCAGGACAACCCAATTGCTGATCTAGGTCCAAAGTTTCATTGTTGTGGGACCCCAGACTCTTGGGTGTGTTCTGGGGAACTGGTCTGGAGGTTCACTGGGCATTGGCTCTACTGCTCTGGCAGCTGGGCTGGTCACCTGCTGAATTCAGGAGTTTGTAGACCTGGAGGAACAATGAGCTTCCTTCACTATGAATGTTCCACCCTAGGTGGAGCAGGATTATGGCTTAGCACAGGAAACTGCAGCTCAAGGGCTGGGAGAGGAACTTCACCTTGGTCACCATTGAGTTCCTCCCAGGTGGCATGATACCCCAATATGGTTCTCTACAGTAAAGGGTTGGTTAATTTTTTTTTAAATGAAGAAGTAAAAACAAATAAAAGCTGAAAACTTATCAAGGATATAAAGCACTCAATATAGCATTGAATGGATAAAATATCAACTATATGACTACAGATTTCAGTTCTCTTTCTCTCTTGATGCATGATATTAAATGAGCATCAGCTTGTTCTAACCTCTCTCTCCTTCTGCCTTTTGGACAGTCCTTGATTCTTGAGACAATGCTCTGAATGAAAACTTGTCACCTAAGCATGACGGTGGAAACACCTTCTATTTCAACCTTATTTGGCTCTGAGTTTGAATCTAATATTCATCATTCATCATATTTAGAAAGTATTTTTACCTAAATATTTTTATATCACCTATTATTTATTTTTACTTTTTATTTGGTTATTTTGTATATATTTACATTTCTTTTTTTATTTTTTTTTATTTTCTATATTCCTTGTTTACATTCCAAAGGCTTTCCCCTTTCCCAGTTCCCCCCTCACCATATGTCCCATAGGTCCTCTTCCCCCTGCCCATTCCCCAATCAATCCCCCCCTACACACACACCATTTCTCTGTTCTGGTATTCTCCTGCAAAACTGGATCCAGTCTTTTCAGGACCAGTGTCCTCTCCTTCCTTCTTCTAGGGAGTCTTTTGATTTGCTAATTGTGCCTTGAGTATTCAGAGCTTCTGGGCTCCTTAATATCCACTTATCAGTGATTGCAATTCATGTGTATTCTTTTGTGATTGCGTTAACTCAGGATGATATTTTCCAGATCCATCCATTTGCCTACAAATTGCATGAATTCATTATTTTTAATTGCTGAGTAGTATTTCATTGTATAAATAAACACATTTTCTGTATCCATTCCTCCTTTGAGGGACATCTGGGCTCCATCCAGCTTCTGGCTATTATAAATAAGGCTGCTATGAACACAGTGGAGCATGTGTCTTTATCGCATGCAGGGGAGTCCTCTGGGTATATGCCCAGGAGTGGTATGACAGGGTCCTCTGGAAGCATCATGCCCGATTTTCTGAAGAACCACCAGACTGATTTTCAGAGCAGTTGTAGCATCTTACAATCCCACCAACAGTGGAGGAGTGTTCCTTTTTCTCCACAGCCTCGCCAACACCTGTTGTCTCTTGAGTTTGTTACCCCCCTTCCCAGTTTCCTCTCTAACCCTCCCCATTCCTCCTTCCCACTGTCTCCACGAGGGGGCTCCCTCACCCACTCTCTCCAACCCCACCACCCTATCATTCCCCTATATTGGGTCATCAAGCAAGTGTTCATTTGACCAAGCGTCTCCCCTTTCTTTGACAACAGACAAGGCCATGACATGCTACATTTCCAGCTGGAGCCATTAGTCCCTCTCTCCATGTGTACTCTTTTGTTCATGGTTTAGGTCCTGGGAGCTCTGGAGGGTCTGGTTGTTTGATATTGTTGTTCTTCCTATGGGGATGCAAAGCCCTTCAGCTCCTTCAGTCTTTCCCCTAACTCTTCCACTGGGGTCCTCCTGCTACTCCAGAGAACCAAATAACCCAACTAAAAATGTGGTATAGAGTTAAATTGTTTCAACTGAAAAGAGATTGTTCTCATATACAATATATTCTGATTATAGTTACCTCCCACACCCTCCCAGTCCCTTCTCATCTCCCCTTCAAATCTACTCTTTGTTATTCATGTTAGAAGAGAACAGACTATTAACAGATAACAACCAAACAATATAAAATAAAGTAAAATAAAGTAAAATAAAATAAAATAAAATAAAATAAAATAAAATAAAATAGCCCTTGGCCAAAAACCCAATTGAATGCAATTGAGGCCCTCTACTGGAATCCTTGCCTATCATAAAAGATAGCTAATTGAAACTGTTTCCCCCATTACTAAAAGTCCTCATAAGAATTACCTTCATGCACTCTAGTAAGTTTCCACTGCAGTAATTTTCCTCACTCCATTATGCCCCTCAATTCTAGCTGTTCCTCCTGACCCTCTCTTCTCCCATTCCATATAACCCCCACAATAAACTAATCCTTCCTGCTCCAATTCTTACCCATCTCAATTGCATCTTGAAATATTTTTTTTATTCCCCAACCTCAGGAAGGTCTATAGGTCTCACTTGTACATCTCTTCTTTATCTAATATCTCTGGATCTATAGATTGTAGCTTGGTTATCATTTACTTAATGGCTAATATCTACTTATAACTGAATACATACCCTATTTGTCTTCTGGGTCGGTAGAATCTCACTCAGAATGATTATATTCTATTTCCATTCATTTACCTGGAAATATCTTGATGTCTTTGTTCTTTTGCTTGTTTTAGTTTTTTGTTTTGATTGTTTGAGACAAAGTTTCTCTCTGTAAGAGAGCCTTGCCTGCCTGGCTGTTCTGAAATTCTCTTTGTACACCAGGCTGGACTCAAAATCCTAGAGATTATGCTGGATATACCTCCCAAGTGCTGTAATTAATTTTTTGCCACCATGCCCAGCTGTTTTTTTAAAGAATTGAGTAAAATCTCCATTGTGTAAATGCAACACAACTGCTTTATCCATTCTTTTGTTGAGAGACATCTAGGATATGGCTAGTTTTGGGCTATTATATTATGAATAAACTTTCAATGCACAAGGTTGAACATGTTCCATTGTGTTAGAATGGAACATCCTTTGTGTATATGCCGAAAAATGGTATACCTGGGTCTTGAGGTAGGTAGATTTCTAAATTTGTGAGAAACTGCCATATTGATTTCCATAGGGACTATACAAGTTTTTACTCCTACCAGCTATAAAGGATTGTTCCCTTTACTTCACATCTTTGTATAGTGAGCAGTGTTTTTTATATCAGCCATTCTATCAGGTGTTAAGATGGAACACCAGAGTCATTTTCAGTTGCATTTCCCTGAGTGGCTAGGGATGCCAAACATTTCTTTAAATGTTTTTCACTCTTTTGCGATTACTCTATTGAGAATTCTGTGTTTAAATTTATGCATTAATTATTAATTGGATTGTGTGTTTGATATCCAGTTTCTTGCATATTTAATATATTTTGAATATTAGTTGTGATGGTTTGTATATACTTGGCCAGGGAGTGGAACTATTAGGAAATGTGTTCTTTTTTGGCGTGGGTATGTCACTGTTTGTATGGACTTTAATACCCTAGTGCTAGCTGTCTGGAAGTAAGTATTCTGCTAGCAGCCTTCAGATGAAGACAAAGAACTCTCAGCTCAGCCTGAAACATGCCTGTCTGGATGCCATCATGCTCCTGACTTAATTATATGGGACTGAATATCTGAACTTATAAGCCAACCCAACTTATTATTATTTTTTTGTAAGAGTTGTCTTGGTCATGGTGTCTGTTCACAGCAGTAAAACCCTAACTAAGAATAAGCATTTCCAAAATGCTATTGCTGGATCCAAAAAGACTGTTTAAGGGCCAGATCATTGCCTTCATTGTTATCTAAGGCATGGCCTGTCATTATGATTGATTTAAAAGATTGCTTTTTCAAAATCCATTTATGTGAGTGTATAATAGGGAAAGGTTTGCTCTCTCAGTACCTACTTTCAATAGAAGTTCTCCAATAAAGAGATAACATTGAAGAGTCTTGCCTCAAGAAATATTAAATAATCCCACCTTCTCCTAATATTTTATACAACAGCCATTAAAATAATTTATAAGCGGGGAATAGCAGGGGGGGAAGAGGAATTATGGGACATATGGTGGGGGATAACTGGGAAAGGGAAAAGCCTTTGGAATGTAAACATAGAATATAGAAAATAAAAATTAAAAAAATAATAATTTATAAGCAGTTTTCTCAATTCACAATTCATCATTATATGGATGATACCTTATGGGCTGATTCAAATATAAATAAATTAAAATTGTCTGATGAAATAAAGATAATTTTGCCTTTTTGGTGTTTGCAAATAACTCCTGAAAAATAAAAAGAGGAAATTTTATTAATGATCTAGGATATCAGATTGGTCACAAAAGATTTGATCACCAAAGTTCCAAATCAAGAGTGATCTCTCAATGAATTTCAAAAACTGTTAATTGACTAAGGCCCATAATAAGATTAACTATTCAAGAGATAATTAATTTACTCCAAAGTTATAAGATGATAAACACTTTACTAGTCTGCGAGAATTATTAGATAGGGCATAAAAAGCATTGGCTGTGGTAGTGCACATATAGATCGTTAGAATCCAAATATAGCTTGTATTTTAGTTATTTTGCCTTATGCTCAATTTCCCAAATGAGTCCATATGCATAGAAAAGATAATATATAAGAATTGATATTTTTAGCATACAAGCAGAGTAAAAAATATCTATGTAGAAAAAGTTTCTAAGTTCATTCTGAAAGGAAAAGTGAGATGTCATCAGTTAGTAGGACTAGATCCATCAGAAATTACAGTACCTTTTACTAATGCAAAATGTGACATATTATGGGCAGAAATGAACCTTCACAAAGGGCTTATAATAGTTTTGGAGGAAGTTAAGAAGAAATGCACCAAAAAGAAGTGACTTCAATTTATAAGCATAATTATCTGGATTCTCTCATACAGAATTAGGGACACTGATTTCTGGAGCTCTTACATTCTGTACTGATGCAAATACATCAATAAAGGAATGTTGTAAGTCAAAAAAATAAATAAAGTGGCCCAAAGCCCTTTTAATTAAGTTTAAAAATCAGAACTATATGCCATTCTTATGGTTTTATTAGATTTTACAGATTCTCTTAATATAGTTATTTACTCTCAATGTGCAAAAAGAGTTGTTTTGTAAATAGAAACTGCTGAACTTATGCTGAATGGTTCAGAATTACTTTTACTGTTTATTCAATTACAGCTAGAATTCATCTAATGTATATAACATATATCAGATCCCATAGGGGTTGATCACATTCCACAACACAAGGTAATGATGAAATTGATAGGAAATGTTCTTAGAGCTTCAGTATTTCATGAGAAAAACTGTTAATTGCAAAGCCTCAAAAAGGGATTTTTCTAATATTTTGCAATAAGCCAAAGAAATAATAAGATAATGTCCTACTTGTTCTTCGTATAACCTGTCTCCTAAAGGGAATAACTGAAAAGGCACCCAAAGATATAATTTCTTTAATGTATGTATTTCATTTTGCAGATTGGAAGATGGAAATATGTACATCATTCCATACACACTATTCAGGATTTTAATGGAACATTGCTTTAAATTCTGAAAAGACTGGTTTTTTTTAATTACACATTTATTAGAAATTATGGCTATTAGGGGAATACCTATACAAATTAATTCTTTAGTAAAATTGAACAATTTTATTGCATATTATAATATAAAGCATATTGCAGGGGCACAATACAATCTTACAAAACAAGCAATTTTAGGGAGCTTTAATTGCACTTTAAAGAAGATGCTTAACAAACAAACAAACTGGAGTAACAAAAATCCAAGACATAGATTATAAAGTGTTTCATTAACTTTAAGCTTTTTGAATGCCAATGAACAAAAAACAACATCTGCAGAGAGATAATGGTTTATGGGGAAAATGCTGAAATAAATCAGCCTATTTATGTTTCTGAAGTCCTAACTTCAAAACCGAGAGACAGAAACATGTTATGTTGGTGGAGACGTAAGCCTCTGACCCTTGGTCAGTGGTACTTACTTTGAGATGCCCCTGAGTGAAACACTGAAATGTAGAGCAGATCGATGCAAAAGCAAGAAGTTTATTTTCCAGTGCATTAGGATCGACTTTCAATTAGTACTACAAGTGAGTAACTAAGAAGGCAACCCTGAATGGTATTACAAGCAGTTTTTATACATTTTAGGGGCACAGGTTACATAATCAATGTTACAGTTCAAACTTATTGGTCCATCCCATATACAGTTACAAAACCCAGACACTATTATCTATGCCCACAAGTGCTTGCTGAATGTAGCCAGATATAGCTGTCACCTGGGAGGCTCTGCAAGTGCCTGAAAAATACAGAGGTGGACACTCTCAGCCCATCATTGAACTGAGCACAGGGTCCCCAATGGATGAGCTAGAGAAAGGACCCAAGGAGCTGAAGGGGTTTGCAGCTCCATAGGAGAAACATCAATATGAGCTACCCAATATTCCCAGAGCACCCATGGACAAAATCATCAACCAAAGAATACACATGGAGTTACCAATGACTCCAGATGCATAAGTAGCAGAGGATGGCCTTGTTGGACATCAAAGGGAGGAGAGGCTCTTGGTCCCGAGAAGGCTCAATACTGCAGTGTAAGGGAATACCAGGAGAGGGTAGAGGGAGAGGGTTGATTGGGGAACATGGGGACGTAAGATGGCTTATGGGATTTTTGGTGTGTGTGTGGGGAGACCAGGAAAGGGGACATTTCAAATTTAAATAAAGAATATATCTAATAATAAAACATACTGACCTTTAAATCGATTTGCTAGCAAGCATGACACACATTTGAACTCTACCTGAACTTTCCAGAGAATCAGGTAACCTTCAATCTGTACATTCTGAGAATTTTTTACTCAAGAATGTTTCTGTGGGTAGAGAATCGAACTTGGCCTAGCCTTGACTCCAGGCAGGAGGAGAAGCTTTAAGGAAGATGTGGGACTGGAAAACCCCTTAGGATCCCACAGAGAGATTTTGTATTTGTTTCTACAGGAAAAGAAAAGCTGCAGATTCCTATCACACTAAAAAGAAAAAAAATCAAGTTTGACATAGGGAGAAGCCCTGAAGATCTTGACAGCAAGCAGAAAGAAATCACAAAAATAAATAAAACAGCTAATTGTGTTGCTGATCCCCCTACATTAGAACAGCTCTTCTCTTAAAGTACCTGAGACATGAAAATGACTCCAGAGATAATTTTAGTTATGCATAGCCAATAAGTCTGGCTGGCTACAGAATTCTGAAGATTTATCATACCATCCTTTCAAATGGGATACAAAGAAATTTATATTATGGTTTCATTATATAATCCAGAATAATTTATAATGAAATCCAGATACCTTACCCACTTGAACAGAGAGCAGATAATCATCTTTAACCGAATTGTACACACTGTACATTTTGTATATATGTTATTACAGTAATGGGTATTATCTGCGAGAGTTTATATGTTTATAGACACCAATGAAATCAATGTATTCCTGAAAATATTCACCCTGGAGGATGATGAGACATCCATGAGTTTTTAATGGTCTTGATCAGGTAAGAAGCAAAGTATAGGAGGTTAGTCTCAGGGCTTTCTCTTCCTTTTTCTTCTATTTTTCTTTCTTATGCTAAGGAGAAAAAGGGATATAGGAATAATACAAGAAAAATAGGAATAAAGGGTAGATTATTTAATCTACTACTAAACTATATAACTACTACTAGTCAAAAACCTTGTATTGGCATAGATCTTTGTGTATTGATAACAAAATTAAGGATATATTTAGTTACATTAATATAAATTTTTGTATATTGATTCAAAATTAAGGTTACATTTGGCTACAACATTCTATATATCAACTCTTTTTTAGGTATTGTACCAATGTAATTCTTAAAAATGTCACCTTAACTTTCAGTTGTTTTTAAAGCTGCTATTGCAAACTGTTAAAAAATAATTAGAAATACATGTTAGTACTCAATCTAGCATATGGTGATGCTACATATTAGTCTAGTTATGTTTCCAAGATTGAACAGATACTAAATAGCTATATTTGCTTATTCAGCTATCCTAAGGATAGAAAGATGTTCTTCAAAAACTTTAGAGACCTACAGAAAATGACATTTAAAGATTGTTTATTATGTTAGTTAGTGTTTCAGTATAAAAGCAGCTGTTGTGTCCTCAGGAGATCCAAGTAAGATGGCAGATTCTATTCCTACCAGCAAAGGAATGTCTCTTGTCTCATCTGGCCTGCAGCAACAGCCTTACCTTTCTTTCTTTTTACGAATAACCTTGTGGAATAGTCACAACATGCCTGTAGAACCCCGGTTGGGGGCGGGGTCTACACAGGGAGTTACTAGATTTTCTTCACATAAGAAAAGATAATGCACAGGTTAAGCCTGTAACAGTTTAACTAACAGTACATCTGTGGTCCCTTAGTATCAGCCCAGGGGAAAGGCAAGGGGTTAGATGGTAGAGGAAGAGGAATCCTAATCCTGTTCTGGCATCCTTTAAATGGGAAGTTGCCTGTGATACAATAAGCAACGTGAAATTTCAGATCTTGGCTTCAGGCTCCATCTTAGAGAACCTGACCTAAGGTTGAACTCAAGTTAACCAACAAGCTGACACCCATCACCATTTGGTTTCCAGGTGACTACCTAACAAACCTGTACCTAGCATGAGTTACCAGGTTACAAGCCTGCCCCTGGCACTTCACTTCCTAACAACCACCAATCAGGAGGAATGCAAAAGTTAAGTTTATGGCTTGGCTCCTAACACCAGCCAATTATGTTAAAGGGCAACAAAATTCCATAGTAGCCTCCCAATCAGATGTGTGCCAGTCTAGAACCCCCCTTGGTTGTCTACAAATGCTTATGTGAACCTGGGCTAAGGGTGTCACTTTTCAATCCTACTACCTCAAGGTTGGTGGTGAGCCCAAGTTGGAGCTTGAATAAAGAGATCCTAGAGTGATTTTACTGGAGTCAGCTCCTTGGTGGTCTTTTGAGTTCTCGAACAGGCATGACAAAAGCAAAAGGAAGGGCTAGGCATTATTTATCTAATCTCTGTAAGGTAGCTGAGAAAGGAAATACCATGTGAATTATATGTCTGGAATGGGCAGTAACAGCTTGTCTGTGAAAAATAAACTGTGTAAAGTAAATAATCTTATTTTTACTAGATTGAAGATTAAATAATAGTTGTTAATATAGGCCATTTGACCTGGGAGGGGTGTATCAAAGATGATTCTCTAAAGCATAAAATATTTTTTTATTATTTTCTATATTCTTTGTTTCCATTCAAAATGATCTCCCCTTTCCTGGTTCCCCCCTCCCCATAAGTCCCATAAGCCCTCTTCCCTCTGTCCATTCCCCAATCACCCCCTCCCACTTCTCTGTCCTGGTAATCCCCTGCATTGCAGCATCAAGCCTTTCCTGGACCAGAGCTAGCTCTCTTTCTTTCTTCTTGGGAATCATTTGATATGTTATTTGTGTCTTGGGTATTCAGAGCTTCTGGGTTAATATTCACTTATCAGTGACTGCATTCCATATGTGTATTCTTTTGTGATTGGGTTACCTCACTTAAGATGATATTTTCCAGTTCCAACCATTTGCCTAAGAATTTCATGAATTCATTGTTTTTAGTATTTCATTGTGTAAATATACCACATTTTCTATATCCATTCCTCTATTGAGGGACATCTGGGTTCTTTCCACCTTCTGGCTATTGTAAATAAGGCTGCTATGAACATAGTGGAGCATGTGTCCTTATTGCATGCTGGGCAATCCTCTGGGCATAAGCCCAGGAGCGGTATAACAGGATCCTTTGGAAGTGTCATGCCCAGTTTTCTGAGGAACTGCCAGACTGATTTCCAGAGTGGTTGTACCAGCTTACAATCCCACCAGCAGTGGAGGAGTGTTCCTCTTTCTCCATATCCTCGGAGAATCAGCCATGGGTGGGGTAATGGGGAAAGCCAGAGTCAGCATGGCAATCTGCCTCCCTTTTATTTTTTTCTTTTTTACAAAGTCCCACATAGCATTTTAGTGACTGTTTCAGAGCATTTAAAGATGGTCAATATTTTCCTAATCTGAGGGCTTTTTTTTTTTAAAAAAAAAAATGTGATGAGACAGACATTCCCCACAATGACTAAGGAAGGGAAACTGTAGATCCAGAGAACAAAGTAGAGAAAGATAAGACTGCCTGCTCTCAGAGTGTAGAGGCTTGGAACTTTGGTCTGGTGCCAAAGGCTGGCGGGTGCAGATCTGTACTGGGGCCACTCACTGTTTTGTTTTTTTTATTTTTGTTTGTTTGTTTTTTTTGTTTTTGTTGTGGTTGTTGTACTTTTTTTTTGTTTTTTGTTTTCCCTAAACCAGAAGAAATGTTGGCTCCTAGTGAGCGCCAGCTGTCTTATGCGTGTTGGGGTCCAGATGTGGTTTTGTGTCCTCTGTGTTCTCCTCTCCTCTCAGTGTCCAGATGCTGCTGCACATCAGGCTGAAAGAAGAAGGGAGTCCAAAACCGATAATATCTGTGGAGTAGAAATGGGGGCTCTTCCAAGGAGTTTAGTGTTACAGTTCTTTCAGATGAAGGCCTTCACCAATGATCCTTCAAAACCTAGATGAGATTATCTTAGCTTGTGCATATTCCTTTATTCAGGGTGGGATTTAGGCATATACATTTTTCGAGGTGTACCAGTTCTATACATATGATGCTTGGTGAACCACTGTGAGAAGGGGTTCCTCTTAGGGTGTAATTTCACTGGCTGAGGCTTAAGGTATTACAGATACCTCATTTGCATGGAGAGGCATTCCAGGAAGCTGAATCTGTGATTTCACAAGGAAGTAGATGACATTCCTCAGGTAGGTTGTGCTTCCTAGATCAAGCAAAGAGGAGAAGCCTTGCTGAAAAAGGAAGTCCTCCATTTTATGCTGAGCTCTGGAATATTGAACGGACATGGTAGACTACAACCTTACTGTGTAAACTAAGACAGGACAAAAGCGAAGTCATAAAAAATAACTTTCAGGAAAATATGACAAAAAGACTGAAGATTGGAATTAACATGTACAGATCCTGATATTCACATTTTATGATTTTCCTTGTGGCTTCCTGAATGACATTTACAATAAAGGACTTAACACATAAAATTTAAAATGAGGGACCAAAGCTCAGTCTAAAAGTAACTTGGCTTTCAGAAAATAGAGTCCTGTTTGTCCAGCAGATTCAGGTCAGCTACTGTACACCGCAACTTTCACAAAATGGTATGGTGCCCATCATCAACCAAATTTGACAGATGGCAAACTGCAAATGTACCCAGCTTACAAAACCGCAACCCAATTCATCTAGCTGGCAGCAGAGCCCTAGAATGCAAATACAGGAAAATTATGCCAACTCTTAATTAATTTTACTCTACAAGTTGCTTCCACTATATTCTAACCACCTGTGGATGGGCTGAAGGAAGCTTCAAGGCTACAATGCCAGTCATTGTTTACATTCAGTTTAAAATAAAATAGGGGATTAGTCCCTATCAGGATGAAATTATTAGAACATGATAATCAAAGACCGCCATGGAAAACTCAACTATTGTATGTCAGATTGTTTAAAATACTTTGATACTATACTCTTATTTGTATAGTTTTATAAAAACTTAGAAAAATAATTTCTTAATTTCAATTGAATTTCCTATTGTTCATTAATGAATTACTTCTGCTTCCTTATAACATTGAATAATTAGAAAATCTTTTAGCTCGATATTCGAACACTTTAGTTAAATTGAGAACTCAAGGCTGTGAGATTATTGCTGATCAGGTTAATAATTTGTGAACTAAGAAGGATTAATAGGATTTACTGCTCTTTTGAGAAACATGGATCACACGCTATTCTAATTATATTTTCATTAAACTTTGAAGCTAGATCATGTTCCAACAATTTAGTCCTGTTAGAGACTAATCCTTTATTTTATTGTAAACTGAATGTAACAAAAAATAATGCTAAATTATGTAAACATGTACGAGAAAACAAAACTGTTACCATTATTATAGCTATTTATTTATAAATAATGAATAAATTGTATTTAAATTTCATATATAGACCATCAAGAATAAATCTATATCCTATGTTCTCTGACAGACAGTTATGAATACACATATACATATCATAGGCAGAGATGTGATGACTGTAGATTCTGATTTAAACAAGCAACATATTTCCATTTTTTCATAACTCTATGACAAGATGGATACAATAAAGACCTTGATGTATACTTTAACCTAACACTGAATTTGGTACAGCAATGTTATATATAAACTTTACCCAATGCCATTAGAGCTATTAGAACTAAGCTAAGCAGATAGACTAAATACCTTTGCAAATTGTATGCCTTATTTAAGCAGCTAACAATATATCCAGCAATGATTGTAAGCTAAGTGGTATCCTAGTTAATATATATGTATTTTGGTCTTTTTCTACCTACCTCATTTTTAATCCATTTATAACACATATTCCTGGAATATTACAATTTTGGAGTGAGTCTAACATATGTATTCTTTGTCACTATAAGAATGATGAAAGACAAAGAAATACAGGAGTTATACAGTTGTCATCATCACTGTTGTGGTTCGAATGTAAAATGTCCCCCATATGATCATGTGGTTGAACACTTGGTTCCCACCTGGCGGTAATGTTCAGGGATGTTGGGGAGTAAGTGGTAGGTAGACCCTCACTGGGACATGCCTGTGAATGGTAAAAACAAGTGAGGTTTCATAGCCTCACCCAATTTTTTGTTCAGTGTTTCTTGCCTATGGAGTCAACATAACCAACAAATATCTTGCTGTTGACACTTCATCCCTTCTATCATAATGGCCTTCCTCATCATGATGGAATTATCTCCTCAATCTATCCACCAGAAGAAACTCTTCTTCCCTTAAGTTTTTTTTTCTTCTGATCTGATAGTTAGTCATTAAAGAAAACAGCAACCAACAAAGTGGGAAAAGATCTTCACCAACCCCACATCCGACAGAGGGCTAATATCCAATATATACAAAGAACCCAAGACGTTAGACCCCAAAGAACCAAATAACCCTATCAAAAAATGGGGTGCAGAGCTAAACAAAGAATTTTCACCAGAAGAAATTCGGATGGCTGAGAAACACCTTAAGAGATGTTCAACATCATTAGTCATCAGGGAAATGCAAATCAAAACAACCCTGAGATTCCACCTCACACCAGTCAGAATGGCTAAGATTAAAAACTCAAGAGACAACAAGTGCTGGCGAGGATGTGGAGAAAGAGGAACACTCCTCCACTGTTGGTGGGATTGCAAAATGGTAAAACCGCTCTGGAAATCAGTTTGGCAGTTCCTCAGAAAATTGGGCATGTCACTTCCAGAGGACCCTGGCATACCACTCCTGGGCATATACCCAGAGAATTCCCCTGCATACAATAAAGACACATGCTCCACTATGTTTATACAGCCTTGTTCACAATAGCCAGAAATTGGAAGGAGCCCAAATATCCTCAAAGGAGGAATGGATACAGAAAATGTGGTATATTTATACAATGGAATACTACTCAGCAATTAAAAATAATGAATTCATGCAATTTGTAGCTAAATGGTTAGATCTGGAAAATATCATCCTAAGTGAGTTAATCCAATCACAAAAGAATACACATGAAATGTAATCACTGATAAGTGGATATTAATGCGCCCAGAAGCTCTAAATACTCAAGGCACAATTAGCAAGTCAAATGATTCCCAAGAAGAAGAAAGGAGAAGACCCTGGGCCTGAAAAGATTGGATCCAGTTTTGTAGACCCAGAACAGAGAAATTGTGGGGGGGGATGATTGGGGAATAGTTGGGGGGAGAGGAATTATGGGACGTATGGTGGGGGGCAACTGGGAAAGGGGAAAGCCTTTGGAATGTAAACATAGAATATAGAAAATAAAAATTAAATTAAAAAAATGTAAAAAAAAAAAGAAAGTGACTAAAAAACACCATAAAAATTTTTACTGAAATGTTGGATGAAATTCTATTTGAAGTTGGCTCATTTACTCACTGCATCAAATATTTTATTTCCCCAAATGTTTTAACTCAATTATTATTTATTATTAAATTTTTGGAGAATTCTGCTTATAAATACTATATTTTTTTATTATTTCTACCTCTATGCTCCAAATTCTCATGTGTCCCCCTCTCAAATTCATAGTATCTTAAATTTATATAAGGTCTGTTGAGCCAACCTGGTATTATTCATATGTATATGTACTTAGGCCTTAATACTTAGGATTAGATCACATACCATGTTACTAGTCAATGGAAAAAATTATCAGTTGCTCTGCATCTAGAATTAGGACACAATGAAATTGCATATATCCATGTTGGCATGTAAAGATATCAGTATACTCTTGTTTAAATTCTGTATAAATGAGATTCCACTTTCCTGGTATACATGGCTGAAACTATCTCACAGTAGAATCTTCTTATAACCTCTTCTCATTCTCTTATCTTCTGTTTCTTGAGCCTTGGGGTAATGGTAGTTTGTAGATGAATCAGTTAGTTTTGGCTATCTACCTTACTATCTGTATTTACTCGTGTTGACCAACAATGGAATCCTGTCATTGACTTTTGCAAAAGGAAGCTTCTTTAATGAGTGTTGAGAACTGTAATTTATTTGTGTATAAATATACTTATAATAGAGTTAGGAAAAGTTTAGGTATATGGCAGTAGTAGATTTTCTTCTAGGGTCTGTGACCTCAAGAAACATGGGTAGTAGCCCAGTGTGATGGCTATTTTTGGTTGTCAACTTAACTGCATCTGGAATTGGCTGTTAAAATGGTGGGACACGCCTGGGAGGGATTCTTGCTTAATTTGAAATGGAAAGATACACTTACAATGTAAATCTTGAGGTGGAAGGACAGTCCATTAATTGAGATCTTATGATATAGGAAGACCCACCTCTAATCTAAGCCACAACTTCTGACAGAGAAATGGGAGGTGGGTGATTGGGGAATGGGCAGAGGGAAGAGGGATTATGGGACTTATGGGGAGGGGGGAACCAGCAAAGGGCAAATCATTTGGAAAGTAAACAAAGAATGTGGAAAAAAAGAAATGGAAGTAGGAGGCAAAACCCTTTGCTTGGTTTCTCTAACCACCTTAGCAAGTCCATTTCTTCATTGGCATTAGAGCCTACGTCTTTGGAATTTCTGTATATACTGAAGACCATCAGAGACATCCAGCCATGTGTACTGAACAATTACTTGATTATTGAACCAGTAGTCAGGCATTGTTGAATTTTCTAAATCAGTCTGTTAGAAATTTAATAAATACCTATGTATGTATGTATGTGCATATATATGAAGAGAGATTTATTATGTAAGATTTGGTACTCTAGAGAACTCTGATTAATACTGTTACTTTATGTATGAAGCATGAATTCCCTTATATAAGATGGTCTTAAGTTGAATTTTGGATTCTCCAAATATATAAGTACCACTATTGCACCCTTAGTGTATTCTTGCCATTTTAGTAATTGTTGTGTTTCACATACCTTACGAAGACTATTGATTGCTTTTTACCTTTAGCACCTGACTTAGCAAGTTCAGATACTATAAAACATAGTACTTAATACTCTATGTCCAAAATATACTTTTCTTACAGATTTTCTGATCTCTGTCAATGAGCATCAAGCTACATTTGCATAACACATACATGCAATGTTTAGGATTCACTTATCTTACTAAATATATTATTTTTATTTTGTCTTCATACAAGATTGTGCTCAGTGTGAGAGCTTGGTACCCACAAAATTCTTAAGGAGGATCAATGGATCCCCTGAAATTGGAGTTACAGACAGTTTTGGGGTACAATAAGTCTCCTTGGAATGGAACCTGTGTCCTCAGACATAACAGCTAATGCTCTTAACCAGTGATTCATCTCTCAAGCTCCAAGTGGTATGGCTTTTACTCTTGTAAATTTCTACTGGCAAGTGTCTCATGTCCTATTCATCTCTGGTGAGGAGTTAGTTATTCCTCAAATGCACTAGTACCAGGTCTATAGTTGTCTCATCTCTTACACCTTAATTGCTGGCCTTCACTGCCTACTAGTTCAGCAAGAATGCAGTGTACTTCTGGTGAATTCTAAAATCCAATTTTTCACACTGTACAGGACTATTGTTCTAAACCTTTGACATAAGTAGATATTGAGACAGTTATTAATGTAGATTTTCAGAGTCAAACTGTAAGACCTACATGTTAAGAGTAGACTATTGACCTTGAATAGAGTTATATAACATATGTAATTTAAATGTTAAAATAGAGCAGGAGAGCAGAAAGGATTACTAATTTATTCCGGCAAAGTAGAAATTAAACAGCAACTTAAATTCCATTGTCACTCTTTTAAACTTGGAGAAATAGTGTTTGATAATCAGTGTTTACTAATATCAAATTAATATAAGCAGATATTCAGTTAAATGTATATTTGAGACTTTATATCTATATTTAGTACAAGTTTATCCCAAATATTATATGGATTATCACCAAAACACTGCTTGGTGTTAAAGTGAAATGTTAAGTTAATTGTGTGCTATATTTTTTTCTTAATTGTTAAATTTGACTATTATGTGTCACTATTCTTAAGTTTTGCAAGGAAACAAAGAGAAAAAAATTCAGAGGTTTTCTCATCTGCAAAACCAGTCAGCACATGTAGTATCATTGAAATGATTGTGGGATTTACAAAATAATTTTAGGTCAATTGGAGATAACACAATGCCTGTGAAATTATTTTAATATGAATATTTATATAGTTACTATATAGAAAGGAAAGAAAGTAAATGATAGTATTTATCATTTTGCTGCTTATTTTATAAGTTAAAATAAAATATAAACCTACACTGAAAAAGCTTCTTGTATATTTTAATAAGTATATGTCAAATTATGTGAGGTTTACATAGTACAATTTATATAAAGTATGAATATAGGACTCAAACTCTGTAGAGGAAAAAGGTTTTATGAAACTATTTCTGAATCCATATGGTTCAAGCATATAACAGTTGCAAAATAATTCTACTTTTCTGCCTCAAGTAACTTCCCATTTTAAGAAAAAAATATACTTCCATAAACACAAAGCCTACTTTAACCAATGACTTCAATGCCAATTTTGGGAGATATTAGAAACCATGCATCTTATTTTTGCAATGTATTGTTTACTTCCTGTGTATAACAATAAAAAATGTACTCATAGAATAATGCATATTGCCTTCCAAAATATTACCATTTATATAAGAGTTTTAAGAACAATTAATATTCATGGCTATTGTATGTAGATATTTTAAAAATATAGTTAAATATATATTCAGTCAAATTTCCTCTATACACACAAATAATGTCTCAAAAAAATATTACCTTTGACATTTTCTCTATTTGTACCAGAATAAAAACCTGAGAAAGGAGGCACATTTATTCTCCTGAGTTGACACTCTGAAGCTTCAGATAATGTCTTTGTTACTCAGCACTGTATATTCTAATCAAGTATAAAGAAGAAAGTGAGCACTATCAAAGGACCCATAAAAAGAGTTTATGATGTTTCAGAATCAGACAACATAAAACAGGACATATTCAAATTAGAAACACTATTATAAAGTGTGATTCTATAAGGATTCTCCAGAACACTCTTAATAATGTGATTAAGGAGACAAAGTAATAGCAATATACACAAGTACTAATTAGAGCATCGAAACTATTACGCCTCATGTGGGAGACAAGTCATAAAATTCAAAGAATATTTGTAAGAAGCTCTATCAGACTAGCTTTTAAGTTTTTCAGTGCCTCGGGCCTATTTAGTGAACTTGTGGTATGAGTTGGAAATGTTTAACAGAGTTCAATTGCCCTAATAATGTACACTAGCTTCTGATCATGTAACAATATAAAAGAATAATTTAGAGGAAAATAATTTTCTTCTTCTTGGCTCAAATTTCTAGTTTATATGAAATCTGAAACCAAGTCAATTTATACATTTTTCTAGTATTATTGTGCTGGCATTTCTTCAAAGTGATAAAAGATGGTGATATATAGACCTATTGTATAATTAAAATAAGATTAGTAACTTAATATTAATTATCAAGGCATTTTATATAAAACAAATTTGAGTACTTTAAAAGAAAATATGAGTTAAATATTTTTAGTGAGAAAGTATATGAAATTTATTCCTTTGCTTTGTTTTTGCTTATTATTTTTAGTTTCTTGCATTTTGGATTTTGTTGTATTAATAGAGAGAATTGACATCATCTTGGATAGATAAGGAGGCATGAAGGAAGTGGGAAAAGTTGGAAAAGGGGAAAGAGCATTATCAATAGATACTGTGTGAAATAAAAATTAATAAATAATAATTCAATTTATAATAACGTCACATGAATAGAAAACTAAGAATAGGAAGGTAAAATTTGCCATGAAGGTTTTGCACATTGGCACATGATCATAACAAGCCTTCTTCATTTTAGACATTAGTTTAAAGAAGATATAGATAGTGAAATCAGTTTTGTAAATCCTGTTTATGCACTAGAAAGACAAATTTGACTAGGTAAAGATTCGTTTGAATTGGTTTTTGCTCTTTACCAATTAAAATTCTACATGGTAAACAGAAACACATGGGGAAGGGTAAATATCCTGTATTACCTTGCTTCTTGGTTGAGCCAATATGGTTATTAGTGAAACAAATATATTTTTCCCTGGTTACTTTTATTTTTTAATTGTTTTATTTATTTACATTCTAAATGTTGACACCTTTCCTGGTCGCCCCATACAAGAGTTCTTCACCCCACCTGAACCTTTTCCCTTGCCTCTGAAAGGGCGTTCCCCTACCCCATACACTCTTCTCTCTGAGCAAGAAAATATACCAGTTTAATCATATACTCATTAGCTCCTTAGGTGATTCCTTACATGCATGAAAAGATGCATAGAATAAAGTTTATCTGGGGCCAGTGGAATAAGCCTTAGAAGTTAAAATTAATAATATTCTCATAGCTATAACAGAATATGAGCATTCATGGTGCACTTACTCCATTAACTGTGCTAGTTTCTTCAACTGTGGTCTAAAAATATTAATCTTACCAACTACATGGCTTTATTGTCAGTGCTGGTGGACTAATGGATATTAGAAGGAAACCTAAAACCACTACATTTTTTAAGACAGCATGATCACAAACAATAATCCTAACATTTGCTTTTATAACCACAAATAAGTATTATCTTCTCTCCTCATCAAGGTGACTTTTTATTAGAAGTGGTCCACTATAGAAAACTATATGAAAAAGCAAGCAGCATTGTAAAATCCAGTTACATTGGATAGAACTGCAAACAAATCCAGGATTTGAGGCTCAGGGAACCCTGGAAATTTGGGGTTGAAAAGATTGTAGGAGACAAACTCAATCTGTGAGTTTGTTGTAAGATTGTTTCTCTTAATATCCTTATCTATACCCTTAGATTATCAACAACATGATAAACATGAACTGAATAAGGATAATTTTAATAGTTTAATAGCTAAAGTGGACCTGGGAAGGGGTCAGGAAGAAACGCCAAGAGGTCTTAAGCCTACTCAAAGAATTCCAGGCAACTAAGGTATGCTGAGAGCATAATAGTCTTCCCCAGGAGTGAGCACACCAATTGCTTATCTAGTACCAAAAACTCAACCCTGAAAACATACATACAAGTAACACTAGAAAGCCTAGATCTAGTTTAGGAAATCATATATATTTCCATATACAAATATTCATTTAATGACAGATAATGAAAGAAAAGGCTATACATTTTGAACAGAGCAAAGACATTTATGGTAATGTTTAGAAGGAGGCATTTATGACACCAAGGACAATAAAGATAAAATAACCTGGAACATGGGTGCGAATTCAACAGAAATAATTTCACATATGGGAAAATAAATTATGCATAGACATATGTGAGAATGTGGCCTGTGGCATTGAGTTCCATGCAGACTGTACAGGCAAAACAACTAAATTGACTATTGAGCTCCTTGGCAGGAGCTTGTCCAGTTTAGTAGTTTCCCTGAAGCAACCACTACATAATCTCATTCTCTTTGAGGAGACTCACTCTTTTCCCATGGGAGCAATACCACGGGTGATTACTCATTCACATTACTGTGCTAGTGAAGCATACTTTCAGGAAGGCATGGGGGAAACCATCTCCAAGATAAACTTAACATCATATTGTAGTCAACAGCATTATTCAATTAAAAGTTCAACTCACTACCTGCAACACGAAACAAGTTCCTCTAGATGGAGTATCTTCCTATTACAGCAGAGGGTTTGTTGATGTTGCTGGAATAATTACTAAACACCTGCAAAACTCTGAGCATGTTGTCTTCCTAATAACTGAATATATAAAATTATGTCAGCCCACAAAGCAACTCCATTACTCATAGCTTATTTATAGAATCAAGTTTCCCATCTCAGTTTAGAGATATCTAATACTAATACGTTCCTGGTATTCTAAACAGTAAAGAAACACAGGGAGTGTATGCTGAGATGTTATATATTTATAAAAATATTTGAAATGAATAGAATACTAGTTGCCCTAGACTGGAAATGGAAAGATGTATTTAAAGAACATTTCCAATGGAAAGGGGGAATGAGCTCAAAACATATAAACATGTTCACTACAGTTAGTGACAGTGCATTACATGCGTGAAACAACCAGAAGAAATAAGCATAAACCAGCAATATATTAAAAAATCCACATACATATTAATTGGCCTTGCTTGACAACTGTATTATTAAACTATTTCAAAATAACATATTATAAATGATAAATATACATAAAATCATTTTTGTAAAGTTTATCCACATAAATACATTAAATCCTACTGAAAATAACTGATACTGTAAAATGTATTTAATAATGACTAAAATAATAATAATTAATGAAGTAGAAAATTCATACTGCTAAGTTCTAAGTACATATTATTTTATTTACCACAAAATATTGTAAGGAGACATTATAAAATAGCATTGAACAAAAACCAGGGTCACATAAGGTATCTGATAATACTATCCACAGAACTAAACAATATATCTAATCATTCTTTGACATTCACTAATAGAGGAGTTTTATTAGAAATTACATTTGAAGAAAACTTTGTTGAAATAATAAAATTATGATCCACTGAAAGTGTTAAGAGCTAAAATATGTGTGTTGGTATCATATTAATTAAAATATTTAAGTGAAAATATTAAATGAACTTCACTAAATATGGACAGATATGTACCATATGTCACCATTTATAATTCATTATAGCATATACTCTAATCTACCATTTAAAAAAGCATATGCCATAGCTAACTAGAAAGGACCAAACCAAGCTTTTCAGTCTTTACTTAAATTATAACATTGGTGCACTGCCAAAGGACCATCTGCCTACTGTATTAATTAGACCAGGTCCATAAAATATACAATTTAAGACAAAATTTTCAATGTGGATTTATAGTTTGAAATTTGATTTCAAATTGCATTTCTAAATTTGAGTAATTTCATTTTTATTCTAATACGTAGTTGAACTATTTTTTTACAAAAGCATAGTAAATATATTGCTTAATATAATAAAATACTAGAAGAAAATGTAGTTTCATTTTTCATATTTGAGTTTTATTTGAAAGAAACAATTTAGAACACATAATCTGGGAATCAGGTTTCTATGTAGGAAAATAATCTACTGTTATTCCATGTTCAATTAAATGCTTTTTTTTAAGCCCACAATGGCCTCATTAGAAGCCTTGACTATTACAGAATTTGATGAGTTATTACAATCTAAACATAAGTCTAATTCTATTATTGACTTTTTCTTGATTGAAGTTTGATATTTTCACGTTTTTTATTGATTCTTTGAACATTTCATATGAAGTTTATCCTATCAATCCCACCCATTTACTTAGCTACTTCCAGATCTCTACTCCCCACCTCTCTACCCATACAACTTCATGTTTGTTTTTAAAACCTGAGTCCAGTGCAAGTTGCCTGACAAAACGTAGGCATCATCTTCCCTGGGGGGTATGATCAATATACCAGGTACAATATTGACACAAATATCATAGGAGTGACTGAGTATTTTCTGACTGAATTTAAAGCCCACTCCATCAGATGTAATCCATACTGACAATATCAATTAGGCCAAGAATCTGTGGCTAGTAAAATAATGGGCCCTAGGGAAAAACGCACTACTTTTATTTGGCTAAATTAACATAGCAATATAACAACTCTTAATGACTTTTGCTATACCCATAGATCAGCACACTACTCAGCTTTCGTTACAAAAGCTTCTTGTAGTAGACGTCAGTTAACATGGAGACCTACAATTGGTTAACATGTGCAGACTGAGTTAATTCAGAGCACTCAGCCTTAAATGGGATGTCTATACCATACCATTTACCTCCAAGCCCAGATCTATGCAGATGAGTGGGGTATCATTTGAGATGTAAACAAATGGAATGACTAATAATAAAAGAAGGCAAAAAAAAAATAGTGTTTCTGAAATTCAACAGGGCCATTACATAACCGAATTGATGGCAACTGTAATAGCATGTACAAGTCTTTTAGAAACACAAGCCAAACAAATTCCCAGAAATAAGTAAGGGAGCCAGGAATGAAGTCCACCTCTATCTAGGTGAGGATCTAGCTGGGAACAGTTAGCATTTACTTACTGCCGGGAGATGGTAATGAGTGTTCTTGAAGTTTCATGGTTTAATGTATTTAAACACTTAAGGTAATTTTCCCAATGCAGTGCTATGAAAGCAAGCGAACTTCAGGTCTCTGAAGAGGGAAATTGATGAAGACATCAGAAAATGGGAAAATCGTCCATGCTCGTGGGTTGGCAGAACTAATATAGTCAAAATGGCAATCTTGCCCAAAGCAATATACAGATTCAATGCAATCCCCATCAAAATCCCAACTCAGTTCTTCATAGAGCTAGAAAGAGCAATTCTCAAATTCATCTGAAATAACAAAAAACCCAGGATAGCTAAAACTATCATCAACAGCAAAAGAACTTCTGGGGGAATCAATATCCCGGACCTCAAGCAATATTACAGAGCAGTGGTATTAAAAACTGCATGGTATTGGTTCAGTGACAGGGAAGCGGATCAATGGAATAGGATCGAAGACCCAGAATTGAACCCACACATCTATGGCCAATTGATCTTCGACAAAGGAGCTGAAAACATCCAGTGGAAAAAAGATAGCCTTTTCAACAGATGGTGCTGGCTCAACTGGAAGTCAAAATGCAGAAGAATGAGAATTGATCCACTCTTATCTCCTTGCACTAAGCTCAAATCCAAGTGGATCAAGGACCTCCACATAAAACCAGACACACTAAAACTAATAGAAAAGAAACTGGGGAAGACCCTTGAGGACATTGGCTCAGGGGAAAAATTCCTGAACAGAACACCAATTGCTTATGCTCTAAGAGCAAGAATAGACAAATAGGACCTGATAAAATTACAACGTTTCTGTAAGGCAAAAGACACTGTCAAAAGGATAAATCGGCAATCAACAAATTGGGAAAAAATCTTCACCAACCCCACATCTGACAGAGGGCTAATTTCCAATGTATACAAAGAACTCAAGAGGTTAGACCCCAGAAAACCAAATAACCCTATCCAAAAATGGGGTACAGAGCTAAACAGAGACTTTTCACCTGAAGAAATTCGGATGGCTGAGAAACACCTTAAAAATGTTCAACATCATTAGTAATTAGGGAAAAGCAAATTAAAACAACCCTGAGATTTCACCTCACACCAGTCAGAATGGCTAAGATTAAAAACTCAGAAGACATCAGGTGTTGGCGAGGATGTGGAGAAAGAGGAACACTCTTCCACTGCTGGTGGGAATGCAAGCTGGTACAACCACTCTGGAAATCAGTATGGCGGTTCCTCAGAAAACTGGATGTGATACTTCCGGAGGACCCAGCCATACCACTCCTGGGAATATACCCAGAAGATTCTCCAGCATGCAATAAGGATATATGCTCCACTATGTTCACAGCAGCCTTATATATAATAGCCAGAACCTGGAAAGAACCCAGATGTCCCTCAACAGAGGAATGGATACAAAAAATGTGGTATAAATACCCGATGGAGTACTATTCAGCCATTAGAAACAATGAATTCATGAAATTCTTAGAGAAATGGATGGAGCTGGAGAACGTCATACTAAGTGAGGTGACCCAGTCTCAAAGAATACCCATGGTATACAGTCACTGATAAGTGGATATTAGCCTAGAAGCTTGGAACACCAAAGACATAAATCACATATCAAGTGATGTCTGACAAGAAGAAAGGAGTGGACACTGGTGCTAGAATGGACCAAAGCATCAGTGTAGGGGAATACAAGAACAGGGAAGGGGTGGATGAGGGAGCAGGGGGAGGGAAAAGGGCATTTGGGACCTTTGGGGGTGGGGAACCAGAAAAAGGGAAATGAATGGTAAATATAGAATATATCCAATAAATAAAAAAAAGAAAAAAATGAAAGCAAGCAAACAAAAATATTTTCAATATTTGTGATGGATTGAATGAAAAAGACCACCAAAGTCCATGTTTGACAGCTTGATCCCTAATTGATGGAACTATGGGAGAAGGATTGGCAGTATGGTATTGTGGGAATAAATATGTCACTGGGAATGATGGCCATCCAGGGTACAAAATCCTCAACTAGGACAACTCTCTGACCCTTCTCCTATTTGTGAATGAGCTTTAAACTCTGTGCTAATGCCCCAGTACTGTGCATTCCTACCTGCTGCCAAGTTTCCTGCCATAATTGTAATGGATTACTCTTTGGATACTTTAAGCAAGCCCTCAATAAAATCTTTCTTCTGTAAGTTGCCTTGGTCATGTTGGTTCTTCAGAGCAACAAAAAATAACTAGGACAATATTCTGTCATACATTTAAACATATCACTGAAATATTTAACTCTTTCTTTCTCATACTCATAATTCTGTTCAAATTCTATATCTTTAATGATTAAACCATCTATGAAGAATGGATACAAAAAATGTGGTATATATACACAATGGAATACTATTCAGCCATTAGCAACAATGAATTCATGAAATTATTAGAGAAATGGATGGAGCTGAAGAACATCATTCTAAGTGAGGTAACCCAGTCTCAGAAGAATACCCATGGTATGCAGTCACTGATAAGTGGATATTAGCCTAGAATCTTGGGACACCAAAGACACAATTCACATACCAAATGATGTCTGACAAGAAGAAAGGAGTGGACACTGGTGCTGGAAAGGATCAAAGCATCAGTGTAGTGGAATACCAGAACAGGGAAGTGGGAAGGGGTGGATGAGGGAGCAGGAGGAGGGAAAAGGGCATGTGGGACCTTTGGGGGATGGGGAACCAAAAAAGGGAGATGAAATGTAAATATAGAATATTTCCAATAAAAAAATTGAAAAGAAATCTATGAAGAATATGAAGATTAATAACACAGTGTCAGAATCAACAGTGAAATAAATATCCTACAACAATGAAAGATTGTTTCAAGGAATATTTTTATATTTCATGTTTTTTTAAACTTAATATGATCATTTGTCACTGTTGTGGTAGAAATTTTACTCTTTATTTTAATTATCTTGGTTTTGTGTAATTTGAGCAATTATGTTTGTTAAATATTGTATAGAATGATATTCTCTTGATGAATTGATTTGTTAATTTTAGATTTTGTATTTTTGCTTTGGATAATATATCTCAATGACTAGCTACAGTGGAATACTCTAATGAAGACACTCACTTGAGTTATTTGGAGAGATTAATATTCTTCAAATGAATGAAAATATTTGTAATTTTTATTTTGAATAAACAGAAGTTACTGCACATCTCCATACACATACACATATAAATAGTAAGTATGTATATATATATATGTATATATGTGTGTGTGTATTTATTAAAAACGGAGTATTTTCTAATTTCTGCCAAGCTTCCTGCCATAATTTGTAATTCTATTTCTAATATTTAATTTAATATGTAATTATATAATTGTAATTTCTAATATTTAAGCTATAATATATAATCTTGGACTTTATTTTCTTTTTCTCTACATTTCATTATTGTTTACCTATGCTAATCAATTGACTTTTTATTTTTTTTTAATTTTTTAATTTTCTATATTCTTTGTTTACATTTCAAAGGCTTTCCCCTTTCCCAGTTCCCCCTACACCAGATGTCCCATAAGTCCTCTTCCCCCACCAATTCCCCAATCACCCCCCCTCACCATTTCTCTGTTCTAGTACTCTCCAACAAAACTGGATCCAGTCTTTTCAGGACTAGGATCCTCTCCTTCCTTTTTCTTGGGAATCTTTTGATTTGCTAATTGTGCCTTGAGCATTCAGAGCTTCTGGGCTCATTAATATCCACTTATCACTGATTGCAATTCATGTGTATTTTTTTGTGATTGGGTTAATTCACTTAGGATGATATTTTCCAGATCCAACCATTTGCCTACAAATTGCATGAATTCATTATTTTTAATTGCTGAGTAGTATTCCATTGTACAAATATACCACATTTTCTGTATCCATTCCTCCTTTTAGGGACATCTGGGTTCCTTCCAGCTTCTGGCTCTTATAAATAAGGCTGCGATGAACATAGTGGAGCATGTGTCTTTATTGCATGCAAGCAAATCCTCTGGGTATATGCCCAGGAATGGTATGACAGGGTCCTCCAAAGTGTCATGCCCAATTTTCTAAGGAACCACTAGACTGATTTCTAGAGCGGTTGTACCATCCTGCAATCTCACCATCAGTGGAGGAGTGTTCCTCTTTCTCCACATCCTCACCAACACCTGTTGTCTCTTGAGGTTTTAATCTTAGCCATTCTGACTGGTGTGAGGTGGAATCTCAGGGTTGTTTAGATTTGCATTTCCCTGATGACTAATGATGTTGAACATCTCTTAAGGTGTTTATCAGCCATCGAAATTTCTTCGAGTGAAAAATCTTGTTTAATTCTCTTCTCCATTTTTAATAGGGTTATTTGGTTCTTTGGGGGGGTCTAACTTCTTGATTTCTTTATATATATTGGATATTAACCCTCTGTCGGATGTGGGGTTGGTGAAGAACTTTTCCCAAATTGTTGGTTGCCATTTTGTATTTCTGATAGTGTCCTTTGCCTCACAGAACCTTTGTAATTTTATGAGGTCCCATTTGTCAATTCTTGATCTTAGAGCATAAGCTAATGCTGTTCTGTTCAGAAACTTTCACCCTGTGCCCATGTCCTCAAAGGTCTTCCCCAGTTCATTTTCTTTCTTTTTTTATTTATTCGATATATTCTATATTTACATTTCATTTCCCTTTTTCTGGTTCCCCGCCCCCCCAAAGGTCAACATGCCCTTTTCCATCCCCCATTCCCCCATCCACCCCTTCCCACTTCCTGTTCTGGTATTCCCCTACACTGATGCTTTGATCCTTTCCAGCACCAGTGTCCACTCCTTTCTTCTTGTCAGACATCATTTGGTATGTGAATTGTGTCTTTGGTGTCCCAAGATTCTAGGCTAATATCCACTTATCAGTGAGTTCATACCAAGGGTATTCTTTTGAGACTGGGTTACCACACTTAGTATGATGTTCTCCAGTAACATCAATTTCTCTAATAATTTCATGAATTCATTGTTGCTAATGGCTGAATAGTACTCCATTGTGTATATATACCACATTTTTTGTATCCATTCCTCCATTGAGGGACATCTGGGTTCTTTCCAGGTTCTGGCTATTATAAATAAGGTTGCTATGAACATAGTGGAGCATGTATCCTTATTGCATGCTGGGGAATCTTCTAGGTATATGTCCAGGAGTGATATGGCTGGGTCCTCTGGAAGTATCATGCCCAGTTTTCTGAGGAATCTCCAGACTGATTTCCAGAGTGGTTGTACCAGCTTGCAGTACCACCAGCAGTGTAGGAGTGTTCCTGTTTCTCCACATCCTCGCCAATGCCTGATGTCTCCTGAGATTTTAATCTTAGCCATTCTGACTAGTGTGAGGTAAAATCTCAGGGTTATTTTGATTTGCATTTCTCTAATGATGCTGAACATTTTTAAGGTATTACTCAGCCCTCTGAATTTCTTCAGGTGAAAAGTCTTTGTTTAGCTCTGTACCCCATTTTTGGATGGGGTTATTTGGTTTTCTGGTGTCTAACTTCTTGAGTTCTTTGTATACATTGGATATTAGCCCTCTGTCAGATGTAGGGTTGGTGAACATCTTTTCCCAATTTGTTGGCTGCTGATTTGTCCTTTTGACAGTGTCTGTTGCCTTACAGAAACTTTGTAGTTTTATGAAGTCCCATTTGTCAGTTCTTGATCTTAGAGTATAAGCTATTGGTGTTCTGTTCAGGAAATTTCCCCTTGTACCCATGTCCTCCAGGGTCGTTCCCAGTTTCTTTTCTATTAGTTTCAGTGTGTCTGGTTTTATGTGGAGGTCCTTGATCCACTTGGAGTTGATCTTATTACAAGGAGATAAGAGTGGGTCAATTTGCATTCTTCTGCATGTTGACCTCCAGTTAAACCAGCACTATTTGTTGAAAGGCTATCTTTTTTCCACTGGATGTTTTCAGCTCCTTTATCAAAGATCAAGTGACCATAACTCTGTGGGTTCATTTCTGGGTTTTCAATTCATTTCCAATGATCTACTTGCCTGTTGCTGTACCAATACCATGCATTTTTTAACACAATTGCTCTATAGTACTGCTTGAAGTCAGAAATATTGATTCCCCCAGAAGTCCTTTCATTGTTGATGATAGTTTTAGCTATCCTGGTTTTTTTGTTACTCCAGATGAATTTGAGAATTGCTGTTTCTAAATCTATGAAGAGTTGATTTGGGATTTTGATGATTTTCTTCCTTTCATTATTGTTTACCTATGCTAATCAATTGACTCTTTTATTATTTATTTATTTATTTATTTATTTATTTTTTACATTCCTGATTTTATCCCGCACTAGCCACCCTCCAACTTTTCCACATCCCATACTTTCTCACTACCTCTCTGTCTCCACTAGGATGTACACACCCCCCAACACCCACCCTACCTGACCTCTAAACTCCTTGAGTCCTCCAATCTCTTGAGAGTTACATGCATCATCTCTGATTGAACACAGTCCTCTACTGTATATGTGTTGGAGGATTCATATCAACTGGTATATGCTGCCTGTTTGGTGCTTCAGTGTTTGATAGATCTCAGGGGTTCCAGATTAATTGAGACAGCTGGTCCTATATGGTCTCCATTCTCCTAAGTTTCTTTCAGCCTTTCTCTAATTCAACCTCAGAGATCAACCATTCTGTCCATTGGTTGGGTGAAAATATCTGCATCTGACTCTTCCAGCTGCTTGTTGGATCTTCCAGTGTGGACATGCTAGATCCCCTTTTGTGAGCGCTCCATAGCCTCTGTAACAGTGTCAGGCCTTGGGACCTCCCCTTGAGCTGGATCCCACTCTGGGCCTGTGACTGGACCTTCTTTTCTTCAGGCTCCTCTCCATTCCCATCCCTGTAGTTCTTTCAGACAGGAATAATTATGGGTCAGAGTTGTGACTGTGGGATGGCAACCCCTTCATTCATTTGATGCCCTGTCTTCCTACTAGTGGTGGGCTCTATAGCCTCACTCTTGCTACTGTTTGGCATTTTATCTGAGGTCCCTCCCTTTGAGTCCTGAGAGTCTTTCATCTCCCAGGTCTCTGGTGCATTGTGGAGGGTTCCCTCTAGAGGTTGCCTGTTTCTATTCTTTCTGCTGGTGCTCAGGGCTTCAGTCCTTTTCCCCTCACCCAATACCAGATCAGGTTCCTATCTCATGAATACCACTCCATGTACACATTACCTCTCAGGTCCCTCCCTCCCTCATGACTTTTCATTGCTTCCTTCTTCCTCCCAGGAAAGACTAAGGCATCTTCACTTGGGCCCTTCAGCTGGTTGAAGTTTTGACTGTACCTTGGATTTTCTATATATTTTTGGCTAATATATACTTTTTAGTGAGTACATACTATGCATGTCCTTTTGGGTCTGAGTTACCTAACATAGGATGATAGTTCCTAGTTCCACCCATTTGCCAGCAAAACTCAGGGTGTCCTCATTCTTAATAGTGGAGTAGCATTCTATTATGTCAATATATAAAGAACTCAAAAGGTTAATCAACCCAATCAAAATATGGGGTATAGAACTAAAACTGAGAATTCACAACAGAGGAATCAATTGACTTTTTATGTTATATTAAAAATAGTATTTATGAGTATTCACCATTTTGTGCTATAACATGCTATATGGTTTTCATTGCTTTTTACACATCCTATCATTTCATTAATGCAAAAACATTAATTTTCTGACTAAATAAAATCTTAACCAATTTTTGACATTCACATTTCTTTGAATCTCTGTCTACTCTCTCCTTCTATGTGTGCTGTAAATATTGCAATTCACCTATTATTCTTTGGTAAAATCTTTTATTCTTGTAGACTATTTATGACACAATGAACTCTGACATCGTGTTATTCATATTCATATTCTTCACAGATGGTTTAAGCAAGAATTTTCAATTACAAAGAATATATTTAAAACTTCCTTATAGAATTGTTGTTCTTATATTTAAAATTCTTTCAGTTCCTACTTGATTAAGAAGTGTTCATTTCAGTCCAGCTCAATCGGCTTGCAGAGGAGGGCGTCAACTTGCCTAGAGGCACTGTGGGCAGGTGACTGGCAGCTGTGGCCAGATGTGTGGACAGAGTCTTAGCCTAACATCTACTACCCCATCAGGCTCTTGTTGGCACCCAGAGCCAGAGCAGCTCGGTGGCAGGAGGTCTGTGCACTGACTGCTCAGTGGTACACCCAGAGCCAGCTCAGCTCAGCAGGTGGTCTCTGTGCCGACCTGGGAGGGCACCAACTTGCTCAGGGGTCTGTGCCTGGAGTACAGCCAGAGGCCGACATCTTGCCTCAGGGCACGACAGAGAGCTAACCAGACAAAGCCCTGTGGACTGGGAGCAACACCATCTAGGCTCCTCCAGAGCTGAGGAGGTGATTCTGAGCCCAGTAGCAGAAACCTTCCAGTCTCCACCTCAGGAGCACAGGCACGCTCTACAACAGATGCGCCAAACACCAGGCTCACCGAAGCTTCAACAAGACCAGTAACAACAAGACCAACTAACTCCAGAGATAAACAAATGGCAAAAGGCAAACATAGGAACATTAGTAAAAGAAATCAAGGCAATATGGCAGCATCTGAACCCAATTCTCCAACCACAGCAAGTCCTGGATACCCAAACACACCAGAAAAACAAGAGTTGGATTTAAAAGCACTGGTCATGATGCTGCTAGAGGAACACAAAAAAGACATAAACAAATCTCTTAAAGAAATGCAGGGGAACATGAATAGAAGTCCTTACAATGCAAACACAAAAATTACTTAAAGAATTCCAAGAGAATATGGATCAACAGACACAAGCCAATAAGGAGGAAATGAGAAAATCACTTAAAGAAATGTAGGAGAAATTGAATCAACAGGCAGAAGTCATGAAAAGGAAATACAAAAATCTCTCAAGGAATTGCAAGAAAACACAAACAAACAAGTGAAGGGAACTGAGCAAAACCATTCAAGATCTAAACACAGAGAGAGAAACAAAGAAGAAATCACAAAGGGAGACAACTTTGGAGATAGAAAACCTTGAAAAGAAATCAGGGGTTGTAGATGCAAATGTCAACAACAGAATACAAGAGAGAGAAGTAAGAATCTCAGATGCTGAAGATACCATAGGAACCATTGACTCAACAGTCAAAGAAAATGCAAAATGCAAAGGGCTTGTAACCCAAAACATCCAGTAAATCCAGGACACAATGAAAAGACCAAACCTAAGGATGATAGGGATTTATGAGAGTGAAGATCTACAACTTAAAGGGCCAGCAAATATCTTCAAAAAATTATGGAAGTAAACTTCCCTAACCTAAAGATAGAAATGCCCATGAATATACAAGAAGCTTACAGAACACCAAACAGACTGGACCAGAACAGTAATACTTCCCATCACATAATAATCAAAAACACAAACGTACTAAACAAAGAAAGAATATTAAAGGCATAAGAGAAAAAGGCCAAGTAACATATAAAGGAAGACCTACCAGAATCACACCAGACTTCTCACTAGAGACCATGAAAGCTAGAAGATCCTGGGCGGATCTCATGCAGACTCTAAGAGAACACAAATGTCAAACAAGACTACTATACCCAGCAAAACTCTCAATCAAAATAGATGGAGAAATCAAAATATTCCATGAGAAGACCAAACTCATACAATACCTTCCCACTAACCCAGCTCTACAAAGGTTAATAGGAAGAAAACTCCAATACAAGGAGGGAAAGTACACCCTAGAAAAAGCAAGATAGTAACTTTCTTCCATCAAACTCAAAAGAAGATAACCACTCAAAAACAAAAATAACATCAAAAATGACAGGAAGAGATAACCACTATTCCTTAATATTTCTTAACATCAATGGACTCAATTCCCCAATAAAAAGACATAGACTAACAGACAGGATATGGAAATAGGACCCTACATTTTGCTGCATACAGGAAATATACCTCAGGGTCAAAGACAAACACTACCATAGAGTAAAAGACTGGGAGACAATTTTACAAGCAAATGGTCTCAGGAAGCGAGCTGGAATAGCCACTCTAATATTAGATAAAATTGACTTTCAAACTAAAGTCATCAAAAGAGACACAGAAGGTCACTTCTTGCTGGTCAAAGGAAAAATCCACCAAGAAGAACTCACAATTCTAAACATCTATGCTACAAATGCAAGGGCACCTTCATTCATAAAAGAAACTTTACTAAAGCTCAAAGCACACATTGCACCTAACACAATAATTGTGGGGGACCTCAACACTCCACAATCCTCAATGGACCGATCAGAAAAACAGAAACCAGAAACTAAATAGGGACACAGGGAAACTCATTGAAACTTTGGACCAATTGTGTATATATATATATATATATATATATATATATATATATATATATGGAGTAATCAAAATATTCCATGAGAAGACCAAATTTATACAATATCTTCCCACTAACCCAGCTCTACAAAGGTTAATAGGAAGAAAACTCCAATACAAGGAGGGAAAGTACACCCTAGAAAAAGCAAGATAGTAACTTTCTTCCATCAAACTCAAAAGAAGATAACCACTCAAAAACAAAAATAACATAAAAAATGACAGGAAGAGATAACCACTATTCCTTAATATTTCTTAACATCAATGGACTCAATTCCCCAATAAAAAGACATAGACTAACAGACAGGATATGGAAATAGGACCCTACATTTTGCTGCATACAGGAAATACACCTAAATATATATAATATTTCATCCTAAATCAAAAGACTATACATTTTTCTCAGCACCTCATGGTACCTTCTCAAAAATCAACCATATAATTGGTCACAAGTCAGACTGAAACAAATATAAGAAGATTGAACTAATCCCATGCACCCTATCTGATCATCATGGAGTAAGAGTGGTCTTCAATAACAATGAAAACAACAGAAAATCCTCATACACATGGAGGCTGAACAATATTTTACTCAATGATACCTTAGTCAAGAAAGAAATAAAAAAGTTAATCAAAACTTTCTAGAATTTAATGGAAATAAAGGCACAACATCCCAAAATATATGGGACACAATGAAAGCAGTTCTAAGAGGAAAAGTCATAGCCCCGGGTGCCTCAAAAAAGAAACAGAAGAAAGCATATACTAGCAACTTAATGGCACACCTGAAAACTCTGGAACAAAAAGAAGCTATTTCACCCAGGGGGAGTAGAAGACAGGAAATCATCAAAATCAGGGCTGAAATCAATCAAGTTGAAACGAAAAGAACCATACAAAGAATCAACAAAACCAGGAGCTGGTTCTTTGAGAAAATAAGCAAGATAGATAAACCCTTAGCCAGACTTACCAAAGGGCACAGAGACAGTATTCAATTTAACAAAATTAGAAATGAAAAGGGAAATATAACAACAGAAACTGAGGAAATTCAAAAAATCATCAGATTCTACTACAAAAGCCTATACTCAACACAACTGGAGAATCTGGAGGAAATAGACAATTTCCTAGACAGATACCAAATACCAAAATTAAATCAGGATCAAATAGCTCGTCTAAACAGTCCCATACACCCCAAAATAATAGAAGGGGTCATAGAAATCTTTCAACCAAAAAAAAAGCACAGGACCAGATGGTTTTAGTGCAGAATTCTATCAAACCTTCAAAGAGGACCTAATACCAATACTCTTCAAATTATTCCACAACTCGACCCAACTCATTCTACAAAGCCACAATTACCCTGATAACAAAACCACACAAAGATTCAACTAAGAAAGAGAACTTCAGAACAATCTCCCTTATGAACATCTATGCAAAAATACTCAATCCTACTGAATCCAAGAACACATCAAAATGATCATTCACCATGATCAAGTTGGCTTCATCCCAGGGATGCAGAGATGGTTCAATATACAGAAATTCATCAACGTAATCCACTACATAAACAAACTCAAAGAAAAAAAAACACATGGTCATCTCATTGGATGCTGAAAAAGCATTTGACAAAATCCAGCATTCTTTCATGCTAAAAGTCTTGGAAAGAGCAGGAATTCAAGGCCCATATCTAAACATAGTAAAAGCAATCTACAGCAGACCAGTAGCCAACATCAAGGTAAACGGAGAAACAGTTGAAGCACTCCCACTAAAATCAGGGACTAGACAAGGCTGACTCCTCTCACCATATTTCTTTAATATAGTACTTGAGGTACTAGCTAGAGCAATTCGACAACATAAGGAAGTAAAAGGGATACAAATCAGAAAGGAAGAAGTCAAACTATCACTATTTGCAGATGATATGATAGTATATTGATGTGACCCAAAAAACTCCACCAGAGAACTCCTACAGCAGATAAACAACTTCAGCAAAGTGGCTGGTTATAAAATCAACTCAAGCAAATCAGTATCCTTCTTATACTCAAAGGATAAGCACGTTGAGAAAGAAATTGGGGAAATGACACCCTTCACAACAGCCACAAACAATATAAAGTATTGTGGTGTGGCTCTAACCAAACAAGTAAAAGATTTATATGACAAAAACTTCAGGTCTCTGAAGAAGGAAATGGAAGAAGATCTCATAAAGTGGAAAAATCTTCCATGCTCATAGGTTGGCAGGATAAATATAGTTAAAATGGCAATCTTGCCAAAAGCAATATACAGATTCAACGCAGTCCCCATCAAAATCCCAACGTTGTTCTTCATTGAGTTAGAAAGAGTAATTTTCAAATTCATCTGGAATAACAAAAAACCCAGGATAGCTAAAACTATCATCAACAGTAAAAGAACTTCTGGGGGAAACAACATCCCAGACCTCAAGCAATACTAGAGAGCAGTAGTGTTAAAAACTGCAAGGTTTTGGTACAGTGACAGGGCGGTGGATCAATGGAATAGGATTGAAGACCCAGAATTGAACCCACACATCAATGGCCAATTGATCTTTGACAAAGGAGCTGAAAACATCCAGTGGAAAAAAGATAGCCTTTTCAACAAATGGTGCTGGCTCAACTGGAGGTCAACATGCAGAACAATGAGAATTGATCCACTCTTATCACCTTGCACTAAGCTCAACTCCAAGTGGATCAAGGAACTCCACATTAAACCAGACACACTAAAATTAATAGAAAAGAAACTGGGGAAGACCCTGGAGGACATGGGCACAAGGGGAAATTTCCTGAACAGAACACCAATAGCTTATGCTCTAAATCAAGAATAGACAAATTGGACCTCATAAAATTCCAAAGTTTCTGTAAGGCAAAAGACACTGTCAGAAGGACATATTGGCAACCAACAAATTGGGAAAATATCTTCACCAACCCTACACCTGACAGGGGGCTAACATCCAATGTATACAAAGAACTCAAGAACTTAGACCCCAGAAAACCATATAACCCTATCAAAAAATGGGGTACAGAGCTAAACAAAGACTTTTCACCTGAGGAAATTCGGATGGCTGAGAAACACCTTAAAAAATGTTCAACATCATTAGTCATTAAAGAAATGCAAATCAAAACAACCCTGAGATTTCAACTCACACCAGTCAGAATGGCTAAGATTAAAAACTCAGGAAACAGCAGGTGTTGGTGAGGATGTGGAGAAAGAGGAACACTCCTCCACTGCTGGTGGTACTGCAATCTGGTACAACCCCTCTGGAAATCAGTCTGGCGGTTGCTCAGAAAACTGAACATGATACTTCCGGAGTACCCAGCCATACCACTCCTGGGAATGTACCCAGAAGATTCCCCAGCATGCAATAAGGATACATGCTCCACTATGTTCATAGCAGTCTTATTTATAATAGCCAGAAGCTGGAAAGAACCCAGATGCCCCTCAATGGAAGAATGGATACAAAAATGTGGTATATATACACAATGGAGTACTATTCAGCCATTAGAAACAATGAATTCATGAAATTGTTAGAGAAATTGATGTTGCTGGAGAACATCATACTAAGTGAGGTAACCCAGTCTCAAAAGAATACCCATGGTATGCACTCACTGGTAAGTGGATATTAGCCTAGAATCTTGGGACACCAAAGACACAATCCATATAACAAATGATGTCCGGCAAGAAGGATGGAGTGTACCCTGGTTCTGGAAATGCTCAAAGCATCACTGTAGGGGAATACCAGAACAGGGAAGATGGGGGAACATGGGGAGGGTAAAGGGTATGTGGGACCTTTGGTGGGCAGGGAACCAGAAAAAGGGAAATGAAATATAAATATAGAATATATCCAATAATTTTTTAAAAAAAATGTTCATTTCACCTTAATTTTTACAGTCTACTGTATCTTTTTCCATTTTGTCTCCTTGTTTCTAATGGAGGCCTGCATTTTTCTGAATGGAAATGAAGGTCAGGTTGATCTGATGTATAGAAGAAGGCATGGGAGTGCTGGGAGAAATAGATGTTTGGAACCTGTAGTCATTATTAGAGAAAAATCTATTTTCAATTTGAAAAAGAATATGTTTGGATGCATGTGTACCTGTGAATGAGATATTGATTGTAGTTATCTTACTGTGAAATAAATATAAATATTCTGTTTATTTTTTATGTTTCAGTCATTAGTTGTCATAAACTTGTTGTATATTTGGATTTTTAAAACTTACTTGTTCATTATAATACATTCTTGCCTGGATCTGTTGCTCACTGGGCAAAGGCATTTGCTGCATAATGCTGCTTCAAACTCAGAATTCCCCAGTGCATGGAAACTTGCCTCCAGAATGTTGTGCTCTAACTTAAACACATACTATGAAACCCATACAGAAATGCACAATGCATTAATAAGTAAACATAATAATACATTTTAATCAGAGGTTTGCATTTTTATCTCTAATTTTATAATTTTGAGCAATAATGGTTTGTTTGTTCAGTGTTGTTTTAAATATTTTTATATTTACCTCCAAGCATGTTTAGGCATTAATTGTACTTTTTATGCAGTATGAAATATTTCTCAGAGGTAACTGATGTCCTTTTTTACTTCTACTTTCTTCCATTTAAATAGTTGTAGTATGATGTCTACAACTTGACTGACATATTTTTTAATGATGAGTAAGTCACTTTTAAATCTTCACCAAACATGATAATTGTTTATTACTATTAAGTCATCTGTAGGATCCCAGGCTTGAGCTGAACCAGATGTATGGTTCTGTCTCAGACTCTCTTACACTTCAGCAGTCACACAGCAGCTGGGTTGTGGGTCACTTTAAAATCTTTCCCATTTCTATTACATTGGTGTTTCTGGAAATCATCTGCGATCTCAGCAGAGTTCATAAAACAAGCCTTATGCTCTGGCTTTCTGTGATTAAGCTAAATGCTGACAATACCAAGATTGCTAGATACAAGATGCACAGGATTATCTGTCTTACCCTGAGAAATCACACATTAACTCTCCATTAACAGAATATGTTCCTTATAAACTTAACATTTCCTAAAGGTGCAATTCATTAATAGATATCATGAGATAAGTATAATAAGCATAAAGATTATTTATTCAATAGGTATTTCCTCTCTATTGAACTTAATATTCTCATTTCTTAAACTATGGAAGATATTTCTTAGGAATATAAAAGAAAAAGTATTAAATACTATCAATGCATATTGAGTTTTTATTTTTTTAAAAATGTTATTTTACAATTCTTTCTCATTGTGTATCAAATTATTGATACTATTTCTGCAAAGTACTACACCTGATATTTAAATTTGAGAAAGATATAGCAAGTGTTTATTTAGATTGTATCTTGTTTACCAATAAAAGTAATAATCTTGTTGAATAACTTAGACACCAGTCTTCTTTTCTGTCAGAAACAAGCAATAATAAAATATATCTCATTTGGAGAAAAGCTACAAGAACTCATATAACTGAATGTCTTTTATTTATTTATTTATTTATTTATTTATTTATTCACTTAAGATCCTGATCACAGTCTCCATCCCTCCTCTTTTCAGTCCCACCCTCCCAACCCTCTTTTGAAATCCCCCTTCCCTTCTCCTCAGAGAGAGGAGGAGCACCCCCATTCTGGGTACCAATTTGCCCTGTCAACATCAAGTGGCATCAGGACTAAGCACATCCTCTCCCACTAAATCCAGTCAAAGCTGCCCAGCTAGGGGAAAACAGATCCAAGGTCAGGAAATAGAGTCCCATTCAGTGACAGGTCCTGCTTCAATTCTTAGGGGACCCATATCAAGGTCAACTGCATTTATGTAAGAGACTTGGTCCTGTCTATGCATGATCTTCAGTAATATCAATATTCCTCAAACTAGTCAACAAAATAAAAACCAAAGAAACATTACATAACTCACTCTATGAGGCTTCAATCACTCTGATACATAAGAAAACCACACAATTACTCAATGAAGAAAGGGAATTTCAGACCAATTTCTCTTATAATCGTTGATGCAGACCTACTCAATAATTAATATGTGCAAACTGAATTCAAGAATACACAAAAGACAATATCTACCATGGTTAAGTAGGCTTCATTCCAGTCTTGCAGTGATCGATTAACAAATGAAAATTCATCAATGTAATCCATCATATAAACAAGCTGAAATAAAAAATAAACACACGATCATCTCGTTCAATGCTGAATAAGCCATTGACAAATTCAAATATCCCTTGAGAATAAAAGTCTTGAGAGAGCAAGATACATACCTAAACACAATAAAGGCAAAACACAGAAAGCCAATAGCCAACATTAAATTAAATGGAGAGAAACTCAAAGTTATTCCCCTAAAATCAGGGGCAAGACAAGACTGTCCACTCTCTGTACCTATTCAATACAGTACTTCAAATTTTAGCTAGAGCAATAAGACAACTAAGACAGATCAATGTGATACAAATTGGAAAGGAAAAAGTCAAAGTATCTCTAATCACAGATGATATGTCACCATATAGAAATCATCCTCAAAATTCCACCAGAGAACTCCTAAAGAATGCCTTAATTATAAGAAGAGATTCCTTAAGGAAATGGCATCTTGGGTAAAATCTTACAGATGTGAAAAGTCCTATCAGTTCAAGTAGGGAAAAGTGACTTAGGCTCCTGTGATGTATAGGGTGGGTTGGGACAGTGTCCAGAGGACAAGGGGACCAGAAAAACAGCATCAGCATGAGTAAAGACACAAAGTCAAGAGAACTGAAAACAAAAGTTTTACTTCTATCTTTTGTTTTATTTATTTTTTAATTCTTTTGGGTTTTTTTTTTTGAGAACATAATTTGACAATTTTTTTCTTTGTCCCTCCAATATCTCTGAGTCCTCTTTGCTCCTTTGGAAATCCATGGCCTCTCTTTTCATTATTTGTTGTCACCTGCTTGTGTTTATATACCATGCAAAATATATAAATACAGCCTGCCCAATCTGCATGATGATGTTACTGGAATATATGATTTCAGAACTTTTTATTTTGCAACAGTTCATAACTTTAAGAGAAGCAACCTATGACAATTTGAACCAAAATACTTGAACTATAATGCCTAGTAGATAGAAAAAGATGAGATTTTTATTTACTTGAAATCACAATTACATACCACTTATTGCTATGATAACATATAATAAGCAATTCATTATGTTTTATAAAATATTACATTGTATACATATTATTTATTAAATGATTATCACATTAATTAATATATTTGGGTCATAAGGTAGTAATGGTTTATGATAATTTGGATTTATTTTTATCTTTAGTTACTTTGTAGTCATATTAAAAATAATTATTTTTAAAATAAGCTCAACTAAAGAACCAGAATAACATTACTTTTTAATGGTCACACATCTATTTGAGTTTCACATGAAAGGTAATGGACACAGAAAGGCTGGCACTATGCCTGTTGAAGCCAGGAAAAGGAATATTCTATAGTATCTATGAAGGTGCCAGTTCATTATATAAATTGCCAAGAGATCAATTTTTCTAATGAGCAATACATAAACTCTTTTTTATAAAAGCCACAGTATATCCTTTGGGTTCTGAGGTTCATATAATTGACCATGTAAAATAAAATAAATGCATTTCTTCATAAAGTAAAAGTTATATGTATTTTCACATGTATGTAATTTATTATATTCAATTATCACTTAAAGGCCTTGTGAATCATGTCGTTAAAAATTTGTAAGGATGACAGTTGAAAGGAATAAAGAACACTCATAAAAATTTCAAAGTCAGCTAGAACTAAACTTATATTTTCAGAGAAAATTAGATTGTATGTTTTCTGGCTTCACACTAGTGAATTCCCTCAGCATTTCTCCATTAAAGACATGCTATGCACATAATTCAGGAGGCAAAATAATTTTTAAGATTTAAAGAAGAAAGAAAGGGTGAACTTTAATCTCAGAAAATTAAATAATTTTCATCCAATCATCAAACATTCAGCAACTCCATTGTCGGAGTGTGTTTGGACAATACAGTTTTATCACTTCCTCTTATTAGTTCCTCTGCATATTTTCCCTATATCCCTTAAGTCATGTTTCTCTTTTATTTCTTCTAATTTATGTTTTAAATTTACAGTGGACACTCATGAATAGATTCATTGAACACATTTCTATGGCATACTCTTTATATTTTAGACCTCCTGATGAGAATCAATGTCAATACATAGAGAATATAATACTTGACCACAACATTTTTAGAAAGTCATCTCGTGTGGGCACTCAGCATTACCAAATCAGTGCCTTTGGTGTTCTATAGATGTATCATGACACTATGTATTGCTTCAGATGTTTTGTGGAAAAAATGAGAATTTTAATCTGTAAATCACACAGATATATTTTTAAGCTCCTGAATTTTATTTCTGATATAAAATGTTTGACAATAATGCTTTGTTATATTATCTTTATCTAAAGTCTCTGGATAAAATTATATCCTTCTTGTAACTGTGGGTTTATAAAAAAAAATCTAACATGATCTAACATGCAACTTGTGGCCTTGTTTGGCTTTAAGTTACTGATCATTAATCTAATTACTAGGTAATTATTAAGGCACTAATAATTAAACCACTGTTTTAAAATATGTTTTGTAAAATATGGTTCAATGATATTCTTTGTGTTTTAAACCTTCAAGAGAACTATTCATTTGTTAAAACGTTTTATTGATTCTTTGTGAATGTCACATCATCCATCCCAGTCCCATTTATCTCTCTGTCCTTCCATATCTACTCTCAGCTCTTGTAAATTCCTCAGAGTTTGAAAAAACCTTAAAATCACAAAAGAACAAACATCAAAAACAACAAAATCTCACTGTGTAAATTGCAGTTATGTCACTATGTTTCACACAGTACACTCTATTGCTTAATCAGCTTTCTCTATTTGCAAATGTTCATTGTAATGAGTCATTGGTGTGGTTCAAGTGCTCTAGCTTCTGCTACATTATCAGTACTGGATCACTGAGACTCCTGTGAGGCCAACTGCCCTGTGTCTTGGAGGTCTCACAGCATAGGGTCTTTACTTCATGTACTTTAGAAGAGCCAGCCTCACTCCTTTCCTGGGCAGCTTGTGAAAGCTGTCCCCAAGGGCATGAGAGCAGAAGAGCTGGGCTGACCCTCATTGGTCAGGCAATGTCCTTGACTTGGAGGAGAAACTGCCCCTCCTTGTCATTATATTTAACTTTCACTGAATTGTTCTTGGGCAATTTTGTGAATGAATAAATTAGTTTTGCTGAATTCTCAAATTATCTAGTCTCCCTCCCACTTTTAATAAGGCATCATCTTCAAACCCTTTGAACATTCATTTTTACTTTCACATATTCTTTCTTAGACCCATTTAATTTAACTAGAATTATGTGTGTGACAAGGTGTTTGAAAGTATCCATTGGAATCCTTTTGGGAACTATTATTGCTTTCCTTCCAGAATAATTAGTTGTCAAGAGAGAGTGTTCTCCCTTTTCTGTGACTGACTATTGATAGGGCCACTCCCATATACACAGACAGAAGCTATTCTGAAATAGTTGAGTCCTCAGCACTAAACAGGAAAGTTATTCTACTCCCTTTAAGGATCAGAGCTTATAGAAGAAGAAATAGAGTAAAAGTGGAAGATACAGAAGATATAGAATAGGCTGCAAAATTCTGTTATGAGCATTCGACAGAGAAGCAGTCATGACTTAACTGCTGTGGGTAGGGAGAGGTTTAATTTTTCATAGATTGTAACATGCAGATATCCTTATGGCATTTTCAAATATGGTGTGTTTTAGTAACTATTTCCTCCTGCCTCTTACAACCCATTCTCCTGTGCCCCTACTTGTACATTTATCTCTGGTGTCTTCTTTAATAACACATACACCAAACTTCCCTACCTGCGTGTTTCATTTCCTGTGTACCCATACACACACACACACACACACACACACACACACACATATATATATATATATATATATGATTAGACACGTTGATATACATCTAAGAATACATTTTAGACTTAGATCCACATATGAAAGTAGATATGTGTGCGCATGTATGTGTGAATGCATATGTGTGTGTGTTCCTTAATTAACTAAAGTGCTAAGGTTGAGCTCTCCCTATCAGCTAATGTAATATTCTTTTAATTCCTGAATTTGCATAGCCACTCATTTATAAGGTAAGAAATTTTGAGAATTTAAGTGCAAGTTTTTGTGTTTGCCTGTGTTATAATTTCTGATGAGCAAATTTTTGAATTGAAATTGAAATTGAAATAACTAGGTAATAAATAAATGTATGATTTGATTTAAAAACAAACCATGTAAAATGTTTTAGAAGGAGTTGTAGCACTTAGTTTTATATCCTTTCCAGTATAGATGATCTCAACATTTTATACTTAACAAAATTGCATATAATTAAGTACAACATGCTATTTTAAAACATATACATGCATCCTGCTAATTAACATTCTCATTACTTTATCCACATTTTATTTTGCCATTGAATCCAGGACCCTTTGCATTCTAGGCAAAGGCTCTCAACTGAGTTATAGCTTTCTTATGTAATTATTATATTTAAAGTTATTTCATTTTTGACAAGCCCTCAGTGATTTTATTTTATATTAATGGGAGAAGACTTCAAGAAAAAAGATAAGTGTTGTGAATTCTTTGTTGTTCCTCTGAACCAAGCTATGTAGCATTGGCACTTTGCAAACTTTATCTTGACAGTTGCTCCCAATTTAGGGAGGGAGACAAATTTCTCTAATTATACCTCTTGTCTTTTTACAGTACTTCCCCTAAGTCTTACCTTCTGCCTGCTACAAGATTTGCATTCCCTGTTTGTCTCCAGGTATGTTATGTGAATACCTAGTGTCTGTAGTTATGTATAATCAAATTCCATTCTTTATGTGCAAAGTTCATCAAAGGCACTTCCCTCTTCACTTGAGTAATATACGGAGCCTTTCCCTTCCATCTAGGGAACCATGATGGAGATACACATGTTAGAATCAATAATGAATTTGATGAGAAATAATAAAGTGGTAACAATGATGAGTTTGTTTTTGCCATCTGTTACAGACATGCCTGAGTTCATTTTCTGTTTTTCCAGTCAATTTATAGTGTTATTTTTCTTCCTAATTGCTAAAACTTACATGAAAAATTAAATGAGAGAACTCTATAGTAGCAGACTGTATTTATTATTTAGATTGTTTAATCACATTAAGATAAATATAAGCAAGCCTCTCATGAAGTATTCCATCATATTTAAAATTCATGAATATAATTTTTCCATTCAATTTTAGAGATTTCTTTTTAATGGGATGATTGGTCAACAATTAGTAGAGCCTTGCCCTTTGTTAAGCTCTCTTCTGCATACCAGGGCTTGGTAGTAGCACAACAAAGCATTTATAACAATTACAAGAATGGACACAGAAAGCCTGCAAATATTAAATCATATATCTACTGGATTACCTATTGCTTTATAGACTTATGAGCTTATTTTGGGAGTGTTTTCTAATTTGGAGGAATTGAATGCAAATAATTCTGTGAGCACTGGGTATTAATCCATGCAGAGGCTGCTTTGAAAATTGCTAATAAGGTCAGAGTAGATATGGACCTGAGTTTGATCAGATAGGTACTCCACATTACAACCAAAGGAAGATAAAGTCAAGAGATTCCAGGTCATTTACACATGACTCAATTTTAACTCAATAAACTGTCCCCTGCTTCAGAATCCCAATCATTCAATATTGCTTTATACAACTTGCTTTTTTTCCCCTCTGTCTTCTTTATTTAATTTGAATAAATTTCTCTTCTTTATGTTAACTGAATCTCAATCTTATTTTTGCCATTAAAAATCCTATGCATATACCCTGAAGATATCCCTCCATGCAATAAGGACACATGTTCTACTATGTTCATAGCAGCCACATTTATAATAGCCAGAAGCTGGAAACAGCCCAGATGTCCCTAAAAGAGGAACAGATATAGAAAATGCAGTGCATTTACACAAGGGAGTACTACTCAGCTATTAAAAACAATAACTTCACAAAATTAACAGGCAGAAAAAGTGTATCTAGAAAATATCATCCTGGGTGACATAACTCAGTCACAAAAGAACATATAAGATATGTATTCACTGATAAGTGGATATTAGGTAAAGAGCATGGAATAACCATGGTACAACTCATGGACCACATGAAGCTCAAGAGGAAGGAAGACAAAAGAGTGGATGCTTCAGTAATACTTAGAAGGGGAACAATATAATCAATGGAAGTAGAGGGTGGGAGGGACTTGTAAGGAAGAGAGAAGGGGGAAGAGGGGCAGAATCAAGTATGGAAGGTGATGAAGAAGATGTACAGAGGGTCAGGAAATTGGACCGAGTGTAACAATGAGGGGGGTGGGGAACTTGGGGTAGCGATCAGAAAGTCCCAGATGTCAGGAAAGCAAGACCCTCCCAGGACACCATGGGGATGACATTAGCTGAAATATCCCACAAAGGGAGAGAAAACCTGTTGAGACCATATCCAGAGGTTAATCATTCACCCATCCCCAAAATTTTAACCCAGAATTGCTCCTGTCTGAAGGAAATACAGGGACAAAGAGTGGAACAGAGACTGAAGTAAAGGCCATACAGAGTCTGCCCCTCTTGGAAATCCATCCTACATGCAGACACCAAGTCCAGACACTATTGCTGGTGCCAAGAAGTACTTGCAGACAGGAGCCTGATACAGCATTCTCCTGAGAGGCTCTGCCAGATACTGACCAAAATAAAAGCGAGGATGCTTGCAGCCATCCATAGGACTGAACACAGAGACCCCAATAGGGGAATGACTGAAGGAGGTGTAGGGGCTTTATCTGGCATCAATGGGAGGGGAGGCCATTGGTCCTGTGAAGGCTGGATGCCCCAGTGTAGAGAAATGCCAGGGCAGTAAGTAGTGGGTGGGTGTAAGGAGTGGGTCAGGGGGTAAGAGGGATAAGATAGGGTGTTTGCAGAGAGGAAACTAGGAATGGGGATAACATTTGAAATGTAAACAAATAAAATATCCAATTTAAAAAGAAAATAGAAATTCTTCATATAAAAACTAGTTTTTGCATATCTTTAACTAGTGGCAAATTAAAATATATAGACAGCTATAGAAATTAAAATACACTAGAGAACTTTATTCCCAATATGTGACTATTTTAAGATACTTTCATAATTTTACATATTATTCCAATATAAATGCTGTCTTTCTCAGTATGTTTTTCAGTAAATTTCCAAAAAGATAGTCCTCTACATCTTCTTCTAGATCAGGCTACTTATAGCTTGCATTCTATGAAAGGGGGATAATTAATTGAATCTAAGTAACTTTTCTTGAGTAGGGTATAACAATTAAAAATATCTCTCTTTTGGAGATAGAAAAATATTCTGGGAAGTGACCAGATAACAAGAGTATTTATACTTGAACAAATGGAAGTAAAACATCTATGACTTATAGCTTGTCTTTTGTGTTATTTCTCTAAAGATGTTTCGCACTTTGATTTGACCTGGCAGTGATAAACACACAGATATAATAGCCTTAGCATTCAGATCTCAGTCACAGGGACTAGATGTGAACATCATAGAGATTGTGGACATAATATAGTATGGAGAAAGCCCCATATGTGTACATTACCCTTTGCAAAAAAAATGGATTTAAGACAAAATAAAACCTGATAACAAATTGAGCAAATTCAAGTGTTCCGATATTATGTGTCTATCAGATAAGAGGCAATGTCAGTCACAAGGGTTGAACATGTAAGAGGGCAATCAAAGATACTAGTCACAGCTGTATCTGTTGACCTTTCCTCTAAAGTCAGTGATCCTCAGTGTAGTTTAGGTCACAAAAGGTGAATTTTAGCAATAATTCCCCAAACACATACAAATAGTGTCATCCTTTGTATTCGTTCCTGGAAATTCACATGGTAACATTGGGGCATTGAACTCACAAATAGATGATTGAACTCTGGGAAGGGCTATTAACAATATAATATACCTCGCCCACTTTTCAGGCAAGGGAAGGCATGTTTGTCTTTCCTGTATTCCTGCAGTCCACTACAAGAGGAGGTAGCAGGAAATTTCTTAGCACCAGGACTTTGATCATTAATTTTGGACAAATTAGAAGAAGAACAACATAGGAAACTCAACAGTAAAAGGCAGTGAGGATCTTTGAGAAGATCCTCAGTTATGCTCAACTTGTTAATAGAACTGTGCTCTAATAACTTCTAAACAACAAATTTTTCTACTGTAAAACTGTAAATTTAACTGTATTTCTGTAAATTTATGCAAGTGTACATTACTGCAGTCCAGTTGTAGATCGATTTTTTAACATATAGAAGATATTTTCCCTATATTCAAGAAATTACCCTGCTAAATCCCAGGGCTGGGTAAATAATGTCATGTCATTTTCCAGAAATTTAAATTAGGTATAATTTTTTGAGTAAAATTAATTTATCCACAATGTGTTCAGGCATTTAAAAAGGAATCTTTGATGTGAACCATGTTTTACCATTTTATAATAACATAGCTCACTTTGATTAGGTTTTTACCAATTTATTGACATTCATGATGTTTCCATACTTTAGTTATCATGAATAATGATGTGACAATATACATTAATTTACAATAAGTTGTAGGCCAAATGTTTTTCTCTCATAAATAGTTGCATGGGAAAGGGGATCTCAGATTGCTGTGACTACACACTGTTTAACTCATTTAGAAAAATCCATACTCTTTATCCATCACACTTACATGCCCAGCTGTACGTCCACATTGTACTCAGCACCTGATGGTACAATTTGTCTTCCTGATGACCATTGCTCTGTTATATGTGGGATGTTATTTTACTAAATATAACTTTATTTTCAGGGAAAAATATGATTTGGGGTGTTTTTAAGTTTTGGTTAACTACTTATACATCTACTTATTAAATGTTTATATATTGTCACATAACAATGTCAAAATCAAGTAAAAAATTATTTAAAGTTGCATTAAAAATAACTACCTGGAAACAAGCTTCAAATAGAAGTTTATTATGTACCTTGAAGATAAAATATTGTTTAGAAACGATCTTGAACATATAAAGACTGGGAGAACTATATCTCAATCCTGGGCTGGAAAGCTTTGCATTAGGATGATGACAATTATTTTTCAAGTTATAGTCTCCAAAATAGAAACAAAGAGAATAATGCAGAGTCAAGAAAACCAAGAGTGTATCTGTGAGAAAGTAAATAAGATACACAAACACTTAGTCAAAGTAACCAAAAAGTACAGAGACAGCATCTAAAATAACAAAATATGAAAGGAAAAGGGAGACAATAACAGAAACTGAGGACATTAAAAAACCCATTGGGTCTTACTTCAGAAGCCTGCACTCCACAAAATGGAAAATATAGTCAGAATATATAATTTTCTTGGTAGATTCCACTTGACAAATGCAAACCAAGATCATGTAAACTATTTTTTATTTGATATATATATTTTTTTTACTTTTTTGCACTTTCTTTTCTTTTTTTCTTTTTTCATTGAAAAGGAAAGTAAAAACACTTTATGATAAAATTAAAGATTTACATAGAAAATATATCAGATAATATAGAAGAGATACATAGGAAAACATGTTAAAATTGACAATTTTCATGGAAAATTAAAGAGTAAAGTGGTAGACATATAAAACATTGCTAAATTAATTGAAATATGAAATAGAAACATTTTATGATAGAATTGAAAATTTTATCAGAAAAATATTTCTTTTTTTTTATTGTATATATTCTATATTTACAATTCATTTCCCTTTTTCTGGTTCCCCACCCCCAAAGGCCCCACATGTCCTTTTCCCTCCCCCTGCTCCCGCATCCACCCCCTCCCACTTTACTGTTCTTGTACTCCCCCACAATGATATTTTGGTCCATTCTAGCACCAGTGTCCACTCCTTTCTTCTTGTGAGACATCACTTGATATGTGATTTGTGTCTTTGGTGTTCTAAGCTTCTAGGCTAATATCCACTTATCAGTGACTGTATACCATGGGTATTCTTTTGAGACTGGGTCACCTCACTTAGTATGACATTCTCCAGCTCCATCCATTTCTCTAAGAATTTCATGAATTCATTGTTTCTAATGGCTGTATAGTACTCCATTGTGTATATATACCACATTTTTTGTATCCATTCTTCTGTTGAGGGACATCTGGGTTCTTTCCAGCTTCTGGCTATTATATATAAAGCTGCTATGAACATAGTGGAGCATGTATCCCAGCACAGATCAAATCTGATGGGTGCTAATGACAGTCTCAAGTTCCAGGTGGAAGTTAGAGAAGAGAGTAAGAACCTGAGCTCTGGAAACTAAAGGGGAGTTTAGAGGGACAGTCTCCAGTATCCACAAAGCAACAATTCTCAAAGTATGGTGTTTTACACTGATATACCACCAAGATTTTTGAGAAGATTGAAAATGCTGAAATTAATTTAAAAAATGATCAAACTGGATTTTGTCTTAATCCTTGGGTTACATTAGAACTGATAGATAATGCAGAGACATTAGTGAGTAACACTTCTGGTAATGTACTAAAACCCAAAGGAATGGCAAGAATGTCAGCAGCAGATACTATTCTTTCTTGCTCTACAAACTGGAAATTGTTTGCTAAGGATGCTTTTTCATATTAGCAGGTTCATTAAATTTTGATCCCTTTGTATAGATCATTTTATGTATTCTGTGTGGGACCTAAACAATGGAGGTTTATAGAAAGCATGTCTGGGACATGCTACAGTGTCCTAAGTGTTCTTAAGAGGAGAACCTAGGTGATCTCTTCTGTTCTCCAAATCATAAAACACTAACTTTATTTGAAAAATAATATTGAAGAACGGTGGTTATTAAACTCTGGTTATTTTGTAGCTATTTTCTCATGAATCAAAGTATTACAGCTATTATATCAAATGTGGCAACAATGTTTGTTAATAACAAGGAAACAATCAATACAAAGGAAAATTTGAATTCCAGAAAATATACCTATTACTCTGATAAAGGAGATTTTCCATTAAACTACATTTGAAATTATTATTTTTTAAAAATTTACTTGCTTTTGTTCTTTTTTAAAGACCAATTTATTTTATTTATATGAGTACAATGTAGCTATCTTCAGATACCAGAAGAGAGCACTGGATTCCATTAGAGATGGATCTGAGCGACCATATGGTTCCTGGAAAGAGAATTCAGGACCTCTGCTAGAGCAGTCAATTCTCTTAACCACTGAGCCATCTCTCCTGACCTACTTTTATTCTTTAATCCTTTAATAAAGTCCAGACTTCATTCCCCTCCAGCTCTGCAACCTAATCTGCTTTCTACCCCCACCCCTGTCTCCAAGAGGATGTCCCCACCCTCCCACTCTCACTCCACCAGTCCTCCCCACTTCCTAGGTCCTCACGTCTCTCAAGAGTTAAGTGCATCTTCTCTCACTGAGGCAGGACCAGGGAGTCCTCTGTTGTATATGTGTCAGGACCCTCATTGGTGGTTCAGTGTGTGAGAGATCACAGGGGTCCAGGTTAATTGAGACTGCTGGCTCTTCTACAGGGTCACCCTCATCCTCGGCTTCTTCAAGCTTTTCTCTAATTCATCCACAGTGATCACTAGCTTCTGTCCATTGGTTCAGTGCTAGTATCTGTCTCTGCCTCTGATTCTTTCAGCTTCTGGTTGGACCTCTCAGAGGGCAGTCATACTAGGCTCCTACCTGCAAGCACACCACAGCATCAATAACAGTGTCAGAGCCCTGGGCCCTTGATGCTGATCCCCTTGAGCTGGATCCCAATTGAACCTGTCACTAGACCTCCCTTCTCTCATGCCCTTCTCCATGTTTGTCCCTGCAGTTCTTTGAAATGAACAGTTCTGAGTCAGAGCTTTTGACTGTGGGATGGCAACCCTATCCCTTCACTTGATGTCCTGTCCCTCCACTGGAGGTGGACTCTACCTGTTCCCCCTCCCCACTGTAGAGCACTTCATCATCTAAGGTCTTCCTTATGAATCCCCCTACCTCCTAATTCCTGAGGTTGCCTATTTCCATTCTTTCTGCTGTTCCTAATGGCTTCAGTCCTGTCTCCCCTTCAATACTTGATCATGTTCTCCCTCCTCTCCTTGTCCCCTCTCCCATCCAGGTCCTTCACTATTTCTGCTCCATCCTCCATGGCTGCTTTCTTCTCCCTTCCAATTGGGATTGAGACATCCTCACTTGGGTCCTTCAGCTTTTTAATCTTCTTAAATCCTGTGGATTATGTCCTGTTTATTCTGTGCTTTTTTGGCTAATATCTACTTATTAGTGAATACATAACATGTATATCCTTTGGAATCTGAGTTACCTCACTCAGGATGATATTGTCTAGTTCCATCCATTTGTCTGCAAATCTCATGATATCCTCGTTCTTCATAGGTGAGTAGTATTCAATTGTAGAAATGAAATACATTTTCACCACTCATTCTTCCCTTGTGGGACATTTGGGTTATTTGCAGCTTCTACCTATCACAGATAAGGCTGTTATGAAGATAGTGGAACATATGTCCCTGTGGCATGGTGGGGCAACTTTTGGGTATATGCCCAAAAAATGGTGTAACTGGGTCTTCAAGTAGATCTATTTCAATTTTTCTGAAGTACCTCCGGGTTGATTTCCAGAGTGGTTATAATCTAGTTTGCAATCCCACCAGTAATACAGAAGTGTTCCTCTTTCTCCACATCCTCACCCACATGTGCTGTCACCTGAGTTTTTGATCTTAGTCATTTTGATTCTTTGGTTATTGTGTGCATTTGTTTGCTGCAATCACTGTAAAAATATATCTTAGACTACGTGGTCTCAATGACAGAAATGTTCCTCTTTCATTTCTGGACATCAGAAGTATATAATCAATGTGTGGGCAAGATTGAAATGTTTATGTATATGGATATGGAGCAAGGCATATGTGGTACTCTCCCGGTGTTCAAGCTATCCATCCATATTATTTCATTCTAACTCCTGTTTACACCATGCTCGTGCAGCAGCATGGTCAACCCTATAATTTCAATTCAACTCCTTTCAATGCTGTCTTCAAATTCTTAGTACGTGGTAAATGATTCTTCTACAGTCCAAATATTTGGGCTCTTTTTTTTCCATCAGAGGCTTAATAGGTGATAGTTTGAAATGCAATCATTGAAAGATTCTTTTAGGTCAGGAGGAAACTTTACCTGATATGAAATCTTTGGCTTGTAGAACAAAGGAGTGTCAACAGTGTTACTTTTTAACAGAATAGCCTTTTTTTCATATTTGATACTAGTGACTTAAGTTTGTGAAGCAATCTCCACTAAGACCTTCTTTTTTCTCCTGTACACTTAGTTAACTGCAGCTTTCCTAATTCTACAATTAGCCTGCAATTCATATTAGAACAGATGTGAATAAAATCCATTTCTGTGGCATAGCAGATTATATTATAAGAAGGAAATTTAAGAAACTACAAACTCTATATTCTCAGAAGTTAACTGTAGGATTAACTGAAGCATAAGTATATTAGCAACAATACCATTTAAATAGGCGACTGACATTATTTTGTTATTTATATTTATAATATACAATATTTTATTAAATTATCACTATAAACAGCAGTCATATAATTAAAGATAGTTTCTAAAATATACTGTATATTCTTGTCATCTGAAGAGGGGCTTTATATTATATTTGTAGCAATATAGAAAATAATAAAAATGTGTATATCAAAAAAGAAACAGACAACAATAAAGCACACATTTACTCATGGTTCACTCTCAAATTGTTTTGAATTCATGAACGTATACTTTTTAATAAAAGAACAATGTCATTAAATTGACCTGTTGAAGTTATCTCAATATAGATTACCAAACCTGTCTTTATGAAGGTTCAATTACAACACAAATTAAAATATTTAAATATGAATTAAGTCTGTGTTTTATTTTTATTATTTAATTTTTTTCACAAATTGCTAACTTAGAACTAATTTTCATTTGGATTCTGGCCAAATGGGTAAGAAAGTTCATTAAAAATAAAAGCTTTACTGTTCATAATACCATATCAAGAAGATTGATTTGCACAACATTTATTATAGGGTAAACAAATGTTAAAAGTGCATAGTCCATACAACTGCCTCAGGTGAAACACTGCACGAATCATTCATCCAAGAAACAATGAAACCAGCCAGTGTGTGCAAGAAAACAAAATTTTTATTGTTAATTCCCAGCGATTCTGCAGCTAAGCCTGATGGAAAATAATTCTAATACATAAAAAAATATTTTGAACATAAAATCCATGCAATTTTAATAAAGAGTGTTAAAAAACAAAGCTAAAGTAGCATATACCCAATCTTTTATTTTATTAAAATAGTCAGAATATGGAATTAATCAATTCTACATTTCAGGGTATACATTCTAAATCAAATATCTACATATTGTGTGTATATCACTCTGTCTTTAGAACATCTTCATCACTTCAAATGAATTGCAGTCACTGAATGATTCTGTACCATACTCCATCTCTATGTATTAGACTGCTTAAAGACCTGATATATGAAGAATTATTATAATATTTCCAATTTTGAATCTGTACTTAACTCATTTAGGTTCCAAAAATCTTATCACACTCTTATGATCATTCCTGTACAAGTAAGTGTTGAGATATCTGTTTACAATCAACATATGTATGTTAGTTATTTTCTTGATACTGTGACAACATACACAACAGAAGAAACTTAAGGAGCAGAGACATCATTGGCTTAGAATTTAGAGGCTCCAGTATAACCTAGTGAGGGAGACATTACAACTGTGGTTACCCTGAACACAGCAGGATCATGTGGAACATGTAAGGAGGTAACTGACACGAGGCAGGACCAGAGTCTTAGCAAGGGCAAGTATGTTCACCAAAACTTGACTCACTATACTTAACAGCCAGGCCCAACATCTGAAAGTTTCTACAAACTCCCAAAACATTAACTTTAGCTAGACACAAAATTTTCAAAAACATGAATTTGTGGAGCACATTTCAGATTTAAACCTTAACACCCCTGAATTGCAATTGCTAGGTCATATGAAATACTGCTTGAACATTTTGAAGAATCATATATATATATATATATATATATATATATACACACACACACACATATATATATGTATATATACATATATATACACATATATAATGTATACATCGATTTTGAACATAAAATATATAAATGTATATATACATACTATATACACACACACACACACACACACACACCATTTAGCTATACGTTGTACCTCAGAGGTATTCTTAGATTGTATTTTCATTTAATTCAGTTTCAGGATGTTGTTATTTATTCCTTTATTTCATCTTTGACCCATTCATCATTGGATGAGTTGTTTTATGTCCATGAGTCTATGTATTTACTAGGAAGTTTATTTGTGGGTTAATTTTTAAGATTTTTTTAAAAATATAATTATGAGGGCATTTTAACCTGATGATCAAGACATGCATCCATCAAACTAGTAGATGGAATGTACCAGTACAAATAATTGCAATATTAAATTATGTCTGCGGTTTATACAAACAATTTAAATTATTGAATCTTTAAACAGATTTTCTCTCTTTTTAAAAAATGCATTCTTGTCTTATACAATACATTCCAATTATATCCTCCCCTTCCTTCCTACCAATTCCTCCATAACCCTCCCTCTTCTCAATATCCCTCCGTTTCTCTTTGAGAACAGGCATCTCAGGTACATAAACTTGAACAGGCATAAAAAGATTTACTAGGAATAAGGACAATCCTTCATATCAAGTTTGTACAAGGCAACCCAGTTAAAGGGAAGGTGTTCCAAGAGCAGGCAAAAGAGTCAGTAACAACCTATACACCCATCCTCCACTGTCAGAAGTCCAAAAAATCCCCAAGCTAAGCAACTTCAACATACAGTCAGAGGACCTATCACACATCCACGCTGGCTGTGATTGTCACTTCAGTCTCTGTGAGCCAATATGAGCCCTGTGGACATTGTTCTTGTGGTGTCCTTAACACTTCTGTAACTAAAGTTCTTTCTTCTTCTCTAATGTGGGGTTCCCTGGCCTCACCTAATGTTAGGCTGTGGCCTCTGATCCCATCAGTTGCTGGATCAAACCTCTGTAATGACAGTTGATCTAGGCATGGATCAGAATTTCACTGGGAACTTTTCAGTTAATTTTTGCTGTTGTTGATTTTGTTTGTTTGTTTGAATTTTGCCATTTGTGTTTGGTTCTACCCTAGGTCTCTGTTGTTGTATGGCCATCTCACTTCTAATATATGAAAGAAAGCACTCGTTCTTTGATAAATCATTTTGAGAAAACAGTGAAGTTGTTTTACACAAAAATTTATAATTTTCCAGATTCCCTTCAGGTAATTTCTGTTGAATCATAAGTTTTTACATAAATATAAGGGAGAATACTATTATATATAATTTTCTACTTATCTTTCCATATTTGTATGTTATTATTCATTATGAAGACTTATCATTATTTAGAGAAAAATTGCTCAAGTTATTTTCCAGATATTATTACAAATAATTCTAGTAAGATATTATCAATTTGCATTTGTCAATTTGTGTAATTACATTTCTCAGTGATAAATTAGATGATTTACATGTTCTAGTTAAATAAAACTTTTGTTGATGGCACATGTCTTTCTATAGAGCAGTATTATATGAAAACCCTTCAGCAAACTAATTTTATGAAATTACTCTCTAATACTTCTCACAATATTTTCAAATATAAAATACTATAACTACAATTTAAATTTTATGGTACAAAGCATTTGAACTTAGTTTATATTTTCAAATAAAATGAATAATTTAATTTGTAATACAGCAGAATTAAAATTCTTCCAAGCCTCAATTGACCTGTTTACATGCAGTAAAATATAATGTATTTATGTAAGTTTCCAAGCCTACTTTGGATAATAGTTAAGTCTGTGATCAGTTATTAATGAATAGATAGGATATAACAAAATGAATGAATTATACATAAAACCAGCATAATAATTATTTATTAGCTTGGAATTTTTGATATAGACTCAAAAATATTTTACTGTAGAATTATATAACTAATGAAATGCATGTGGAGATTCTAAATTCAATGTGTGTTTAGCAGCTATTTTACAGATTGAAGATATATTTTTACTTCTGAAATCTTTGAATATGTCAGTATATGTATTTAAATTGCCAGCATCTTAAATGAAAGAAAAACAGTCTAATATATATATATTTATGACTAATATATAATAACAATAATTATGATATAATAATATAAGGAAAATATAACCCAATCAAATGAATGTTGTCGTGATCTTTCTAAGATCTTATATCTTAATAATATATTATATCTTTAATAATCTTATTAAAGATTATTAAAGAAGTGTTACTGAACTTGCCTATTGTTCTTTTACTTATAGTTTATTATATCTCTGGTCCATAAGGCCTATGAATATATTTTCCATTTTTTCATTTAATAAGTTCTCTTTGAGGTGACATTACAGGTGTCATTTTCAGAGCTACAAAGTGGATATTAATGAATGTGCTAACTCTAAGCTAAGGATCTTTAAAAACATTTCTATGTGCATATAGCTTACTAATAATTAAGGAACATCTGTTATATTTACATAAAATCAAGAAAGCACTTAGTGAAATACAGTTACAATGTGAATAAGAGAGGAGAGAAATTACTTAAAAATGTTCTCCATTTGAACTTTCCTAAAGCTGTGTAGTAATTTCTGAATCTTGTGATCTGCTTTGCTGGACATCATTCTTCACCTTTATGTGAAATTGTATTTCTAGGATGATTTACTACTTTTAAAATGAAGCCACATTTGCAGGATTGCAAGCTTTCATATGCACAAATAAAACCAAGCCTTGGATATCCATTAACTTGAGGAGATTTCCTCTTCTCATTGTCCTGTCACTTTTTTACTGTTAAAAAATAATGATGATATAATGGAGTTCATTGTCAGCCTGAATCAACTTATGGACCAAAGTTAATGACAGAAAAATAATGTATCACAGAGTTCTCTGTGTTATATTACCTTAATGCAAAAAATAAATTGCATTGGATGTTTCAGTTTCAATGGCATTTGTTATGAATTCTGCAAGCAAGCATAACTTTGTTTAGTAACCCAGGTTCATCACAGATGCCAGACAATTGCTCTCAACCTATGACAGCCACTGAATCTTTCTATTTGCTACTAATATCCTAGCCATCCTTAAGTTGATTCTTACATCTCAGCTTTCAGAAAATGAGTGATTATGTCTCCATACCCTTTTCCTTTGGCTTTATAAAATGGACTGAATTACTTAATAGGCCTTGTTCTGCCCTTTGAATTCCAGGTCTGTAGTCTCTGCTGAACTATCTTAGAGACTTAAGAATAAATTCTCAATGAAGTCATAGCCTGCATTTCTCTTTGAACTTTTATACAAATGTCACAATGTCCTATTATATAAAGTTAATTCAAAATGTAATGTTATATAGACTCTTACCCTTTAGTTAACTTTCAACTTCAGTGATTCCTCATTGCCACTGTTACAAATATCAGACATAGAGGCAAATGGATATAAGGGAATTAACTAATAGAAAAACAATATTGAACTTCATCTAGTCTGAATCATGGGCAATGTACCACTTATGGGAAAGAGAATAGGTTATGATTATGTTTTTATCCTTCCTATGGTAGTATTTCAAAAATAATTAGTCCAGCTTCATGATAGAAAGCATATAATCAAGTAATAAAGCAAAATCTGACACCAAGTAATGGAGTTCTTGAAATAAAATGGGGTAAGATGAAATCCATAATATTTAACTGCATTACCAAATTATATGTGCCAAGCCATGTTTGTATTTCCTAACTGTTAGTTATATATCTTTGACATTATGTGGACAAAATATTATTTAAAAGACCTGAAGGAAATGAAGATAAAAAGAGTTTGCTTTATACTGGACAAAGAAAAGCAAGGGTTTTTTTATTGTAAATATCAATGTGAATCCAGTCATAATCCAAATCAATAACCCTCAGTCAATAGCATCACTTTTAAAATGGAAAAATATACTCAGCAAAAGAAACAAAATTGCATCATACAAGAGCCTTGCAGCTCTGAGAGACCCTACCAGCAACCTACTAAGATAGGTACAGATACTTATGCCCAACCATTGAACTGAAGTCAAGGACCCCTGTAGTTGAATTAGAGGAAGGATTGGAGAAGCTGGATGGGAGGGTGACCCCATAGGAATATGAGCAGTCTCAAATAACTCAGAGCCAAGGGAGCTCTCAGAGACTGAGCCAAGAACCAGGCAGCAAACACAGGCTTATCCGAGATCCCCTGCACATATATAACAGAGGACTGCCTGGTCTGGCCTTGGTGGAAGATGTAACTAATCCCCAGAGACTTAAAAATGAAGGGAAGGGGGAATCCTGGTAGGGAGTGGAAAGCACCCTCGTGGAGGTAAGGGAGAGGAAGAAAAGGATGAGTAACTGTGGGAGAGGAGACCATGATGAGGGTAAAAGCTGAAATGTAAATAAATAAAATAATTTTAAAAATATGTGCGTGTTTAAAGAATGAATGTTCCTTACCAGGTAAGAAAAATACTTAGTATCTTATGAAAGAAAAGTTTATTTAATTTTGTCTGTGCCTTTATCCAGCAATTATCCTTATGCCATATATGCATTCTGTTTAGCTACAACTTAAAGGTATTTGGCACAGTTATACTAATCATACTGTTCTCCTTTAGATTGATAGCTGATTTCCTTGGGTGATATATATTCTATAATTTTATTACCAGTAGAGTCAAATATAGTTTGGACAGTAGTTATAAAAAAGTTGCATATTTAAAACTAAAACTTATAGAAAAGAGAAGTGAAAGTTTAAAATTTAAAACTGAGAATAATTACAAATGCATTAATCATAATATTAACAATGCAGAGCATTTAAGTTGATATGAATGAGATAATTATTATTCTGATTAATTTTTCCTTCCTTTTATTTTTTATTTTTGACATATAATTGCAACATTTCCCCCTTCTCTTTCCTTCCTGCAAAGCTTTTATACTGCCCTTCCACTCCTTCAAATTCATGGCCTCTTTTTCACTTACTGTTATTCCATGCACATATGTAGAAGTATATATTACTAAACATGACCTGGTTAGTCCATACAATGTCACTTGAAATTTTATTTTTACATGCAGAAAACGTAACAGCCAATATCTGCCTGTTGGATTATCATTTAAAATGTCATTTATATCGATGGTCCTCTCAACTATGATACCATGTATTTTTTTTCTACAATCTGCAACTTCTCTACACATGCTGAACAAACTGTATGGTCTGTTCTCAGTGGAGATATCAACATCATTTCATTTGTATTTATTTTTTCTTCTTTTACAGGAACTAATTTTGGTACCTGTATATTTTTATATAAATCAGGGTCTTGAACAGTCTCTGATGTAAAACTGATTAAGCAAAAACAAACCTGCAAGGTCTTAGTTTTAAGAGAATTAACTTGACTACAGCAACACAGTAGTCTGTGGCCTATTTCTGAGTATCTTTTGTAAAATATTTGAGGTTACTGAACTAAAATATGCCCATTTCTTACCTATTTACTATGTATATACTATTGTTTTAGACACCAGATTGACAGTAGTTAGTCAAGGAGATATGTCAAAAAAAACTATACAATAACTCTCATCTGTGGTCCATGTTCTAAAGAACAGCGTACTGAAAGGTCTTATAAATGGAGATATGTCACATATGGGACATGAGTGCCGTTTTTCCAGTATCCCCTCATTCATGTGGATGCAGGTGAATTAACAAGAGCAATGAGAAACTCAAGGGAGCCAAAGGAGAAGAGAAACTACAGAATATATAATAATGGCATGCCCACTTTCTTATGAGGATATGTGTCATATAAAACAGCATAGTGTTTAACTGAATAATTAAATATTCAGTGTCTCTGGGGCCCTGAAGTAAATAATGTGTCAAGATCCAGTTTTGTACATCCTAATTCCCACTGCAGTTTATTCACTCACACTTCAGTCTAGTAATAGACTGGTTAATGATTATCCTTGTTGATACCTATGCTACAGCAAATAATGAGTCCTATTTTAAAAATGCATTTCAAACTCTCAGTAGACGTCATCATTACAGCTTTCAAGAAAAACTAATATATGAAAAGTTAACTGTTTATACAATTTTTGGAGAAAGTCATAATTTGAAAATGTGCACCATTGATAAGTTAGAAAATGATAGTTAATCAAGTCCAGTGAGGGAAAAATATCCTCCTGGTCCCTTTATGGAATTTCTCCTTTTGTATTGAATATAATATGGGGTCTAAGTTCAATTGGTTGAAGTCAGTTCCTGTCTGCCAATGCCTTCATGTGTCTGAACGATTACTGTGAAGCCTGAAAGCATTATCGTTCTATGATCACCAAGAAAAGAGACATTGAATGCTTATTGCCTATTGCCAAAAGAGAATGTAGGCAGCTTAGAATATTGCTTTTTGTTGATGTTGTTATTGTTTGTTTGTTTGTTTAGATTTCTTTTTATCCAAAACAAAATACACTTAGGTTATTGCCAAAGACAATCATGTTTAATCCATATGCATTAAGGGTAATCAGAAGAAGTATAACAAAAATATTTTAACATTTCATGGCAGGGTATATGAAAAGGATAGCATAACTTTCTGATATAGATCATTTAGGTTTTTTTTCTATTTCCAATCCTCAGGCTTCTGCAAATTTGGCTGGTAACCAGGTGCTTACCTTTGCTTTTACGTTTTGTTGCTGCTTCTCTTTTTTTATTTATTGATACAAAAAGTTGGCTAAGTTTAAATCAAGTCTAGACTTATTGATCGCAACTTGCCATTTAATTGTATATTCTGTTATATACAGGAAAGCATTCTGAAATGTTTGCATGAAGGGTGTCATGCATAGCAAATGGAAGTGATGGATGGATTATACACTAGGTTTTTAAGAGTCTTAGCAAACCTACTTACTAAGCCACTTAGAAATATTCTTAAAAAATCTTGGGATCTGAGTAGACAAGGAAGAGTGGAGGATAAATGCTATATTGATTATTTTTAAAAGTTAAAAGGAGAGATCTCGTATGACTTGAAATATGACATCAATACTTAATAAAACAATGGAATAAACATTCAGAGATGAAATGTTAAGTCCAGAGGCAATAAAATCAAGAACAATATGAAAGATGATTTTAGTGTAGAAATTATGACAGGTTATCAGTATTCATTCCAAATAGGATGTAAAAATAGAGCCAAAAAGCAGAGGGAAAACTGTGTGTTTGCATGTGTTTCTCAGTTAATAAATGAACTCTTAAAAGGCATATGATTCCATTAAGTATTCTCAAAGTCATCTTCAAGTGCAACTACCCATAAACCCAACATTTTGTTTATATTTCTGTTTTAATTCTTATCTGCCCCCTGAACACTTAAATATAACAAGCAAGTCAAGGAGTCTATGTGATGTTACCTTCATGAAGAATTTGGAGAAAAATCTCTTAACTATTTTTTCAGAGGCTGTGAAATATATTATTAGCGTGTTTGGTTGTATACATTTGAAGTTTGGTGAACTTGGTTAAACTGTTTCTTTAATAATCTAGATGTATAAATTTATGACTCTCAATTCAGTAAAATATTCCATTAAAGATGCTATCACATTCTCTCCAGTCCCTTTGATCATTCTAAATACGACATAAAATGTATTATAGTTCATAAATATTATCAGTTTTAAAATGTAGCAATTATTTTAGTGAACTATAGACATCTACATATGGTACTATATGTGTGCATGTGCAAGTGGGTTTGTGAAAAATGACTGGAGTGCTCACTGAGCCCAGAAAACAGCATTGTATCATCTGGAGCTGGAGATGCAAGTGTTTTTGGCCCAGTGATGTGGGTCTGGGAACCAAACCTGTATCCTCCACAGGAAAAGTACTTGAACACTGAGCCACCTCTCCAGCCTCCTGGATTGTTTTGCTTGTCGATTTGACAAAATCTAGAGTCATCTGAGAAAACAGAACCTTTATTGAATAATTTCCTTGATCAGACTGGCCTGTGTCCATGTCTGTGCAAGATTACCTCGATTGATAATTGGTGGCACAACCCCTAGGCAGTTAGGTCTCAATTTTACTAAAAGCTAGCTGAGCATAAGCCAGTGGGCTAATCATTAAGCATAGTTTCTCCATGGTTCTGGGCTCCCAGGTCTTACTTTATCATTTTACTTACCTTTTCCTGGGTACATTATCAGTAGAAAATATAGAAAAAAAATATAAAGAACAAAGCAGAAAAGAAACAAAGCACTAATGATGAACCTAATTAATTACATATGTTCTGATGAGCAGTAAGAAACAGGCTAGTTTCATTTAACCTTGTTCTATTTGGGAGAGTTAAAGAAAGAGAGGGAGAGAGTGTGAGAGATGGAGAGGACGACGCTAGTTTGGGTATACTTGTACATGGGTATATCCGTAAGTAGGGTAGAGACATTGAAATGCGATCTTCTTAATTTCTACATCCTATTGTTAGTAAGGGAATTTATTCTCTAACAATTCCATATGTGTTCCCTCTACTGACCCCTTTCTTCCTCCCAACAAGCCCTTTCCCATGTTCATGCCTTTTGGTTTTGTTTTGAGATTCTTAGAGTTTAGTCAAGTTTGCCCGTGCATCACAGGTGTAGAGCTATCTGTTGATGAAGAGTATGCCCATCAGAGTGCATTCAGCTGAAGACAATGACTCTCCATTCACCAATATCCATCATTAAGACTTTTCCTGGAAAGGGCAAGACCTCTAAATGCCTTCTCTGTCAGTGACCCACTATTGACAGGCACTACCTTATGAAGTCTCAGAGAAAGCAATCCCAGTTTCTGAGAGTTTGTGATTGTGATAGCTGCATCAATCCCAGAAGACACTATTACTCTGTTTTTCTCCCTATTATCTTGGTTTTACATTTTGTCAGCGTCTCTTGCAGGAGATACTCTGAACCTTAGGAAGGATGGTATAAAAGTCCTATTTATGGATGAGCACTTAATAGTTGTTTATCTTTCATACTGTTATCAGTTATGAGTTTGAAAATTCAAGATTGTGAATGAAAAATGATGCTTCATTTATTGAAGATTAGAGGAATATTTTTCTATGGGGTTGAGCACAAATATTTAGAAGGTCTTTTGATTCAATGTCAAATTAACAAAAGAACAGTAGAAAGTTCTCCTTTAAAGTCTAGTGCTTCTCAGGTCATGGGGTTTGATCACCATTTTAGTTCTAACAATGAGCACTATTATATATAAGGCCTCAATTCTAATCAAAGAACTGTTATTTTTTCATGACATTCATTGTTTATTGTATGCTCATGGGTACAATAGGGTACAATTTCTTGTAGGTAAGTACTGGGTACAGTACTCACAGTGAAGAGACTTACATACAGATAAGTAAGAATGTTGGTCATATGTAAGTGCAGGAAAAATGGATACATTTGTTTTAATATAAAATATTGTTAAAGTACAGTAAATATGTGTAGATTGCTTTTAAAAATTGAAGACCTAGTTATTTCATCTCATATAACTTGTAATCAGTTATGATAAAGTGAATGCTATTATTAGTATTTATAGGTGAGGAAAAATACTTCTTAGTGGTAAAGCGTATTCATCTAATTCAACTACAGTCATGCATTAGCTATGCAAGTACGTCATGCTAAGACTGGACTGATTCATAAAGATGGAGAACACAGGAGTGAATAAGATGAGATAGTTCTGCTTAGTCTTCGTGACTGCATCATATTAACCTTACTGTGTGTATAAATCCATGAAGCAGCACTGTGTACTGAATCACAAAGATTTGAGGGAAAATTCAAAACATCTAGTTAACTATATGTGAGGAGCTAGAAAAGTGGAAGATAATCAGAAAACAAGCAACTGTAATGGCACAGCTATTAATGTTCCAGAAATGACAATAAAAATGAACATTTAATATTGTGACTAAAGTACAAAAAGGATCAAAATATGTAAATGTGTTAGAGTTTGGTGGAAAACTTGCTAAAAAGAGTTTCTTTGGTTATTATAAGAACAATGAGGAAGTTATGAAAATTTGTATAGAATACAAGTAAATGTAGAAATAACAGAATGAAAAAAATGATTAATAAATGAACCTCGTATATTAAGTGTTATGCGTGATAGACAGGCAATGGATGGTCAAGAATATTTCAAACTTATTATGAAAACTTGTTTTTACTGAAGTTAAAAGAAAATTGTAGAACCAACAGTTCAACAACTATAAAATGAATATTAATGTATATAGGTTAGAGACAGTGTTTATGCATTAAAAACCTTATGCTTTAATTGCTTATTTTTCTGACTAGAAAATTTAATATATATTAAACATTTATTATTAACAATTAATATTTATTACAGGTAAAAATAAATGAAAGAGTAAGTGATCTTTAATAAACAGGTGAGCAGAAAGAGATTTGAAAATCAATAAGATAAAATTGCCTTCCTCTTAAAATGAATTAAGTTAAAATCAATTTATTGCCAAACCACGAACTATAATTTATTTAACCATTACTTTCAGGATGCAGGGGACTTGGCCATTAAGGCTGACTGATTGCAAAATATGGAAACATGGCAGGTGTCACGAGGGAAGCTGATGGACTTACTGATATGGAGGATATAAAATCAGGATGGTCTTAGACATCCTCTCCAACATAGATGTAATTCAGAGGGGTTATTGATGGCATCTCAAATACATGTAGAAGTATAGGTTTTGCTTTTTAAAAAAAAACTATTTTTAAATATAATTCTCTACAAGAAGTTATAATATAAATTTAAAATGTGAAATCCATGGCCTTGTAAAATTATATGGAAATGAAATAAATCAGCATATCAAAAATTCCCCAAGTTACACGTTCTCTGTGCATTTTTAAGTAGTACACTCCTATGTCTATTCTCACACCACTATCCAAACTCCATCAGTTCCATCAATTTTCTTTCCTGGAATTAAAATATTTAGAGGCCAGTGCCCTGAGCAGATCTTGGGTGCAAACTCCATAGCCAGTCCCACAACACCCAGAGGAAGCTCTACTCCCAGGTGCTCTAACATGCCCAGGACCACAGTGCCAGTGTCAGAGGTAAGGAGGGAACAACATCTGTCCTAACACCAGGAGTAACTTGGACCAGCGCGACCCATGCCCATAGGATCTCCACCAGGCCAGTGGCACTGGTTTCTTCTGGTCTGTCTGGGCCAGTGCCCTGAACAGACCTTGGGTGCAAACTGCAGCCAGTCCCACAACACCCAGCAGAAGCTGCACTTCCAGAATCCACCCATAGGATCACCATATCACAGGATCCCAGGAGTTTGGTCACACCAGGATCTCAGGGTCCCAGAGGCAGCTTGATTCCCAGGAGCTTGGACACACCCTGGGTCTCAGGATCACATGATCCCAGAATCACAGGATCACAGAGACAGCCTGACTTTGAGAGGTTCTGACACAAACAGGATCACAGTAATGTCAGGTTTCAGTCAGATACCTGAGGGCAGGTAGCACTAGAGATAACCAGATAATGGGAGGCAAGTATAAGAACATAAGCAACAGAAACCAAGGTTACTTGGCATCATCAGGACCCAATTCTTGACCATAGCAAGGCCTGGATACACCATCACACCAGAAAAGCAAGATTCTGATCAAAATCACTTCTCATGATGATGATAAAGGAATTTAAGAAGGACATAAATAACTCCCTTAAAGAAATACAGAACACAGATAAACAGCTAAAAGTCATTAAAGAGAAAACACTAAAATCCCTTTAAGAATTACTGGAAAACACAATCAAACAGGCAAAGGAAATGAGCAAAACCATACTGGATCTGAAAATAGAGCTAGAATCAATAAAGAAATCACAAAGTAAGAAAACCCTAGAGCTAGAAAACCTAGGAAAGAAATCGGGAGTCATAGATGCAAGTATCACCAACAGAATACAAGAGATAGAAGAGAGAATCTCAGGTGAGAAGATGCCATAGGAAACATTGACACAACAGTCAAAACACATAAAGCAAAAAGCTCCTAACCCAGAACATCCAGGACACAAATGAGAAGACCAAACCTAAGGATAATAGGAATAGAAGAGAGTGTAGATTCCCAACTTAAAGGGTCAGTAAATATCTTCAACAAAATTATAGAAGAAAACTTCCCTAACCTGAAGAAAGAGATGGTCATGAACATACAAGAAGCTTACAGAAAGCTGAGCAGTGGTGGCGCACGCCTGTAATCCCAGCACTTGGGAGGCAGAGGCAGGTAGATTTCTGAGTTTGAGGCCAGCCTGGTCTACAGAGTGAGTTCCAGGACAGCCAGGGCTACACAGAGAAACCCTGTCTCGAAAAAAACAAAAAGAAGAAGAAGAAGAAGAAGAAGGAGAAGAAGAAGGAGAAGAAGAAGAAGAAGAAGAAGAAGAAGAAGAAGAAGAAGAAGAAGAAGAAGAAGAAGAAGAAGAAGAAGAAGAAGCTTACAGAACTCCAAATAGAATGGACCAGAAAAGAAATTCCCCCTGTCACATAATAATCAAAACACCAAATTCACTAAACAAAGAAAGTATTAAAAGCAGTAATGAAAAAGGTCAAGTAACATAAAGGCAGACCTATCAGAATTACACCAGCCTTCTCACCAGGGACTATGAATGCTAGAAGATCTTGGGCAGATGTTATACAGATCTTAAGAGAACACAAATGCCAGCACAGGATACTATACCCAGCAAAACTCTCAATTACCATAGACAGAGAAAACAAGATATTCCACGCAAAACCAAATGTACACAATATCTTTCCACAAATCCAGCCCTACAAAGGTTAGTAGATGGAAAGCACCACACAAGGAGGGAAACTACACCCTAGAAAAAGCAAAAACGTAATCTTTCAACAAACCCACACAAACATAATTCCACCTCTAACAACAAAAATAACAGGAAGTAACAATCACCTTTTCTTAATATCTCTTAGTATGAAAATTAATATTACCAACATATCCTATTGGATTGAAAATCAAAATATGACGAATTAGAAATTTGTTGGCTGTCACCCAGTGGTCTCTCTATTTTGGTGACTGGAGTTATGTGTACAATATTGTACAAACCATATATACTTTATGCTTATTTGTATGTGACAATGTCTTGCTGTGTACCACATAATGGTCTTGAAATCATTTCTCCTATCTCAGCCTCTCTGTTAGTAGGATTGTTTATTTGACATTTTTACTCTATACTATGGTTTTCAGAACAGCTTACATATTTCAAAATTACTTATACAACCAGAAGAAACATAGACAATTAATTTGGGAGGTGGCTTGTAAGAGAACAAATAGGAGACTGGATGTTTTTCTTAATATTTATAATTATTGTATCAATTTTGAAGATGACTTTATAAGTTACTCTTTTCCTGAAATAAATGCTTTTCAAAATCATCACAGCCAATGAACCAGAATCTTACCCTCACCTAATGTCTGTACCACCTTCCAAGCAGAACTATTGCTCTTGGAAATAGTTGATGAATGAGTTCATGGATAGGCCATCTTAATACACACACCATTTCTTAAATGAATATAACCTGTTCCTTGTAGGCTGAGAATGATGACAATCACTCAAGTCAAATAGCTTTGACCATAGCAGGAAATCTGTATCCAAATAATCGTGCCTACATTTCTTTCCTTGGTGCAGCAAAACTGTCAACTCTTAGCTTTGCTACTATGGAGGTAAAATTCTTTGGTGATGTGAGGGACATTGAAGTACAGCCCTATTACAATGAACTCCGATGTCTAAAAATTGTTCTTATTTTGTGTTTATACCACAGTAAGAGCCAAGATTTTAGACAACAAGACAAACAAACAAAAAAGACTTTATCTTTTCATGTTTATTTAATAACATATCCATCATTTTTATGATTGGTGTCAAAATATATATTGTGTTGAGTATAATAAAAAATTAAAATTAAGATGAATATTTCAGAGTTTAACAAAAAAGTATGGTCATACAGAGTATATTTTTTTTATTTAGCTTGTGTGGAATTAGCATAGTTATTCAATATTTAGTTCAGCCCTTCTGACATACAGACATCGAGAATAATGAAAGAAAGCAGTAGTTTGCATTTACTTATATGAGCATATATTTACATGAATATGTACCTAAACTAGTTTTAAAAAGAAGAGGCTATGTATTTGGGAAAGAGGTCATACATGTGAGGAGAAAGAAAAAAGAGAGGAGCCGTTAATCATTTTTAAATTAACTTTAAGAAGGCTAAAATATTTATTGGACTATCCTCGATTACAAGCTGGTACAACCACTCTGGAAATCAGTTTCCTCAGAAAATTGGACAAAGTATTACCTGAGGACCCAACTATACCACTACTGAGCTATTACCCAAAAGATTCTCTAACATATAACAAGGGCCACATGGTTCACTATGTTCATAGCAGCCTTATTTATGATAGCTAGAAGCTAGAAAGAACTCATAGGTGCTTCAACAGAGGAATGGATACAGAAAATGTGGTACATTTACGCAATAGTGTACTACTCATCTATTAAAAAACTATTAAAAATCTATTAAAAATTCATGAAATTCTTAGGCAAATGGATGGAATTAGAAAATATGATCTTGAGTGAAGTAACCCAATCACAAAAGAACACACATGGTATGCACTCACTGATAAGTTGATATTAGCCAAAACCTCAGAATACCCAAGATACAAGTCACAGACCACATGAAGCTCAAGAAGAGGTCTGGGGCGGGGGGAGGTGGGGGTTGAGGATGGGAACATTGTTAGGAGACAGAGACAAGTAGGAGGTATGTGATGTGGACCAGGAGAGGAATAAAATCTGGAGTGTTATATAAATACATACATACATATATACATACAGGCATACATACATAAATATATACATAAAAGAAAACTCTAAGGGGATTCCAGGACCTCCCTGGGCAGTACCTCTAGCACTCACAATAGTACTTGATCTCTTTGAGGCATTGCTGGTGGAATGAGTTAATGACTCAATCACTACCCTAGGAAAGAACTTAGAGATTTAGATTTTCAGCAGTGACTACCACCCTTAGAAAACATTTGGACAAATAAGATCGTTCATGAAGCTAGGTTAAGATGTTTTTGCTACTGGCTTGGATGTGGAAAATCTTAGGGAATCATATGAAGTTCAGAAGGCATGCTCTTATTGGTTAATCCAGGGACTCTTTATGACCGGGGAACAAGAACAATGGCAAACCTGGCTGAGGCTGGACCTGTGATGATTGATTGTGTGTGTGTGTGTGTGTGTGTGTGTGTGTGTGTGTGTGTGTGTGTGGTTTTTCAAGGCAGGGTTTCTCTGTATAGCCCTGGCTGTCCTGGAACTTACTCTGTAGACCAGGCTGGCCTCGAACTCAGAAATCTGCCTGCCTCTGCCTCCCAGAGTGCTGGGATTACAGGTGTGCACCGCCATTTTTGATTTCTTAATCCATTTTTGTCCTCAGCTTCCTGATATGATAGAATCAGAATTGCTGATGAGTAGATGTGCATTCTGAAGACTTAAAGTAGACACGACTGATTTTTATATAAAACTTTAGATTTACGATGCTTTTAAGATTCGTTAACATTTTTAAAAGTAGATAATAAAATAATTAATCCTTTCTTAGGAAGTGCAAATTTCTCCTTTCCAGTTAGAGACTGGTTGAGAAAACTACCTTTCTTGCTAATAATTTTGTTAATCTCTAACAAATGTTCAGGGGTTCTTGAGAATATTTTTTTTCTGTGCCTATAGTAGGTAATGTTATTTCTTGCAAAAAGTATTGGGGAATACATTGTTTTTCCATAGTTACTCACTATAAGAAAACTGAAATGTCACCACATTATAATTTTCTACTGTTTGAAAATTGTTGCTGGGATACACAATCTATGGAAGGAAAAATAAAATGAGGGTTGGAACACAGTTCCTTCCATCCATCAACTATGTGTATGTATGCAAATATGTAAAGTTTGTGCGAGAGTATGCTTGGACTTTGTTCCGTCCATCCTCCAAGTGGGTGTCTTTAAGTGAATACATGTATATGTACATATTTGTATGTATGAAATGCTTGAAGTCTTCTGACTGGAGCTTTACTCCATCCATTCTATGTGTGAGTGTGAATGTGCATGTGTTTGTCTTGTCTGTATGCATGTACATGTTTGTTTGAATGAAGTTATTGATTCTTCCTTTTGTTTCCTCTACTTTCTGTGTGTGTGTGTGTGTGTGTGTGTGTGTGTGTCTGTGTGTGTGTGTGTGTGTGTGTGTGTGAGAGAGAGAGAGAGAGAGAGAGAGAGAGAGAGAGAGAGAATTTTCTCTCTTTCCTTTTCTTTCTTGCCTGCCCCAAGGTATTAAAAGAGCTCAGAGTTTTCCCTGGCCACAGGGATTGCTAGCCCCAGTGAATTTCCCTCAGAGAAAAGTCTGCTAAATAATTTTTCTAATCACTGGCTTCTATTGGCAGCAGCCCTTATCAGTATCTGGACTCCATTAGTCGCTCTAAACTCTGATCTCCATCAGCTTTCTGCCTCGGTTTACCCACTCCAGAGTTGCCAAAGCTGGTTATTGGCACAGGTGTTATTTATCTTTTATTTATTTATAGTTTTAATCTCCAGATTTTATCCCCACCACTCCCACCATCAACCCTCTGATTGAACCACAATACATAACTCCTTCCCCTACCCCTGTCTCCATGAGGATGTCCCCAAACCCCATCCTCAACCTCTAAACTCCCTGGGGCCTCCAGTCTCTTGAGGGTTAGTTGCATCATCTCTGAACCCAGACATAGTAGTCCTCTGTTGTCCATGTGCTGGGGCCTCATATCAGCTGGTGTATGCTGCCTGGTTATTGGTCCAGTGTTTGAGAAATCTCAGGGGTCCAGGTTAAATGAGACTGATAGACCTCCTACAGGGTTGCCCTCCTCAGATTCTTCCAGCTTTTCCCCAATTCAACCACAGGGGTCAGCAGCTGCTGTCCATTGGTTAGATGCAAATATCTGCATCTGACTCTTTGAGCTGCTTGTTGGGTCTTCAGGAGTACTGTCATGCTAGGTCCCTTTTTGTGACCGCTCCATAGCCTTAGTAATAGTGTCAGGCCTTGGGACCTCTCCTTGAGCTGGATCCTACTGGGTCTGTCATGGGAACTTCTTTTCCTCAGGCTCCTCTCCATTTCCATCCCTGTAGTTCTTTCAGACAGGAACAATTATGGGTCAGCGTTTTGACTGTGGGATGGCAACCCCATCCCTCACTTGATGCCCTGTCTTTCTGCTGGAGGTGGGCTTTATAAGTTTCCTTTCCCTACTGTAGGTCATTTTATCTGAGGTCCCTCCCTTTGAGTCCTGAGAGTCTTTCACCTCCCAGGTCTCTAGTGCATTCTGGAGGGTCCCCTCAACCTCCTACATCCAGATGTTGCCTGTTTCCATTCTTCCTGCTGGCCCTCAGACCTTCAGTCCTTTTTCCTCACCCAATACCAGATCAGGTTCCCCTATTCCCTCCACCCCAGTCCAATTTAGCTCCCAGGTCCCGACCTCCCTCCCAATTCAATTGCTTTTTTCTCCCTCCCAAGTAGGAATGAGGCATCCTCAGTTGGGATCTTCAGGTTGTTGACCTTTTTGAGTCTGTCGACTGTATCTTATATACTCTGTAGATCATTATCATCATCATCATCATCATCATCATGATCATCATCATCATCATCATTATTGCTAATACCCACTTTTAGTGAGTATATACCAGGCATGCCCTTTTGGGTCTGAGTTACCTTGCTCAGGATTATATTTTCTAATTCAATCCATTTGCCTATAAAACTCAGGATATCCTTGTTCTTAATAGCTGAATAACTCAATCCAGTATAAATGAACCACATTTTCTGTATCCATTCTTCTGTCATGGAACATCTGGGTTGTTTTCAGCTTCTGACCATCACAAATAAGGCTGCTATGAACATAGGGGAATATTTGCCTCCTGTGGCATGGTGGGACATCCTTTGGGTATATTCCCAAGAGTGGTATTTCTGGGTCTTCACATAGATCTATTTCCAATTTTCTGGAGAACCTGCAGATTGATTTCCAGAGTGGTTGTACCAATTTGCAATCCCACTAGCAGTGGAGGAATGTTCCTCGTTCTCCACATCCTTGCCAACATGTGTTGTCACCTGAGGTTTTGATCTTAGCCATTCTGATTGATGTGAGTCACAGGTGTTCTAATGTGTGATTTATTTTTGGTAGCATTTTACATGGGGCTCATTGGCTCTCATCATGAATTTTGTGATAACAATCTGTTCATTCACATTGTATTTCTTATGTTATCATTAATATTTTATTTTCCTGGAAAATCAAACTTGTGTTGGATTTCAAACCTAACTAATTCTGAAGGTCATGGGTCTTTTTTTTTTTTTTAGGACATTGTCATTCTCTATATTTGTGAGTACTCTTCTGCTATTTCGACCACATTGTTTAATTTTGGGCTTGTTATGTAAAGATTGCTCCTGAAATAATAACCATGCAGGTATGTTTAACAAGTGTGTGGAAACATTATTTAGATTTTAAACTACTCTATTTTCCAAATTTTATTTGGAGATGACACTTGAAATTTTCTTCAACATTCTCTATTTGAACACTTAGAATAGAAACACGGAAGAACCATGCCATCAATGCTTTGGTAACATAGCTATGGAAAGCTGATGAGAATTGTACTTTGACCCAAGACAATGCCAAAAGAAGAAAAATTCACACTTTTGTCTACAAATCTTCAAACCATTATCTCTGATTCCTGAAAATATATGCTGTCTAAATTAATATCACAATTATGTAGTATTGATGATGTCTCTAATAATCTAGAATGTTTACCTTGAAATCTCCATTCTGAGCCTATAATATGGCTCCTTGCCTTGTATTATAGTTACTGATGCTGCAGGAAAAGCCTGTCTCTGAAAAGTACCATTTGCTCAATACAGTTGTGAAATTAACTTTTTCTTGGGTTATAATGTACTCTCAGTTCTCTCAACACTTGGTCAAAATAGCTAGTTTAATTTAGAATCAAACAACTTTATTGTGTACGATATAACATATTTATAGAATGAAGCAAGTATTGCACATTATTTATAATTTATTATTTCAATCAGGTTAAAATAAAAGTATTATTATTTTGATGAAAGAGGTATTATATTTAATACAATGTCAGGAGGGACTAAAATTTTAATTTATCATAAAATAATAATGCTTTAAGTAGTTATGGGACATATTGAAATATGTACACTTTATTCAGGCTTGTAGCACTAAGTAAATATATTCTTGATGACAAATTGCTTGGTAGTAAATAATAGTTTCATCAGGTAAACTACCATGGAAAAGAAACAAGACAAATTTAGGAAAATAAAATATCAAATTTATATTTCTTTTCCAACCTTAAATTAACAATTTTGTATCACATAAAGAATTACTTAAAAACAAGCAAAGGGTTTCATGTTTATTTAGCTCATTATAACTTGGACAGCTATAGAGAAATTTGAGAACTCTTTCAGACGATAAGGGAACTTTCCCAGTATATAAAACAATTTGTGTCTAAAACATATTACTGTAATGAAGAGTTAATTTGCTTCTTTAAAACATTCAAAAATTATTTCTAATTATTTTTTCACTGAACTTGGAAAGTCTAGTCAAACGGAGAACTTTCATTTCTAAGAGTTAGTATATTTTGAGCTTTCAGTGTTATCCAGATCACCTATGGGTATAATTTTGTGCAGGCAAATATGCAACATTTGGTCATGCAAGAAACGAGAGCCCCATAAAACAACCAGAGCTGCCCGTGGCAAACTGATGAGCTGCCGCAGTGCTGGCTTCACCCACTGATGTTATTCTCATAATGTTGTCCTTGTGTTTAAGATGGTTAACCTGACACTTATTATGATAACAGCACACGTGAATAAAAGAATAAATTATGAAGTGCATGATTCCTATTGATGTAAGCATTTGTTCTCTATCAGGAGTGTGCCTGGAAACAACCGTCAGACAATGCTCTGCACCTTCCACACTGCACACTGCATACTGCCTGGCTTTAGATATAATTACTTCACATAATTGTTTCTGTCAAGAATAAATGAAGCCTTAAAAGAACAATGTGATCATTACAAGTGGAGCATCTTAAGATACACATTACATTGGGCCCTTTATTGGTGGTGTTTTCCAAGCTGGTATTAATGACTCTGATTCGCAGACTGCATCTTCAGACACCAAAATCAGATGTCTGAGACTGGAAATTACATAGGTAATTGTACATATATTATAGTTGTTCAGAAATAAAAAGTAAAACTAATATTATTTTTCTAGTTATTTGGTTCAGTCCTGTGAAAATATGCATAATATGCATCAGCAGAACAAAATGCACTCAAACATCTTTATTTTTAATGGCAATAATGAGTAAGAAAATTATATATTTTAGACTTTAACGATTCATCTTATTTTGCTTGTTTGTTTGTTTATTTGTTTGTTTTTCAAAACAGGGTTTCTCTGTGTAGCCCTGGCTGTCATGGAACTCACTCTGTAGACCAGGGTGGCCTTGAACTCAGAAATCCGCCTGCCTCTGCCTCCCAAGTGCTGTGCATCTCTATACATACACACATACCCATACCCATACCCATACCCATACCCATACCCATACCCATACCCATACCCATACCCATACACATACCCATACCCATACACATACCCATACCCATACACATACAGAGTTTGTGTGTATGTGAGTGTGTGTGTGTATATATGTATATTCATATATATACATATATATGTATGTATGTACACACACACACACACACACACACACACACACATATATATATATATATATATATATATATGGAATACTTTCTGAAAATCCAGCTCAAGGGGAGATCCCAAGGCCTGAGGCTATGGAGCAATCACAAAAAGGAAACCAGTATAACCACACTCCAGAAGATCAAACAGCTGAAAGAGTCAGATGCAGTTTTCGCCACTATTGCTCTAAAGCTGAGTTTGAAGTGAGGGATCTTGATTCCTTTTGTTATTCTTTTATTATTAAGAATTGTTTTCACTATTTTAGCTTTTCTGCCTTTCCAGATAAATTTGAGAATTGCTTTTTCCATGTCTTTGAAGAATTGTCTTGGGATTTTGATGGGGATTACATTGAATCTGTAGATTGCCTTTAGTTGTAAGGCCATTCTGGAGAGATCTTACACTAACTACTTAGCAGCACACCTAAGAACTCTAAAACAAAAAGAATCAAACTCACTCAAGAGGACTAGAAGGCAGGAAATAGTCAAACTCAGGGTTGAAATCAACCAAAAAGAAATAAAAAGTGCAATACAAAGAATCAACAAAAATAAAAGCTGGTTCTTTGAGAGCATCAACAAGATTGAATAGGGGTTTATTCAATCTAACTAAAGGGCTCAGAGGCAGTATAAAAATTATCAAAATTAGAAATGAAAAGGGAGACAGAAATAGAGGAAATTTAAAAAAAATCATGATATACTACTACAAAAGGCTATACTCAACAAAACTGGAAAATATCGTTGAAATGGATGGTTTTCTAGACAGATACCACATACCAAAGTTAAATTAAAGAGTAGGTAAACAAGCCCATAGCCCACAAGGAAATAGAAGAAATCATTAAAACACTCCCAACCAAAAAATGTCCATGCCTATATGGATTTAGTGCAGAATTCTACCAGACCTTTGAAGAAGACCTCATACCAATATCAACCTATTCCATAAAATAGAAACAGAAGTAACACTATCTAATTCATTCTATAAAGCCACAATTAAACTGATACTTAAGTCACACAAGGACTCAACCAAAAAAGAGAACTTCAGACCAATATGGCTTATGACTCTCAATCCAAAAATACTCAATAAAATTCTTGCAAACTGAATCCAAAAACACATCAACACCATCATTCACCACGATCAAATAGGCTTGATCCCAGTGATGGCCCTTGGTTAGTTCAATATATGAAAATCTATTAACGCAATCCACTATATAAACAAACTCAAAGAAAAACATTACACGATCATCTTCTTAGATGCATAAAAAGCATTTGAGAAAATACAATACTCCTTCATGTTAAAATTAGTGGAGAGATCAATTCAAGGCCCATACCTAAACGTAATAAAAGCAATTTACTGCAAAGCAACAGCCAAGATCAAATTAAATGGAGAGATATTTGAAGTAATCCCATTAAAATTAGGGACATGACAAGGATGCCCACTTTTCCCATATCTACTCTTGAAGTGCTAGCTAGAGCAATAAGACAACAAAAAGAGATCAAGGGGACACAAAATGACAAACAAGAAATAAAGGTATCACGGTTATCTCTTCAGCTGATAAAAACTTCAGCAATGTGGTTAGATATGAAATTAACTCAAATAAATCACTAGCCTTCCTTTATACAAATGATAAATAGGCTGAGAAAGAAATTAGGGAAACATGGTTACAGAGCTAAACAAAGAATTTTCACCTGAAGAATTTTGAATGACTGTGAAGCACCTAAAGAAATGTTCATCATCATTAGTCACTAGGGAAATGCAAATCAAAACATCCCTGAGATAGTTCACACTATTCAGAATGGCTAAGATGAAAAACTCAGAGACAGCAGGTGCAGGATGCTATTGAAGAGAGAGTCCTTAAAAATTGTCAGAGCTAAAATGACATTCATGGTATGTTGCTACTGTTTCCAACCCAGTTCCCTGGTGATAGAAAGCTCAACTCAGCAGTTAACAAAACAAGCTACAAGCCTAGACTGGGCAGGCCTCCCACTTCACTACTCTGTTTCAATCTATATTAATCCCATACAATTTGCGGTTTCTCCAGGCCCGAGTTTCTCTCACTGCTGCCTCTCCATTTCTCTCTCCGTTTCTTCTCTTCATTTCTTCTCCTTTCCGTTGCTCCTCCTCCTCCTGTTTTATACCCCGTAGCTCCTCCCCTAGACTCTCTGCTCCTCCCACTTTCCTCCTGCCCAATCATTGGCTCAAACCTTTATTTGAAAAGTTAAGGTAGGGAGACAAGGCAACTCATCTGCAGCCCCTCTGAGGAGTGGAATTAACATCAAAATACAAGCCCAGGGCTATCCACAACAATGATATTCATTAATAAGTAGATATTAGCCAAAAAAGTACATAATACCTAGGATACAATCAACAAAACTCTAGAAGATTAACAGCTGAAGGGCCCAAGTGAGCATGCCTCAATCCCACTTGGGAGGAAGAAGAAAGCAAACACAGGAGGGGGGAAGGAGGGATCTAGATGGAAAAGAGGACAGACAGGGAGGGGAAGAGAGTAACATGATCAGGTATTGAGGAGAGGGAAAAGGACTGAGGCCCTGAGGGCCAGCAGAAAGAACTGAAACAGGCAACCTCAACCTTGGAAGGTAAGAGGTGGATTTACCCTCTAGAATGTACCAGAGACCTGGGAGGTGAGAGACCTCAGGACTCAAAGGGAGGGAAGGACCTTAGATGAAATGCCCTATAGTGGGGAGAGTGAACTTGTAGAGTCCACCTCCAGTAGAAGATAGGGCAGCAAGTGGAGGTCATTCCCCAAAAACTATGACCCAAAATTGTTCCTGTCTGAAAGAACTGCAGAAGCAAAAATGGAGAAGAGACAGGAAAAGGAGGTTCAGTGACAGGCCCAAATTGGAATCTAGCTCAGGAGGAGGCCCTAGGCCTGTCACTATTACTGATTCTATGGTGTGCTTACAAACAGGGGCCTATCATGACCTCCCAACAAGCAGCTGAAAGAGTCAGATGTAGATATTTACCCTAACCAACGGGAAGAAGCTGGTGACTCCTGTGGTTGAATTAGGGAAAGGCTTGAAGACACTGAGGAGGAAGGCAACCTTAGAGGAAAACCAACAGTCTCAACTAACCTGAACCTGGAGATCTTTCAGACACTGAGCCACCAACCATGCAGCATACACCAGCTGATTTGAGGCCCCAGTGTGTATACGGTGGAGGACTGCCAGGTCTGAACTCAATCAGAGAAGATGCACTTAACGCTCAATAGACTTGAGGGCCCAAGGAAGTGGGAGGTCTGGTGGGATGAGAGTTAGGAGGTGTGAACATCCTTGTGGAAACAGGGGTGTGTGGGGGAGGTATGGGATATGGAACAGTCACTTGGTAGACTGGAGAGGGATAAAGTCTGGACTGTAAAAAAATCTTTAAAAAAAGAAATAAAAAGAAGAAAAATTTGTGATAAAGATGCTGAAGTGTAGCTCTTCTCAGTAAATGAGTTCTTCTTGGGGTATGAAAAAGAATTCAGTTTTCTTTAAAAAAAAAAGCTGGCCACTGGAAGTTTGACCATGCTCCAAAAAGTAAGTACATGGGCAATAAAAAAGGGACTTGGTTTCTTTTCTCTCTCTCTCTTTTTTTAATAGGGGAGCAAAATGATGGGAAGGGGATCCTGGGAGGAATGAAACATGAGTGTGATTGGAATACACCGAATGGAATTCCAAATACTTAATAAATATTCTATGCTGGGTTGGGGTAAGATAATAGATCTGTTTAGAAAGCAGATGAGCATGTGAGAGACCATATCTTGGATTCAGACTCCATCTTAGAGAACCTGACCTAGGATTAAACTTGAGTTAAGTAGCAAGCTGGCACCTGACACTGGTGTCCAGGTTACAAGCCTGCCCCTACCACGCCATTTCCTAACAACCACCAATCCAGAGGAAAGCAGAAGTCAAGTTTATAGTTTGTCTCCCGGCACCAGCCACATTAAAGGGGCCCCCCAATCAGATATGTGCCAGTCTAGAAGCCTCCTCATCTGCTTACCATTTCCTATGACTTCTCCCACTGAGAGCTTGATCTTTACCTTCTAGTTTTGCTGTGTCAGAGACTGCGGTGTAGCCCAAGCTTGAGTTTGAAATAAAGACCCTAGTGCAATTACATCATGGTTTTTTGGAGTTCACAAAACAGACACAACACAGGCAGCATTTTTGATGATTTTCAGGTGACAGTCCAGTGCAAAGGCTGTTATACCTCAGCATAAAGAAGTCTAGAGAGATCTTTGCACAGAAAGATTTTTTTCTTAAGAAAGCTATCTTTTTTGTTGTTTTTAATTTCTACATGAAGGCCTGTCTAAGCATAGATAACACTGTTTCAGTTTATCAAGGTATTTGATTTTAGACTAAAGTTGAAACAGGGAGAACATGAAAGTATAAGACACATAGTTAAAGAAATCACAATTTCTAAATTACGATGTATATTGTTTCAAATTGTTTAATGCTTATATTGTCACTTTAGTCAGAAAAAAATAATCCTGAGGACACTGAATCTCTCGAAGTCATCAAAACACGGGTTTTTCCATGAATATCAGCAACTAAGAGTCTATACTCTTTTCATATCTATCCAGTCAATATACCATCTCTGGGTATTCAGAGATGTCTAGTATGGGAATAAGCAGTTGAAATCTTTGGCAGATGAATAGTTATTGTGGGGATGCATATGGTTGTGCCTTCATAGACAGGGAGAGAAAAGGGATTTCTAATAGACGTTTGAAGCCTTCCAGGAAGGCCTCATCTTAATAAGTCTTTTGTGTGTGTGTGTGTGTGTGTGTGTGTGTGTGTGTATGTGTGTGTATATGTGTGTGTGTGTGTGTGTGTGTGTGTGTGTATGTATATATAGTCTAGTTTCTTAGTAGTCTGTGAGATTTCTCTGGGTGCCTTGTCATCTATTTGTATTTCTTGTGCTTTCCCTTGTCTCTTTTTAAAAATCTGCTTGTTTGCTCATTTTGACCTGTTGGTTTTTTATCTTTTTTATTTATAATTATTTTTTTATTTTTGTAGATTTTTTTTTGTTTTTTGTAGATGATTCCCCCTCCCCAAATGTTGGGTGGGGAGGGGGAATCTAGGAGAAGTTGGGGGAGGGGAAAGAGTAATCAGAATTTATTTTCAATAAAAAAGTATGACATATTATAAGTCCATGGCATCCACATTACAAACAATATATAGATTCTTAAATGTATTTTTCACATAGGAACACAGATAAAGTTCCTGATAAGTTTATAAGCATTAAGGTAGAGGCGTAGATTAGATTAGGGTCTGGCATTTCCACCTACTCAACAATAAGATTCAAGCTACTCATTAACATTATTTACTATTCTATCTTTTTTAATTTTCAAATTTTCATTAAGGAAACTCCCCCAATTAAGTAAAATGATAGTTCAATGTATGTCTAATACACAACAGAAAATAGTCTCAGATCTAAACCTGCAGAGAGAATGTTGAAGTCATTTTAAAAGAAGTATCTGTCAATGAACTAGAATAAAATCATCCCTGGCAAGTTATCCTAGACCCAAAAGACAAATAGTGTATGTATTCACTTATATGTGGATAATAGATGTTAAGTCATCAGCAAACAGGCTGTAATCCTCACAATCACAGAGGTATAAAGTACTCCTTAGGTGGATGGCTCTCCTAGTAGTGTTATATAATAGCAACTTAAGTGTTTAAGTGGTCACTGGACTGGAGGGTCAAAAGGGGAGGGGAAGAGAGAGGTTGAGTGAAGGGGGGAATATCTGAAGGAACAGATAAATTAAAGGAATTTGGAGAAGTCTTGGAGCTGAGGGGAGGGAAACTGTAATCAGAATAGATTGTGTGAAAAAGATATCTTTTCAATAAAATAATAATGAAAAAAGAAAGATAACCAAAAGATACATAAAAAAGAAAAAAGAAATCTTAAATGTTAATAGAACAAAGAGACCTGAGACATTTTCAAAAATAAGCAATGCTCCACTGTGGTTTCCATCTAGCTGCAGGAGGTGGCCTCTTCAGGTTTAATATACCCAATGTTGTGAGTCCTAGGTAAGATCACCCCCTGCCTCCACTGATTCTTAGGAACCTGCATTATTCCAGGTCTCTGTCTTGTCCTGGAGGGGACCATGACATCTCCTATGAATTCCCTTTCATTTGCAGATTTCCACTGATATTTTTATGGCTATCTAGACATCCCTCCTGTCCTTCCTCACGGCTGATCCTGAAATCCCACTGCTCTCCCATCTCCTTGCTGTCCCAGTTCACTCCCTCCATTCACCTCTTCCATGTGAGATTCAAGCTTCCTTGCTTGAGGCTTCATTCTTGTTTAGCTTCTTTACATCTGTGGAGTATAAAATTGTACCTGTATTTTGTAGCTAATACCCACTTCTAAATCAGTGTCCTTTTGGGACTGGGTTACCTCACTCAAGATGATTTTCTCAAGTTCCAACCATTTGCCTGCAAAATTCACGATATCCTTTTTTTAATAGCTGAATAGTATTCCACCGTGTAGAACATTGTGGTAACATACTCTTTATCCATTCCTCAACTGAGGGACATCTAGCTTGTTTCCAGTTTCTGTATATTACAAATAAAGCTGCGATTAACATAGTTTACCAAGTGTCTTTGTGAGATGTTGCAGCATCATTTGAGTATATGCCAGAAGTGGTATACCTGGATCTTGAGGTAGAACTATTACCAATTTTCTGATAAAATGGCAAAGTTGATTTGCAAAGTGGTTGTACAATTTATACTCCCACTGGTAATGGAGTATCACCCTTGCTCCACATCCTTGCCAGCATGTGTTATCTCATTAGTTGTTTTTTGTTGTTGTTGTTGTTGTTGTTGTTGTTGTTGCTGTTTCATTTTGGTTTTGTTTTTTGTTTTTCATTCTCATGGTTGTAAGATGGGGGAGAGAGCAGAGAGTGAGGAAGTGACCAACCAATAACCCACCCAACCTGAGAGTCTTCCCGCAGGCAAGCACTAATCCCTAACACTATTAGTGATGCTCTGTTATGTTGTAGACAGGATTATGATACCCTCTGAGAGGTTCCACTCAGCAGCTGACTCACACAGATGCAGACACCCACAGCCAAACAGTGAATGGAGCTTTGGGCACTCTTATGTAAAAACAGGAGGAAGGATTGAGAGCTCTGAAGAAGATAGGAACTCCACAGGAAGACCAACAGAGTCAACTAACCTGGAGCCTTGGGGCTATGAGAATAAGAACCATCTTCCAAAGAAGATAGAGGGGATGGTCTAGTCCTCCCCGCTCATAGGAGGTGGATGTGCAGCTTGACCTTCATGTGGGTCCTAAAAAACTGGAATAGTGGCTATCTCAAAAGCTGTTGTGTGGACTGGGAATATGTTCTAACAGCTGAGCTGCCTTGTCTGACCTCAATGTGAGAGGAAATGCCTAGTCTCACAGAGACTTTTGCCAGGGTGGGGAAGGGAACCAGGAGAACCCACTAGCTCAACTGAGAAGGGAAGGGACATCGTAGAGAGGAGGTGACTGGAATAGGGGCAGTAAGCAAGATGTAAAGTCAAAAAGTAAAAAATAAAAAATTTCAAAAAGCCATGCAAATTTACATCATTCAAAAGACAAATGTACCTTTACTTCTTATCTTTTATTAAGAATAGATTTTGTCACAGAATACATCCTGATTTAGGTTTCTCCTCTCTACTGCTCCAAACTAATCCCTGTCTCTTCACATTCAGAAACACTCCCTTTCTGTTTCTTATTTGAAAACAAACAGGCCTAAGATAAGCAACAAGAATCAGAGACCTCCACTCATTCAAACACTCAGGAATCCCATAAACAGCAGGCTGGAAGCCATGTATGTATGGAGAGGACCAGGTGGTGAGCCATGCAGGCCCTATGCATACTGCCTCAATCTCAAGACTCTTGCATGCTTTGATTATGCTGATTAAGGGAACCTTCTTTTCTTTGTTTTTCTACCCCTTCTGGTTCTTGTACTCTTTTTGCCTCTTCTTCAGCAGGTATTTCTATGCCCTAAAGGAATGAATTTTATCTTAGGCTTCACCAATAGCCTCCCATATGCTTTCTTCACCATGCAAAGTCTCAACTTTGCATGACCCCTTCAGTCCTGGGCCATCAATTGCAACTGAGGCTGCACCTTCCCCAATGGCCTTCAATGGTCTCTCACAATGCCAAGCCTCAACTGTCCTTTATGAACATTTGAGCATATACTCAGCTTGCTTTTTTATAGAACCCAAGACAACCAGCCCCGGGATGGGCCCTCCCACACTTGATCACTAATTGAGAAAATGTCGTACAGCTGGATATCATGATGGCATTTCTTCAAGGGATGCTTCTTTGTCTGTGATAATTCCAGCTTGTGTTGACACACAAACCCAGCCAGTACAGATTTAATAGGGAAATTTCTTTTAAGGCTGTAAGTTCCAAAGTCTCTCATTTCTTTCCACAATCCTTGGCTATCTTGTAGGCAAACAAACTAACAACATCAGAATCCCGTTATATCTTGTAGTCAAAACGTGATTTTTAATCAAATGGTTTGTAGCTAGGTGAGTATTTACATTTCATTTTCCATAGCATGCAGAGTATCTTCCTGTACCGAAGATTTTAGAGCACAATGACAGCTCTATGTAGGCATCTGTTTGACTTTTCAGTAGTCAGTGAGTTGTATAGGTGCTGTCTTCAGCAATGGGGACTCAAAATCTCTTTGTGAAGAACAACCTATATTCTTTTTTTTTTATTATTGGATATTTTACTTGTTTACATTTCAAATGTTATCCCCTTTCTCATTTTCCTTTCTGTAAAACCTCTATCCCCTGCTTCTATGAGGGTGCTCCCCTACCCACCCACTCCCACTTCATCACCCTGGCATTCCCCCCATTGGGACTCACCACTGGGACATCAAGCTTCAAAGGACCAAGGGCCTCTCCTCTCATTGATGCCAGATAAGGCCACCATCTGCTACATATGCAGCTGGAATCATGGGTACCCCCACATGTACACTTTGGTTGGTGGTTTAGTCCCTAGGAGCTCTTGGTGGATCTGATTGGTTGATATTGTTGTTCTTCCTATGGGGCTGCAAACCCCTTCATCTCCTTCAGTCCTTTATATAACTCCTCCATTGGGGTCCCCATGCTCAGTCCAATGCTGGACTGTGAGCATCTGCCTCTGTATTTATGAGGCTCTGGCAAATCCTCTCAGGAGACAGTTATAACTGGCCCCTGTCAGCAAAGCACTTCTTTGGATCAGCAATAGTGACAGGGTTTGATGCCTCTATATGGGATGGATCCCCAGGTGTGGTAGTCTTTGGATGGTCTTTCCTTCAGTTTCTGCTCCACATATTATCCCCATGTTTTTTTTAGACAGGAGGAATTCTGGGTTAAAAATTTGGAGATGAATGGGTGACGCAATCTCCCAAGTGAGGGCCAACATAACCTCTGGATATGATCTCTACAGGTTTTCTCTCCTTTTTTGAGGGGTATTTCAGCTAATGTCATTCCGTTTGTTGGGTCCTGGGAGCCTTTTGCTTTCCTGGTATCTGGGATTTGCTGGTGGCTATGCCCAGTTCCTCATCCTCCATTGCAACACACCCCAGTTCAATTTCCTGACCCACCTCCCATACCTGATCCTGCCCACCTTTTTTACCTACCCCTCCTTTTTTCCTCCCAAGTCCCTCCAACCCTCAAACTCCTGTGAGTATTTTGTTCCCCCTTCTAAAATGGACTGAAGTATCCATGTCTCTAGTCGGTAGTTACTTACTTTGTAACTAATTGCTGTGGTTAATAGTGGTTGTCATAGACTTGACTATTTATGTATCAGAAAAACATACCAGATTTCACTCCATGGACCTGGGATACCTAATTCAGAATTATTCTTGTTCAAGTTCATGTATTTTCTGAACTTTTATTTTTGTCAGGGTAATACTTATATTTATCCATTCTTCTGTGGATGGACATCTACATTGTTTCCAATTTCTGGAAATTATGAAAAGAGCAGCAATAAACATACTTGAGCAAATATCTCTGTAGCAGAATGAAGCATCCTTTGGGTATATGATCAAAACTCATGCAGCTTAAATGATGCAGTGTGCTTAAATATTATAATAACTATTGAAACATTGATATTGTATTTACTATACATATGTGGCATATAACTTATACATAGTATATATTACATATATTTTAGAGTAAGTTTCAAAATGTCTTTTGTTCTACTTTTAATTAAAATTTTACATTTTAAATGTCTATATGTTGTAGATATACCTATCCTGAAAGTTTTCTTTCTTTTTCCTTACTTTTATCTTTTTTTGAACAAGTAACATAACCCTTCACTAAACATCAGATAATTAGTTTTTATCTCAAAGAAGTGTTGAGAGGACTGATACAAATCAATCAGTGCACCAAGTGCATAGCTTTGTGCTCAACAAGCATTAACTGTTATGGCAATGAATCTGCCACTCAGAAAAGCTGAGATTTTATACAGCTATGAAGCCAGGTTATAGCAGTAGGGAGAAATATTTGTCAAATATTGGTTTCTTGAGTTTAAAATAAAAGGTTAAAAAAGAACACACTCATTTCAATGCTTTAATAGAAATTTTCATAGATATGTCTATTTGGAAAATTTTTTAAACCAAATTTATATGGCTGACCATATAAATGAGGTTTTGTTTCATCTTTGGAATAAATCCAGATGCCCATGATAAAGATGAAAATACAGTTTTATATATAGCTCATACTTACAATTGGTGTATACAGGACACTCACACTATTGATTAGTGTGGAAATATTTCTTTTTAAACATAAGTACACATCTGATATAGTTTTAAGGTAAGAGTTACCAGATACTTTTTCATTCTGGTTTTTAGTAGGTCAATGTTTAATATGGTTGGATTTTTCATAGGGTAAATACAATCAGATGCAATTTGATCTATACATAAAAATATAGTGACCTGACTTTTAACAAATGACATTCCTATTATGAAATTTGCAGAATTAACAAAACTTCCTACTAGATAAAAAATGAGGTGTCTTTTAAAAGAGTTGAGCTGATAAATGTGTGTTAATAAGATAACATTAATGCTGATTTTGGAGCATTTAAAGAGGAAAGAGTGAGCAATCACCTTTTCATTTTAAAAACAACAATAGTGCTTCTTGGTCTTGGAATATGATTATTTTTGAATGCCACGCAATGAGTCCTTCATAATTTTATATTTTAATCATTTCAAGGTGATTTGCTTTTACTGTAAGAAACCCTGTGTTGGCACTTTCTCCACATTTCCTGAGCATAATCATGTATTAGTTGCAATTTTCTCTGGAACATAAGACTTAATTATGCTAAAGAACAAAAGCTTCTTCTTCAATAAAAGTATAAAATACCACAGATACCCACTTTGACTAATACTGAGATTGGAAAGTCATTACCACTAAAAATGTCAGTTCTGATGAAGCATTAAAAAAATTCCAAGTATCAAATTCCAAATGTCTTTACTAAGCTATTTTATGGTACCATTGGAAATGTGATGAGTCTTCATGTAAAAATGCTGATTTGAATTAGATTTAGAATGTATGTCATCCTCAATTAGCCTTCCTTTCATCAAAATGATCTCACAAACACAGAGAATGAATCTTTATTTCCTCCTTTGCACATGGGAGGTCATTTGTCAGATTTAATATACTTCTACCTATGTCTTCCTACATGATCGGAGTTCAAGATGGATGACCATGGACTCACAGGAAAAGTTTTAGTTTAAAACTTAAATTTAATCTTAGGATAATAACAAAATCATTCATAGTGGGGTTTACCGTGAGTTTTATGAAAACAACTGATTTATCTCAGTCTAAGGATGGAAAAGACCCAATTTAAAATTTCATTTTTTTCACTTCTGACTTATAGTTCATGTATAAATAATTATTCTAGTGTCTGTATTGTAGAGAATAGATATTCCGACAGTTGTTCTTGAATCATCCAGTCTTCTTATGATTCAGAACTAAGTTAATAATAGTGGATTTGATATCATATACATCACTTATTTTATCATCATTTGTTTAAATATTCCTATGAAATTATAAATATGTATGCAACAATTCCATAATTCTGGTACCCTAGTCTATAAATAATAAAGTCCATTAAAACTGTTATCTGATTATACAGGTAGTATAAAATATCTACCCCTGGCATCTCCAATAGCAGGAGATGGCTCTCTTTTAAAGAAAATTTTATCTATTTATAAAAAATACTATGGCTAAAATAGTTTTCATAAATCCCAGAGGAGGTTTTATTTGTGAGAACATTTGTTTCTTGTGACTATAATGAAGAACTTGAATGCAGCTGGAGAACATTAATATCTTGGCAAATGTTTCAGTATTGAAAGGAAAAGAATCATGTTGAAAGGTTTTGTTTATGCCTTGAATTATTGAGCACAATAGTATCCTCAAGGTGAGAGCACAAAGCAGGTATTAACAAAATATTTTTTATTTGGCAATAAAAATGATGTCTGCAAAATTTTGTTTTGTATAGCAGCTGATAGTAGCCATTCTTATAAGTAGATAAAAAAACAATGCTTCAAACTGTGACTCTCTAAAGCATTATACAATATCAATAAAAAGTCATAATAGTTTTTGCCATGCTACTGCACAACAGTTATGAAGAGTCTGTGCGGATTCAAAAGAGAAATAAATAAATAAATTTTTGGGAAAACAGCCAAGTGAATATTTTGCATATGATGTTTTATGATTCTTTAAAAACTGCTTTACTAAAACAATGATAGGGAAAATTATCTGTCAATACAAATCAGTGTTTTACACTGATTTTACATATATTTTACATACACATATTTTACATATAATAAAAATATTCTAAAGTCCCACTTTAGAACATAAGCTATTAAATGTCTGTAAAAAACAACTAAATTTCAAGTTCCTACTTGAGATTAATACAAATTTGAACACTGAACTATAGTTTGTATTAGTTTGTATATTCAGCCTTACATAACGTAAAATTACTGTGGATAAATTGTAGTCATGTGATTAATGCAAAGTAATAATGGTCTTTATGTTTATCATTTACAGATGTACCTTTCACTATAGTAACTATCACTTTGGTCATGTACATTACTTTTATTGATAAAAATATGCATTTAAACAGAATGTTCCCTCTTATACATAGGTAATAGTCCTATAAAATTTTCCTTCAATTTTTAAGACTACCATATAATGACACAATTTCTCCTGTCACCTTCCTTCTTCTGAATCACATTCATGTATTATTTTCCTCTATTTCATTTATTATTTCTTACTTCATATATATATATATATATATATATATATATATGTGTGTGTGTGTGTGTGTGTGTGTGTGTATACATATGTATGTGTATATCTGTATATATACACCCAATATAAACTGTTCAATCTATAATTTGTTAATTCTATAAATGCTTTCGGGTCTGACCATTTTGTATTTGATAAAAGGTGTTGTGCTTTTCTCTGGGTTAAAGTATTTCTATGTTCTTAGCATTTCTTAATTGCCTACACTTCTACCTGTAGGGATAAGGCTTAGTGGCTTTTCCCGCAACCACTTTGGCAAGTGTATTGTTGTCCGTATTGAGTTTGTGTTGAGGTAGTCATGTTGGTGAGGTTTTATGGGTATAGTTTCTAACATTACTACAAGACAGTTTCACAGTCATTCTTACATTCTTTTGTCTTCCTCTTCCTTATTGCTCTCTGAGATGTAAATATAGAAGTTGTTTTGTAGACGTAACTATTAGGATTAGGTTCCAGAACTCTACCATTTGATTATTGATGTTTTCTGTAGTGGTCTTTATCACTATTAGATAAAGTATTTCTTGCAATGCGTTCATCATACTTTGATAAATAGGTCATGTGCCCTCTGTGTTTTAAAGGATCAGTAGAGAATTAAAGGGAAAGTACAAAGCAAGGAACTAGTCAGCAAAAAAATCACGTCATTTTAATTTAAAAATGTTTATTTTAATATAATCTTCAAAAGCAGTTTTTTAATTTATTAATAATTTATTTTAAAATGTGTCACAAAATAAATGAACTTCCAAAAATAATATAGCAGACAAATAATTCATGAAAATAAATTAGATTCTTAGAAATTCTATCAAAACCTGAGTTCTAAAATTTGAAATGAAGTTATATATTGTTCTTTCCACGCAAACATGAGATACGCTGGTCAATCTCTTCATATCATAAAATTCATCAAGAGAAAATAATAATACCTCTGGAAGTTATGAATACTTAGAATGCCATAAAACTACTTGCAGGGTACTTTGAAAGATGAAAACAGTAAAAAAATAATCTGAATAGATGATGTTTTAATAGACTATGAAAGCTACAGAATCTTGCCAAATAACCTTGTGGTCTCTAAAGTTATGAATGTACCTTAGTGTTGTGGTCACCATGTGGGTGAACCAATAAGTTTTATTTTGGATTACATACAGGAATGTGGATGATGAGTTGCAGGAATGAAAATGAGTAAAACCTAGCATGCACTGCATTGCACAGACTACATGTAGCTCAAAGGTTGGTGATTTTCCTCACTAGGTGGATGAACTGATCTTAGTCTCCTCCACACACCCTGACTGTTCTTTTTTTTCTTCTATGCATTTGGCAATTATCTGCTTTTTCTAGGCTGCTTGAGTCATATGAGAAATATTCTGCAGTTTTTAATCGTTACATTTTCTTGGAGAGTGAAGATGCTAGTGAATCTGATCCGTCAGTTTTAGGAACTTCCTGAAGCTATTTTGAGTTGTTTATTTCCTGTGATAAGATACTTCCTGGAAGAATGGGGTGTTTTGCCTCCTTGTAGACATCCTAATACTATTCTCATTTACTACCTTTTTATCTTTTTTTGTCAAGTTTCCTTTTAAAGGAACTGCTTTTTAACACATGGTGATCTGAGAATATCGACAAGTAACTGAAATAATCTACTCATTAACTTTCAGAAGTTTGGGTTCTTGGAGTAAAAAACTAAACTGTAAAACAAGATAGAGGATTGAAAGACAGGGTAAAGACACTATGACTATGATGAAGTTACCATAGCCTGACATACGAATATTTTCCAAGTGGAAGCCATATATAAATAAATATAAAGAACTGAGAGGAAGATACCTGAGGAAATAAATTTGTAATAAAATTTGCAGAATAAAAGGCAATATGTTCAAAGGAAGTCTAAAGAAGTATATAGGGAGGGATAATCAAACGATGAAATGATAGTGGTGTTCACAAGGACAGCACTCTGAATACTGGTATTGAATGCAGCATACTGACTTTGATTCAGTGCACACATTTTGTTGAAACTTGGTACTAAGTTTGGATGTAATGATCTTCAATATGCCATGTATTGAAATAAGGAGAACAAAATAAATTATTTTTTACTAAAATAATGTTTCCCATTGGGTTCTATGGAAAGAAGCATATTGTTGCTGATGTGAGAGTCAATAAAAATTAAGATTCAGTATCACAATTAGTATTCAAATAGCTACATTGTCTCCAAGGCATTTGAATCTTAGGAAGGAAGGTTCAAAGAAAATATATTGATCTGGGAAATGGCATCAGATTATGCTTATTGTGTATAATAAAGACTATTGATTTTAAAATGTCACTTTAAGCAGGCAATTTCTGAGCATCTGAAGGTGGACGGTACATTTTAAACTTTTCAAAATCTTTTTTTATTTATTTCTTTTACCTGTAGATATGTTGGTGCACTATATGCATGCCCTGTACAGATGGAGATCAGAAGAGGGTGTTGAATCCCCTGGATCTGGAATTAGGAATGTTAGTCCACTGCCATATTGGTACTAGGAACAGAATTTGTGTAAGTTCAACAATGCACTTAAAAACTAAGGCATTTCTCCAGACTTACAAAACCATTATAACGGAGCAAAAAAGTTTAAATCATTGAGGAATATTTTTAGCAAAGAATAAGAGTTCACTGCCAGAGCCTGACAAATACAAAGGCTCACAGCCAGCCAATGGACTGAACAGAGGGTCCCCAATGGAGGAGCTAGAGAAAGAATCAAAGGAGCTGAAGGGGTTTGCAGTGCCATAGGAACAATATGTACCAGCCAGTACCTACAGAGCTCCCAGGGACTAAACCACCAACCAAAGAGTACACATGGAGGGACCCATGGCTCCATCCACATATGTAGCAGAGGATGGCCTTTCAGACATCAATGCAGAAGAAGTCCTTGGTCCTGAGAAGGCTTGATGCTCTAGTGTAGGGGAATGCCAGGACAGGGAAGTAGGAGAGGGGTTGGTAAGCAGGGAAAGGGTGCATGAGATAGGGGGGTTTTGGAGGGGAAATGAAGAAAGGGAATAACATTTGAAATGTAAATAAATATCTAACCAAAATAAAAGGAAAAAAAAAAAGAAGAGTTCACTACCATAATGAAGGATTTTCTTTAATAAACTGTATTGAAATTACAGCCTATTTAATTAATTTAAAAGAGTAAGTTAATTATGCTCTATGATTTTGATACTGAAAAATATGTTTTTCAGTTTAGGCAATAGAACTAAGGTGGAAAGATGCCCCTTTGTACAAACTATGAAATTATTCTGTTTTAATGATTATAGCAAACAGAATGTTGGAATATAGTATTTAATTTGTACTTACTTTAAATGATACTATACTATGCCAGGCAATCATTTGTTGATTTCTGATTCAAGAGCAGTGATGGAAGTGATTAAATTTGTTGCTACATTTATGTGACATAGCAATTTGTAATTTTAGAAATTATTAAAACTCAAATTGTCTCAGTGATCTATTAGAAAATAAAAATATTTCTTTGATTTTTTTGTATTTTATTATTGATCAAACAATTATGATATAAATTTTGGGTAAAGAATTCTAAATTCCAATTTGTTTAACCCTTGGCTATATAGATAATTCTCAGACTGATCTCAAATTCTATTAAGAGCTAGATACAACTTTTTAAAAACATTGGAGGTTAAGTATTATCATATAGCTTGGACCTACTCCAATTAGAAGTAAAATATGAGAAATAAGATGTTTTGATTTGAGACCTGAGCCACCAATAACTTTCCTGTGTGCTTGCTCATGCTCTCTATAGGTGAGAAGGGTTAAAAATAAGAAAGAAAAAAATGCATCTATTTTCCTTAACCCTTGATTGACAACATAACATAAAATAATGATGTCATTGAATGATTTTTGTATCTCAAAACTATTATATATGTAAGAAACATGACCTCCCTCCCATTTCAGCTATGCTTCAGGTTTAATAAGAAACCTTTTCTCAAAAAATAATTAAATTATAGAGAAAGACAAACTGCTATCCTCTGGTTCGACACACATGCACACCTCTGTGCAGTTATAGACACACATGTACATATGTACATACACATATCTATATGTGAATTGATTATAATATTATATAAGTATATAATATGTAATTTATCATATATAAGTTATTTCCAAATAAAAATACTGAGAAGAGTGTAAGTAAAACAGGAGAGCTTATATTATGAGCCATATTAGAAGAGTAGTAAATAGCTCTTGGGAAAAATAAGAGTTATTAGCAAACAGATGCTACCTTTGTAATAACACTTCATGCTACCCATGATTCAAGGCAATAAAGGAGATGAATCAGAAATATAAAGAGTTAGGATCAGGCACAAGTGAAAGTTGTTGGTACTTGAATTGTTTAGGAAAAAATGGATGAGAGAATTCCAATAATAGAAGCTTATTTCATGGTTCTATCCTGAGAAAACTGGTAAAACACTCTAAAGTGTGCTATAAAGGGAACAGACCACAGAGTTGTGAGAGGGGAACTCCCAAGGAGAACATGACCTGTGAAGCTAGAACAGTTGTGATCATCCAAAAGTGAAAAGCAAATAGATCCTCATGGAACTAAGCCGAGACAAACAGAAGTCTAGATGGAAACATTTTGCTGCACACAAAACTGGAAAGTTTTCTGTGAAAAGGCTAACGTGTAATGAACACTGCCTACCTGGATCCCTTAAGGTTAGGCATCTCTCCTCTTTATATTTTTTTAAATTTAAATATATAGATACAGTGGACATGCTTTTCTGAATGCTTCCTGCTTGTGAATTGAAAATTGAGGAAGATGACTGATAGATATTAGGTCTTCAAGGTATAAGAAATTCTGGAGATCCTAGACTAGGCAGGACATAGAGTTATGAGTCGCTATCATTAGCTATGACCTCATGAAAGCCTATCACGGGTCTGAATTTCCAGCATGACATTAATATATTAGATCGTGGTGTTGAATAATGCTTAGTGAATAAAAGCCAATATTGCATAAGCATGGTGGCTGAGTTTTTCTCCCCATTGATGTTCTAAAATGCCATATTCACTAGCCTAGGACCCGAGACCTCCCTCCCCTTCCTTTTGCTCAGGTGTATTGCTTATAAATCTATGATTATAAATATATTTACTACCTCATCCACGGCATTCTGCCAGAGCAGAACAAAGCACACTAAGACGACAGTTAAACAACTTTGCCTAAGAAACTGAATGACTGCTTTTCTTTGTAGTATGGTTAGTCAGTGACTTCAGGTTAAGATTGGTGGTGCATATCCGGCCCAGAGCTCCAGTCACTGGGCAAGGTGGACTGGGTGTGTGTGTGGGGGGTGGGGCAGAGTTAGACTCCGCATCCCCATGGAACTGCCAGGTGGGCATCCAGCTGTGAGAAGCCACAAGACCCCTCCCTGGGCGATGGGGATGGGCAGTCTGTAGGGTCACCTGGGGAATCATCAGGGCCTAGCTCATGTGTCCTCCGGCTTCACAGAGGTCGAGGACAGCGGGTTCTCACTTTTGGGCACCACAGATACCTCCAGATGTCACAGAAGAGCTGAGAACAGGGTGGGTGCCTGCAGGGTAGCCAGGGCTGAAGGTGAAAGGGGGAGCTCCTGCTTGCTCCTGCAGGGATGAGAGTGTCCTTGGCTTGGTAGGTGGATGGATAGGCAGGCAGCTTGGGTTGATGGTGGCCATGGCTGGAAAAGACTAGAGGCCGAAGTGAGAGACGAGAAGCGGGACTCTTTATGGGAAGACTTGTTCCACTGTTCCAGCATGGCAGGTCCAGATGGGAAGAGGGAGTCCATGGTTTTCTAGAGTTTATTGTAGAGAAGGAAAGAAAGAGAGAGAGAGAGAGAGAGAGAGAGAGAGAGAGAGAGAGAGAGAGAGAGAGAGACAGAGACAGAGACAGAGACAGAGACAGAGACAGAGACAGAGAGACAGAGAAAGTGTGGGCAAGCAGCCTCTTTTATATTGGGCTGGGCCTACCTGGCTGTTGCCAGGTGACTGTGGGGATGGAGTCCAGACAGAATGCCATGGGCTTGGGACATTGCCCTAAGTGAGAGATAGCTACAGAATTAGGCTCGTGTCAGAAGCCTAGTGTCTGGAAGCATGGCCAACAGGATTCTGTTCCTTGCAGAATTGTCTACAGAGTCTCTGGATGTTAAGCTTAGCTCAACCAGAAAATAGGCTGCCTTTCACAGTCCCACAGGTAACATTACCGCCTTTCACAGACAGGGATTGTTATCACCAAACCTATATCTGTCTGTTAACTGGGCAGCAGCTCCACATTAATTTACAGCTATACTTGTGGTTATGTAAAGATAAGAGATATTCAGATAAGATTTCTGCCTCAGAGAACAGGAATGAAAGTAATATTCAGCTTTTTAAGGCTTCCTGCATTCTCTTCTAAAGTCTGTTTTGTGCCAAGTATCTCACTATTAGTGAAAACTGTGAACTAGAAGTCATAATAAGAAATGGCAGTGCATCTTGTATCATTTGATTCTGCATAATTTTGAGAGGAAGAACCATTATTCTCACCTCTATTTCAGCCCAGAATGTTACATGCATAGGAGGAATGTCTAATGTTTTTAGCATTAAAAATGTATGGACCAGAATTTTTAAGCACTTAACAGTCTAACACTACTGTGTCTTGTTTTTTTTACTCACTGAAAATGGTATTAAAACATCTAAAAGGAAAATATAGAAGGACTGATAATATAAGTATAAATATAAAATGAGTCCTTTACTAAATCATTATAGTTAGGCTATAAATATGAAAAATATTATAGTAAAAAGATCTGACAAATGTATTGAAATATTCTAAAAATGACAAACACATGCAATTATATGGTCCTAAAGTTCAGAATTTGTGTACAAATATCAAAGTATGAGGCAATAAGATTAATGAACAGATTTACAATTTGGCTTCTCTAGGTTTGTCTTTATAAGTTGAATAAACTCTCTTGGTAATTTTTGAATTAAATGTGTGTTATATTTAGTTTATTATTCTCAATTTATACTGTAATACCTTTTTAGTTTTTGTATGAATTAAACTTATGAATCAATTTGTGGCTTTCATAGAGAGTTAAAAATATTCATTTCTTCTTATTTCCTCTGTTTAAATAACAGAGGTTCATTATTGTGCTATTTGTGGTTTAATTTCTCCTGCACTTGTGTAATAATTTATAATTTTAATAATACTGTGTTCTAGCACACACTGAATGTTCTTTTGTGGATTTCTATACTAGTGAAAGCTCTTGGAGTGATTCCTTTATTTTCTTTTCCTTCCATCCTGCATCTTCAAATCTTCACCACATACTTTAATCAGTTCTTACATATTTTCTAGTATATTTTGTCAGCTACGCTAACTCCTTACCTAGGGTGTTGTAAGGCCTAAACTGTACTAAAATTAAATAAATATAGTTATAATATTATGGAAAATGAGTCATAACCTATAATTCCTATAAAAATCAGAACAGTTATATGCTTCTTGCTTATATAATGATTTTTATTACTTTTTTTTTTTTTTACAGTTCAGCCTTTGCTCCTTCCTGGTCCCCCCTCAGACTGTTCCTCATCCCATTCCTCCATATGCCTTTCTCCAAGAGGATGCCCCTGCCCCTCCCCCCACACACACCAGGCCTCACCAATCCCTGGCACCTCAAATCTCTGAAGGGTTAGGCATATCTTCTCTCACTGAGGTCAGTCCAGGCAGTCCTCTGCTGTATATGTGTCTTGGCCCTCATATCAGCTGGTGTACGCTGCCTGGTTGGTGACTCAGTGTCGAAGAGATCTCTGGGGTCTGGGTGAGTTGAGATTGCTGGTCTTCCTAAGGGGTCACCCTCTTCCTCAGCTTCTTCTAGCATTTCCCACAGGAGTTCCTGACTTTAGGCCATTGGATGGGTGTAAGTATCTGCTCTGTCTTGCCAGATGCTTGTTGGGCCTCTCAGAAGATAACCATGCTAGGCTCCTGTCTGTAAGTACACCATAGCATCAGCGATAGTGTCAAGCCTGGGAACCTCCCCTTGGGATGGAACTCAAGTTGGGCTGCTTAATGATTTTTAAAATTTTATTTCTGTAACTATGCAAGCTTAAAAACCTCTTAATTTTAAATTTTTTGGACTTGCCAGTCAGTCTCCTGTGAATCAGTCGAGCTTGAAATCCCACTTGGTGAAACATAAAGTATAAATAAAATTACACTTTAATTTACTGACGGTCAAGACCAGTTAAAATTATACAAAGCTATTTACTCTAATATTTTCTTTTGTTCATTATGAACAAATAAAATGTAGCATATTTATTTAAATTTGGGTGCATGAGACCAATATAACTTTATATTAGATATGATAAGCACACTTATGAAAGATTTTCATAGCTTTCAAAAGACAACGACCTTTGGAATGTAAACATAGAATATAGAAAATAAAAATTAAAAAAAAAGACAATGAAAAACCAAACTTTGAGTTCAAAAAATGAACACACGAGTGATATATATTGCACCATATTAAAAATCATTAGCCTCTTTGGAAGAATAATATTATAAATTATCTATATTTATATATCTTAATACTATAGAATATTACAAATATGATTCATGTTTTAACCTATCTCATGCTTAACATGCCAATGCTTACAGCACATGCTATAAAAATTATCTCAATAATTATTCCTTTATTAATATCCTAAATTTATGAGTAGATATTACATAGAATCTTCAAAAATTATCTATATAAATATGTATATATATGTATCAATATGTTTGTTTTGTGTATGTCAGCATTTAAAAATGTAATTTAGTATATATTGTGTAGAACAATTTTTGGACTAAAGAGGTATCTCTTAATGTGCTTTTACAAAACAAAACCTGGTGAAGACAGTAGAGAGAGGAGGAGACAAGGGGAAACTAGGTTATGAGAGGACATTCATCACTTAGGCATTAGTGTGAAAAGATGAAAGCCGTTGATCCTGTCCTAGGTTCCAAGAGAAAGAACATATTGTGCAATTATATCCTATACTGGATATATTGTTGGCATTCAACCAATTAATAATAACAAGAATGAAAACAACTCTGTCTGCGATAAGAATAAGACTTCCAATATTAGTCACAGTCTGCTTAGCTTTAGGTTGGCTTAGATAAATGTAGCAAAGACAAGGAAAACATCCCACTCCACACTTTTTGGCTAATTTAATATCTTTGCTAAGTGCTTAGGTAGTGCAGTGGCAGACACAAAGAAAAATGCAGAGACTGATTGCTCTGACAGATAAATAGAGTCCATTTTAGCACAAAGAAAACCTTTTATAATTAGATGTGAATACCTGATTTCTTGCCATCCATCACATATGCAAGTTTAAGAGAGTATTGTTGTAATAAATTAGAAATGAATAATATTTCTCCATACTCAAGCTTCATTGTGTACATAAATGTCTCAGTCGATACTGACAGTCATGAGAATCCAAAATGGTTCAACACGTCTCAGAGATCTTCCCACATGTATCTGTGCCAAAAACTTTGAACACCTAGGCAATTTTAAACCGCTAGAGTCATCTAAATTTCAAAAGCATTTTGTAAAGTTTTCTTCTGTCATACTATTGCAGTCCTTTAAAAGTACTTAGCAAATAGCAATCTAGCAAACATGTAGCCCAAGATATGAGAAGGAAATGCACTATACACACAAAGATTGCAGTGTTATTAATTCCACCAATTAATTCTGCTATAATTGTAGATTCTATGGGAAGTATGCACTTAGGCTAAAACTGAGTCAATTTAATATAAAAATATTTCACAACACATCTAACCAAAATAAGTTTCAAAGCAATTGTACAGTGTGGTGTTTAATTATACGAGAGAGATGAAATATGAGAAGTAGCACAGTGTTAGAGAAAAGACACTAATGATGCTCTGAGGTACGAGAAAAATTATTTGCATGCTAGATCCACATGTCAAACATTGGTCAAAGAGACCACAAGGATGTGACCTAAAAATACACAGAGCAGGTCAGTATTAAAGCAGGTTCAGAATTATGCCATTACTCTTGAGTTGGGAGGAAGACACTAACTTCAAGTAAGAATGATAATTACTCTGTGCTTATACAGAAATTCTCAGGAGGACTGAGAAACATTCTATTTGTGAGACCAGATCTCTGATATCTCAAGTTCATTTAGAACCTCCATCTACCTGAGGATGATCTTGAGTCAGTGTCTCCTGTATCTGCTTTCCTTCTAGGTTCACAAGCACAAGTCAACATGCCTGGTTGATGAGCTACACAGGAATTTGGCTTGGGGCTTCATGGTAAACTCTCTACTAAACTGACCTACACCACCAGCTCCACCAGCTTTCTTTGAATTAACTGTAGTCTCCCTCTTTAAGGACAGCTCTGGCAAAATAAAGAAGTAACTGGGCAAGCCAAGACAACCAGCATTGGCTTCAGCTTCAATGAACTGCTTTGAATTCCTGCATTGGCTCCCTTTACAAATGGACACTAGCATGTGAGCAGAAATAAACTTTTCCTTCCTAAGAGAATTCACTTAAAGTTCTATTAAAACAGTTGAAAGAGAACTACTTTAGCCTCTGAACAGTGCCCAAAACAACATACTCCTTTTTAAATAGTGGTTGGCTGTAATATATTGAAACAATTTTACCATTCTTATTCAATTTTATAAAGATTTGATGATACAAAATGTTTTTTTTCATTGGTATTTTGGTTTTTAGAAATATTTCGATTTTGTTTGGTGGTTCACTCCCTGGGAACTCTGGGGGTTCTGCTTGGTTGCTATTGTAGTTCTTCCTATGGGGTTGCAATCATCTTTAGCTTCTTGGCTCCAGCTGGATATGTAGCAGAGGATGGCCTTATCTAGCATCACTGGGAGCTTGTTGGTCCTGTGGAGGCTTTATGACCCAGGATAGGGGAAAGCTAGGGTTCTAACGCAGGAGTGGGTGGGTGGGTGGGAGAGTACCCTCATAGAAGTGGGGGTGGGGGAATAGAGGCTTTGTGGAGGGGAAGCTGGGAAGTGGTTAACATTTAAAATGCAAATAAATAAAATAACCAATAAATAAAAAAATTCATTTTACTTTTACTTGCTTAAAATGCAAGTAAATAAACCAATAAAATAAAAAAATCATTTTATTTTTACTTGCATCATAATTGTTTGTCTTGAAACTTTTTTTTTTATCTAGGGCTGCATTTTGTTTGTTGAGTATTTATATATGAAGTTTGAGGCACAGCCCTGGCAAGAGTAAAATAAAAGATTACCTATGAAGTATGTGCTTGATTAGAACCCTAAATAAAGAATAAAATAGCTTCCTTGATTAAAAATGAATAAATAACTATTGACATGACAAAATCCAATGTAAAATTATTAATGCATCAAATACTTCATATCTCTAAGTCTTTGCTATAAATAAGCCTGTCTTTGAAAATAAAAATGAATAAAATACATTTAGACAATTACAAAAACATAATGGAAAGCATTTCTGAATGACATTTGACAAAGGCATATATGGGAATGTGAACATTGCTTGATAAAAAATGAGCATCTATAGATCAGCTGCCCCCTTTGTGATATATCATGGATTATTAAGGAAATTGTACACCCACAGACCACATCAGTTGAAATTAGTTAGCAAACAAAGGAAAACACAGACCATATATAATTAATGATGACAGAGAAAGATGTTGATTCAGTGGAGGAAGCTTATTGATTATGAATGAGAAACAAACACAATGATTTTAAAAAAATTATTCTATGTATTTGATGAGCATATATACAAAACAACAGGATAATTACAGAAAGACTACTACCAGAAAGAATAGTAGATAATTACTGAACAACAGAGAAGAAAAAGGTAAGATTCCATAACAAAAAGCAACTTTCTATGTGTTTGTAAAAAACAAAAGTCTAGTATAGCCATTGATTTTTGTTACAATGGAAATGAATTTTAAAAATATCAAAATTGTCCCTTCCTAGTTCTAAAACCCTGGCTATAGTGCATAAAACAAGCCTCAGCTACAAAAAAAGTCTAGTATAGCCATTAATTTTTGTTACATTGGAAATGAATTTTAAAAATCTCAAAATTGTCCCTTTCTAGTTCTAAAACCCTGGCTATAGTACTTAAAACGAGCCTCAGCTACAGGTATCTAGATACCTGTAACAACAAGCATGAGGTTTTATGAGGAGAGAATTCTCAAAAATAAAATCTGATACTCTGAATATCATAAACAATGGTGAATAGAATCCTTTGATAACTATCACATATTTAACTACTAATTTATTATGCAAGCTTGAGAATGTCTAGTCTACTTACAATGACTGACTACCATAAATTCAGTGGAATTGAAATGCATCAAATTAGGTAGAATAGTGTAGTTGAGTTTGGAATAAGAAGTAGAATATAGCCTATAAATATTAGTTTTGAAGCTTACTTAAAGTAATTGTAATAAATTAAAGTGCTATACAACAGTAAAACTTAGGTGGGAGAAATTATTACAACTATATGAGAAGTATATACAAAAAATCAAATGTCAATTTGAATTATTTTCTAATTTATTATTTTATATGTCTATGTCTCAAAGAAAATATTTACATTGACTTTAGTAGTTATCTTCATCATCTTTCTTGATCCTAAATATTTACAGTACTTGTAACTTGGCTTTCTTTTAAACTATTTTGTACATTATGGTCAGCCTTGCTCAATGATGATTTTGCTCCCAATGCAATACACCCTTCTGACATCAATATTCTCCTTCCATTTTAAGTAGAAGTCCTAGGGATAATATTGTCAAGCTTTCCTTTGTTGAGAATTTACACAGATATTTTAAATATGCATAGAAAAATATCTAATTTGTTATGTTTGTAATAACATATTGCATTAATCAAAACTTCATTTAGATAAATTGAAACCAGTTCAATTTCCTCTTGTCAACCAGAAGAATACAAATGTTGTGCAATTGTATAATTGATTCTGAGATTCAAACAAAGGGTTCTTTGCTAGAGATAATTTATCAATCCTGATGAAAGTGGTGAGTGAGGTTTTCCTTGGAAATTGATAATATCCCGATTGAAGTGTGGAACTTATAAGATCCAGGGCTACAATGATCAAAGATTTTTTTTATAATTTTTGAATCTTTTCTTTTATTTATATTAGTTAATTCAACTTAATCTTTCAAATCTATCTCAAAGCCTTTTTTCATCTCCCCAACTCTAAAAAACAATGAAGTTGCAAAGTAAACATAGGCTACATGTGAAAAATAGGAGTACATTCTCAGAAAAAAAGCTTTAAGTTTCTCTTTTGGTCTTCTAAAAAGTCAATGCGTTGTCCATTCTGGGTGATATTTGAACATTTTATACATAGCTGATCTGAAGTTCCTGTAATAGATGTTGTTGACTCTTATTATAAAGTGACATTCTTTATTATAAGAGCATTAACAAAGAATATATATATATATATATGCATATATTTGCGTGTGTTCATGTATTCTTATTCAATTTTTGTTGCTACATATAGTTTGGCTGTGTCACTAATAACAATATTGGGACAATAATATGTTTCAAGGCATCAGATAAAGCCTCCGGTGATGTCTCTTTCACTCTGACATTCATAGTGACTTCATTTATGACAGACTGAAGGTGATGAACAGGTCGAAGCAAGAGGTCACCTTGTGTCAATGCTGGTATACAATCTGTCAAACACAGGGACTGTAAGTCTGCTAATGAGGAATTAACTAGGCAGACTGTTGCTATTTGACTCTTTCCATGCATTCCAAACCTGTTAAATAATGCTAATCAGCTGTTTATTAACTGAAACCATTATGGCAAACTTGCTGCAAATCCCACCATATGTCAGAGAGGTTGGAGCATATTATTCATCCATTTTAAAGCCAGATTAATAAGGCATTCACTGGGCTTCCATTCCTTAGCCTTCAGCTAGGTCTGAGAATCAAGGTTATACTATTTCAAGTTTTTCAATTTTTCTTTAAGTGGACACAAATAATGTGGACCAAAAAAAACCTATTTAAAACTGTATGATGCTTCTAGGTAAATAAAGACTCTTCATCTACTTCTTTCAGGTTATAAGTCAATTTTTTATTAGGAGGTTAAAAGAAAATAAATTTTAATTTAAGGAAAATTGATTGAACTAGTAATGAATTTGATAAAAATCATGCTGTAATGAATGATGGAAAGGATCTAAGACCTTAGAAATGAACTAAAAATCCTGAGGGCTTGACAGATACTTTAGGGGCAGTGTTCTGGAGACATTAGAAGCCATTGTTATTTTTACTTTACTTAAGAGAGTCAAAGAAGCATCTGGGATCTAGATATCTCTAAAACAGATCTCTCTGGGTCAGAGAACATTATATAAAGGGGTAAGAGATTGTATGTGCCAGAATACTAGAAAGTCTAATGTGAGTAATCTGTCAGAAATGGGGACATCAAGATGGAAAAAATGACAATAACAACGGATATGTTACCATGCAAAGAGAAAATCTTTGTGTGGCTCCACTCTTAGACAAAGAACTCAAGGCAATTTTTGAAGGGAGACAGAGAATTAACCTCTCACAGGGATGAACCTTTTGCAAATATCATGTTCCTAAAAGAAATCAATTTAATGCATCAAAGAAATAAATAAATTACAGAAAACTGTCTATTAAGGATTGAGATACAAGTTTGAAAACTTACATGACCACCTGAGTTTTAATAGTAACCTCCATTCAGTAATGGCTTCCAATGTACAAGATTGTATTTATATCCACACTTTAAAATGTTTTTAAAAGATCAGTCAAGTTTTGTGTGAAAGTTTTCTTTCAGACAGCGACTGTTTTCAGAAAGTACTTACTCAGAAGAGTTCTGCCCCAGATCTGGTCTAATGTAGCCTCAATCTAATTCTGATAATTTTATCTGTGCTCTAATGACTTGTTTCTCTAAAAACGTGCAAAATGATGAACTTTAGAATTTGTTTCACAGTAGGTTGTTGGGATTAAATGATTCAACAAGATATAATTAGAATATTATAACACAATTGTTTATATGCTTTCAAAAATGTTATAGAATGAGGAACTATTACAATGATCAATTATAATCATGGGAAAGCAGTATGTTAAAATTCCCAGACACCAATAGCTTATGCTCTAAGATCAAGAATTGACAAATGGGACCTCATAAAATTGCAAAGCTTCTGTAAGGCAAAAGACACTGTCAAAAGGACAAATCGGCAACCAACAAATTGGGAAAAGATTTTCACCAACCCTACATCCAACAGAGGGCTAATATCCAATATATACAAAGAACTCAAGAAGTTAGACCCTAGAGAACCAAATAACCCTATTAAAAATGGGGTAGAGAGCTAAACAAAGAATTTTCACCTAAAGAACTTCAAATTGCTGAGAAGCACCTTAAGAATTGTTCAGCATCATTAGTAATTAGGGAAATGCAAATCAAAACAACCCTGAGATTTCACCTCACAACAGTCAGATTGGCTAAGATCAAAAACTCAGGAGACAGCAGGTGTTGTTGAGGATGTGGAGAAAGAGGAACACTCCTCCACTGCTGGTGAGATTGCAAGCTGGTACAACCACTGTGGAAATCTGTCTGGTGGTTCCTCAGAAAACTGGGCATGAAACTTCCAGAGGACCCTGCTATACCACTCCTGGGCATATACCCAGATGATTCCCCAGCATGTAATAAGGACACATGCTCCACTATATTCATAGCAGCCTTATTTATAATAGCCAGAAGCTGGAAAAATCCCAGATGTCCCTCAACAGAGGAATGGATACAAAAAATGTTGTATATACACACAATGGAGTACTATTTAGCCATTAGAAACAATGAATTCATGAAATTCTTAGACAAATGGATGAAGCTGGAGCACATCATACTAAGTGAGGTAACCCAGTCTCAAAAGAATACTCATGGTATGCACTCACTGATAAGTGGATATTAGCCTAGAGTCTTGGAATGCCCAAGACACAATCCACATATCAAATAATGTCCAAGAAGAAGGAAGGAGTGGCCCCTGGTTCTGGAAAGGCTCAGGGCATCAGTGTAGGAGAATACCAGAACAGGGAAGTGGGAAGGGGTGGATGGAGGAACAGGTGGAGGGAAAAGGGCATATGGGACTTTTGGGGAGCGGGGATCCAGGAAAGGGGAAATCATTTGAAATGTAAATAAAGAATATATTGAATAAAAAAGATAAATTAAAAAAATTCCCAGACACCTCTTCTTTAATAGATATTTGCTTTATTTACATTTCATATGGTATATCCTTTCCACATTACCCCCTTGAAAAGCCCCTATTCCATCTGCCCCCTCTGCTCACCCCTCTAATTTCCTGACTTGCATTCTTGTATTCTGGGGAATAGATTCTTCACAGGACCAATGGCCTCTCATTTAACTGGTGTCTGAAATGGTCATCTTCTACTACCTATGTAGCTGGAGTCATGGGTCCCTCCATGTGTACTCTTTGGCTGGTGGTTTAGTCCCTGGGAGCTCAGGGAGTACTGGTTAGTACATATTATTTTTCCTCCAGCAGGGCTGCAGCTCCTTGTGTCCTTTCTCTAGCAGCTCCATTGGGAACCCAATGCTCATTTTATTGGTTGTCTGTAAGTCACTGGCATTTTGATCCACTTTCCAATAAGGATCAAAGTGTCTACATTTTGGTCTTCCTTTTTTTATTGAACATAATCTTCATTTACATTTCAAATGCTAAAACCTTTCCCTGTTGGTTTCCCCTCTTCCTTAAAACCCTCAACCCCTCCTCCAGCCCCTTACCTTCAAATACCACTCCCATCTCCTCCCTCCTCTATTTCCCTTTGTTGGAGCCTCTATTGAGCCTTCACAGGACCAAGGACTTCTCCCACTGATGCCTGACATGGCATTCCTCTGTCACATTTTTGGCTGGAACCATGTGTACCCCTTGATTGATGGTTTAATACCGGGGAGTCCTGGGCATCTGGGTGGCTGACCTTGTTGTTCTTTCCATGGGGCTGTAAACTCCTTCAGCTCTTCCAGTCTGCCCTCCTCAAACTCCTCCATTTGGGACTCCATGCCCAGTGCAATGGATGGCCCAGTGCAGGATCTGCCTCTGTATGTATAAGGCTCTGTCAGAGCCCCTCCAGAGATAACCCTAACAGGCTTCTTTCTTTATGCACTTCTTGTGGTCCATAATAGTGTCGGGTTTGGTAAGTGTTTATAGGATGAATCCCCAGGTAGGGCAGTCTCTGGGTAGCCATTCCTTCACTTTTTGCTCCATACTTTGTCTCCATTATTGCTTTTGTGAGTATTTTGTTCCCTTTCTCAGAGGAACCAAAGCACACCCACTTCAGACCTTCTTCTTGAACATCATGTGGTCTGTGAGTTGTATCTTAGGCATTCCTAGCTTTTGGACTAATATCCGCTTATTAATGAGTACATACTGTGTATGTTCTTTTGTGATTGGGTTACCTCACTCAGGATGATATTTTCTAGCTCCACCTGTTTACCTAAGAATTTCATGAATTCATTGTTTTTAATAGCTCCATTGTAAAAATGTACTACATTTTCTGTATCCATTCCTCTGTTGAGGGACATCTGGGTTCTTTCCAGGTTCTGGCTATCATAAATAAGGCTCTATGAGAATAGCATGTGTCCTTATTACATGTTGGAGCATCTTCTGGGTATATGCCCAGGAGTGGTATAGCTGGGTCCTCAAGTATTGCTATGTCCAATTTTTCTGAGGAATCACCAAACTGATTTCCAGAGTGGTTTTTACCAGCAATCAATCCCACCAGCAATGAAGGAGTGTTCCTCTTTCTCCATAACCAGCATTTGCTGTGCCCTGCGTTTTATATCTTGGCCATTCTGTCTGGTGTGAGGGGGAATCTTAGGATTGTTTTGATCTGCATTTCCCTGATGATTAAGGTTGTTGAACATTTCTTTAAGTGTTTCTCAGCCATCCGGTATTCCTCAGTTGAGAATTCTTTGTTTAGTCCTGAAACCCATTTTTAATAGGATTATTTGGTTCTGTGGAGTCTATCTGGTTCTCAAGTTCTTTGTATATATTGGATATTAGCCCTCTATCAGATGTAGGATTGGTAAAGATCCTTTTCCAATCTGTTGTTTGTAATTTTGTCCTATTGACAGTGTCCTTTGCCTTAGAGAAGATTTGCAATTTTATGGGGTCTCATTTGTTAATTCCTGATCTTAGAGCTTAAGCCACTGGTGGTGTATTCAGGAAATGTTCCCCTATGTCCATGTGCCCCAGGTGCTTCCCCACTTTCTCTTCTATTAGATTCAGTGTACCTGGTTTTATGTGGGGCTCCTTGATCCACTTAGACTTGAACTTTGTACAGGGAGATAAGTATCGATCAGTTTCCATCCATCTACATATTGACTGCCAGTTGATCCAGCACCATTTATTGAAAATGCTGTCTTTTTTCAACTGGTTGGTTTTAGCTCCTTTGTCCAAGATCAAGTGACCATAGGTGCGAGGGTTCATTTCAGGTTCTTCAATTCTGTTCTATGATCTACCTGCCTGGCACTGTACCAATACCATGTAGTTTTTATCACTATTGCTCTGTAGTATAGCTTGAGGTCAGGGATGGTGATTCCACCAGAAGTTCTTTTATTGTTAAGAATAGTTTTCACTATTCCCAGACACCTTCTATAGAATCTAATTTATGAGTGGTTCTAATCATTCACAAATCTCTATAGCTGTAACAATTATTAAACCAAATAAATTCCTTAATGTGGATTTTCAGTTTTGAAGGTTATTTAACAAATTTCTAAGGTACTGGGAACATTTTTCTTTGAGTCATTGTACTGTTAATGGTCTGTCTCAGATTTGGCAATGATAAATAATGAGTACTGTCACATAACTCTTGTTTTTGTGGTTTCTTAGTATATCCTTTAATACTAATCATGGTTGTATTTCATTATATTTGGCTTGTTTTAAATGAAATTTTATATCCTAGATGAATCTAATTTTATACTAAAAACATTTTTACTATCTTAGTAAGACTACTGTTCTTATTCAGTCTCTTTTAGATATCATATGTTAATGTCTCCAAAGTCATATGTGTGTAGACACTAACACATGTAGATATATGCACAGATATGAAAAATTTACTAAACTGTAGCCTCTGAGTATTTCTTGGGGTTTTGTATGATATTTTTTATGCTAAAGGTAATACTTTAGTCAAGATTATACGATAGCTATGAAATTTGTGTTGAAACTTTTCAATTAAGTAAGATTAATCATTTCAGTCATTAATGATACAACTATCGTTTTCCCTTTTTTATTAATCTCCTCTGATACATCTCAAAACAGTTTTCCCTCTGTACACTCAAACAATTCTTTTCCACCTGCCTCCTCTCTCGCACATATCAACTCCTCCATTTCCCTTTAAAAAAAAGTAGGCCTCCCAGGATTATCACCCAAGTTATAACAGAATTAGGTACAAATGCACATATCAAGGCTGGATGAGGCAACCAAGTAGGATGAAAAGATTTCCAAGCACACATATCCTGATCCTATTCTTGAGGCCCATAAGAACACCAACCTATATAATCATAACATATATGAAAAGGAACTAGTTCAGACCCATTCAGGGTTGGTGTTTTTCACTTCAGTCTCTGTAAGAACCTGTGAGTCTGGCTTAGTTGGTTCTGTGGGCTGTGATTTTATGGTTTCTTCAATCAGATCCCTCTGGCCCCTACAATCCTTCCTCATCCTTTTCTGCAGGGTTCTCTTGGCTCAATTTAGTGCTTGACTTTGAATCTTTGCATCAACTCACATCCGTTGGTGTTTGACATCTCTCTGATGACAATCAGAATAGGCACCTGTCTGTAAGTACAGCAGAATATCATTAGGAATCATTTCATGGACATTTTATTTATTTATTTATTTATTTATTTATTTATTTATTTATTTTTACTTATTGTTATGGTTTGTATATGCTTTTCCCAGGGAGTGGCACTATTAGGAGGTGTGGCCTTGTTGGAGTAGGTGTGTCACTGTGGGTGTGGGCTTAAGACCCTCCCCCTGGTTGCCTGGGAGTCAGTCTTCTACTAGCAGCCTTCAGATGAAGATGTAGAACTCTTCATCTATGCCTGCCTGGATGCTGCCATGTTTCTGCCTTGATGACAATGGACTGAACCTCTGAGTCTGTAAGCCAACCCCAATTAAATGTTGTCTTTTATAAAACTTGCATTGGTCCTGGTGTCTGTTCACAGCTCTAAAACCCTAACTAAGACACTTATTTTATGCCATTTTTGGTGGGTTTTATCCTGCGTATCTGAGCTGTTCTGCCTCTGGTTCCTGGCCATCTAGCCTGTGTCAGCTGTGGAATCCCTTGCTTGGTTTGGAATTCATGTTCAGCTATTTCTTGATTAGCCTTCCCCACAGTTCTGAGCCAACAGTAACTACCCCATAGCATCTTGCAAGAGGGACAGATTGTAGGTCATTAACTACCCCATAACATCTTGCAAAAAGGACAGATTGAGTTTTCCAGGCAAAGGGATGGAACTAGAAAATATCATCCTGAGGGAAATAACTCAGACCCAAAAAGACATGCATGGTATGTAGTCACTATTAGCACAAAAGAAAAAAGGAAAAGGAAGGAAAGAAAGAAAGAAAGAAAGAAAGAAAGAAAGAAAGAAAGAAAGAAAGGAAGGAAGGAAGGAAGGAAGGAAGGAAGGAAAGGAAAAGGAAAAGGAAAAAAGACAAAAAGACAAAAGTTCGGAATACCCAACATACAGTCCAGAGAACTCAAAAAGTTCAACAAGCTGAAGTATCCAAGTGAGAACACCACAGTCACACTTGGGAGGGAGAAGAAAGCAATCACAAGTGGGGAGTGAGGGAGAAAGGGACCTGGGAGGGAAAATGGACAGGGTGGCAATTCAGGGGAGAGGGGAACCTGATATGATATTGGGTGAGGGAAAATGACTGAAGCCCTGAGGCCCAGCAGAAAAAATGGAAACAGGCAACCTCAGGAGATAGGACATTGGAGGGACCTTCCAGAATGAACTAGAGACCTTGGAGGTGAGAGACTCTAGGGACTCAAAGGGAGGCACCTTAGATGAAATACCTGTCAGTAGGGAAAGGGAACTTATAGAGCCCACATCCAGCAGAAAGACAGGGCATGAAATGAGGGAGGGGGCATCCAAAAGTCACAACTCTGACCCATAAGCGTTCCTGTCTGAAAGAATTGCAGGGATGCAAATGGAGAAAAGCCTGAGGAAAAGAAAGTCCAGTGACAGACCCAAAGTGGGATCCAGCTCAAGGGCAGGTCCCAAGACCTGACACTATTACTGACTCTATGGAGCATTCATAAAAAGGATGCTAACATGACTGCACTTTGAAAGATCCAACAAGAAGCTGAAAGAGTCAGATGTAGATATTTGCACCCAACCAATAGACAAAAGTGTGTGGTCCCTGTTGTTGAATTAGGAAAAAGCTGGAAGAATCTGAGAAGGAGGGTGACCTTGTAGGAGGTCCAATTAATCTGGACCCCCCAAGATCTCTCAGATAGCATACACCAGCTGATAGGAGGCCCCCAACACATATACAGTAGAGGGTTGATTGGTCTGTGTTTATTAACAGATGATGCTCCTGACCCTCAAGAGACTAGAGGTGCCAGGGAGTTTATAGGTCAGGTGGGTTGGGTGTGGGATGGGGACATCCACATGGAGACAGGGGGCTGACAAGGTGGTATGGGATGTGGAACAGTTGGAGGGTAGACTGGGGGGGGTGCATAAAATATGTAAAAACATAAAGAAAGAAAGAAATATAAAGAAACAGAATTTCTAAGTATGTCTGTAGAATGCAGAGATAATCTTAAGAAGAATTGCAGTTCAGTAATGAACTAATTTTATTATTTTTAACTCCTTCATGCTCATACATCATCATGTATGATAAAACACAGTATTGACTAATTAACATAATTATTTTGTGAGTTTTAGAACTCATTTTTGGTTTCTAAATATTTCATAGGAGTAAGTCTGTTTCTTGCAGCATAGACCGTTTGCTACTTATGTTGCATGTATTTCAAAGCGACTATAAACAAGGTATTTTCTTTGAAGCCTTTGAAAACACTGGCAATGCAGTTCCTTTGTGTATATATCTGGTGGGGAGAGAGGCTTTTGATTGTTACAAGGGAAAAGTTGGTAGAAATAAAATCAAAATGGAAGAATATTTGAGCTTTATATCTCACAGTTAAATAATGAGAAACAGAAAAATCTCTGATCCATGATACCAGATATATATATTCAGCTTAATTTCTTAATTGTAATTTTAGCATGATGCAGAGTGTCTGTTTCTGTTTACAAAGGTATAAACCCCAGTGAAAGGAATATTAATTGTATAATGTATTCATTTGCTTGGCATTCAGCAATAACTTTATGTAGGAATTAAAATTGGCATCAACATGTTCTGATCTTAATGTTTCAATATTTTTGATATAATGTATTCAGTATTCTCGGTAGCAAAACATTGTATAGAATTTGGGTAGATTAAAAACATTCATATTTCAAAATATCAATATTACAATGAGCACTTGGAAAATTTCCAGTGTAATATTTGTCTAAACATTAGAATACCTGATTGAAAATTGCATAATTGACTTTACAGTTCAACATTTACAATATATAATTTCTATTATTATTTGTGCACTGACAATTTACAAGATATAACATATGGTTATAAGTTATATCATCAAGAATAAATATAAAATATTTAATTCATTATATATACAATATATGTATTTATTATATGTACATTTATGTGTACACATACGTATATATAATTTCTATCCACATAAAAAAGTAGTGAAGACTTACTCAATATGAAAAGATAAAATAGTACTTAAAACAGTACATGTTTTGATAACATATATTGTCTTGAACACATGTAAATTTTTAGAGAAAAATTTTAGAAATGCAATTACCAAGCAAATAATAAATGCAAAATATAATTGGATAGATGCCAAGTCCATTAAATACTTCCTCCAAAACATTCCTTCCAATAGCCCTTCCCAGATGACAATGCCTTGAACATCTTTAAGTCTTCAATCAGAACCATTTAGCATTACTGTGCTTCTGTTCAGTTTGAGCACCTCTTCCATTGTCAGAACCGTGCAAACAAATTCATGATGATGTTCCTGGGAATATGGAACTAATGCTGAAGGGATTTCTCTGTAGTTCTTCATTAACATTTTAGTCATTACAACAGGGGAGTTTTAAGAGTTTCCTTTTAAGCAAATTAGGTCACTGGATAAAAGACACACAGCATGGAAACACAGTGTATTACTACACAGAACAAAAGATCTGCTTAATAAATTATGATAATGGGATTAGTTGTCTGCTAGTATTGAAATGCATATTTTCATATTTTGGAATTTACTTTAAGATAATATTTGATTCATACATTTATGTTATCCTTATTTGTATTTTCATATTTTCTATTACTGGCCTCTGAGTGTATGTAGAACTCTTCAGATACCTTAAATCATTTAAGATGAAAAATAGCAGGGATGATAGGTTTAAGTACTTAATTACAAATAGGCACAAGGTTGAAGGAAGCTCTGAAAGTAAATAAACAAAACCTAAAATTTTCTTTCCAAAGAAATTTTCTTTTCTAGAGCAACATTTTAAGAATAATTAAAAATTATGTTCACCCAAACAAGGAGGCTTGTCCTCTTTATTTCTGGAAATCAAAATGATTACTTGGTAATCATTTCGGGAAATATTATGAATTTTAAATTTTGGGTCAGTAAAGTAAAAGATTTTAAAATTAAAAAAATTGTATTAGGTGAAATTTTAATGCAAGGTTTTTCTTTCTTAAGTCATTTGTTTCTCATTTTTCATTTAGGCAAAATGTTTTGCCACATTAATACTAGTGGTGACATGAAAGTCCTGGAAGTAATTCCTAAATGATTTGTCAGCTCTTAAGCAATGGACAGAGATAACATAAAAGTTTTGTTGTTGCTGTTATATATTTTAATTTATGTCATATATTACTTTCAATTATTTTAGTCTTATAAAATGTCTATCTTTGGTAAAGATGGGATAAATTATTTATTTATTCAGGTCAACTGACAGAAACAAATGCAGAGTTCTGTGCCACCCGAGGATGTTTCAGTCAATGATGAACCACACTTAAAGGGACAGGCTGGAGCTTACATTGTCTCATGAAATCAATACCATTTTATTATATACCTGTCCATGTTATATTCACCTAAAAGTATAAGATTTTATTTATGTAAGTAAATAACCCATACCTGTAATGAATTTCACTAAATGTAATCTTGTACACACACACACACACACACACACACACACACATAAAGTCTTAGATTAGGGAAACTTTGTTATTTTTCATACAGAGTGATCTTTTAGGTTTTCTAAAGTTGTTCTCACTTGAAAGTTGCTTCAAATTTTTATTATTATTTTTAAATTCTTTTTTAATTTTTATTTTCTATATTCTATGTTTACATTCCAAAGGCTTTCCCCTTTCCCAGTTCCCCCCCACCATACGTCCCATAATTCCTCTCCCCCCCAACTATTCCCCAATCAATCCCCCCCCCCTGATTTCTCTGTTCTGGGTCTACAAAACTGGATCCAATCTTTACAGGCCCAGGGTCCTCTTCTTTCTTCTTCTTGGGAATCATTTGACTTGCTAATTGTGCCTTGAGTATTTAGGGCTTCTGGGCTCATTAATATCCACTTATCAGTGATTGCATTTCATGTATATTCTTTTGTGATTGGGTTAACTCACTTAGTTGCTTCAATTTTTAAGGAACACGTTACCCTGGTGCAAAGGTGCATACATTTAATGACAGAAATTAAGAGGCAGAGGCAAGTGGATCCTTATAAGTTTGAGGTATGTTAGTCTACATAGTGAGTTCCAGGACAACTAAGACTGCATAGAGTATGTCATGGAAAAACAATCATGCAACCACTCACCTGTTTTAAGTTTAATTTCCAGAAGTAAATCATGAGTCTTTGTTTAGAATGTGATCATAGGATAAAAGAGATAGGATGCAGAATAGAGGGATCCCGAGGCTGAACATTGGCACCAGCTTGATCAACAAGGGCTGGGTCATAAAATCCATCTCATTGGCCTCACCTTGAGACAAGGAGCTCATGCATTTTCTTAGCTGTGTTCATCAGATATTACATAAACTTTCTAGCTCCCTAGAGAATGAAAGTGTGTTTTTCCATGAATAAAATTCTAGATCAGACTTATGTATATTTACAGAGAAAAATTCAGTTGAAGCTTGTCAGACACTCAGGGCAGGTAGGGGATTCTGGCACACAGTACATGGGAACTATTAGTACACAGGGGAATCTTACAGGCTACCATCAATGCCAATGGAACTTTTCCTAAAATGTCGGTGAAAACTACCTGGTAAAATTTTATAGTGTTTTGGATTTACTAAAATATGTGTGTACTCACTTTTATTTGCTATTGATAATAAAATAATGGACAGCATCGATTATTACCATAGTTACTATTATAATACAAAAATTCAGTGAAAGTTGCATGCTTAGGTTGTCATAATCATATATCAATACTGTTGAATCAATTTTATGTAGCTTATTGATAAAGTTTCTTGATAGAAATTCTTGGGATTCCAAGAATGTTTCTAAATTTCCAGTACTATTAAAAAAAGCACAAGTTTGCACTGAACTGTTGCTAAAGTATTCTATTACAATAATTAAGTGTTAGGCTACTAAATATTTCTTTCTTATTCAAATATTGGAGATAATATAAGTGTCAGATAATATGTACTTCTGGATTTTAACATAGTAATAAAATATTCAGAAAAACATATCATATCTCCATTACAAAGATAGAAAGATACAAGCAATATAAATGGATGGCATTTAAGTTTCCTTGATAAGTCTAGACATTAAAAATCACGTGAGTGAGGACTTTTTTTTGTTGAAGGTATACTGAAATCATAAATATTTGCTACGGAACTTGTTACAGAATTAGGAATGCACATTCCCATTGACTTATATAGTCTGCCTGAAACCAGAAATATATGTAATACCTTTCTATTTATGTTTTGAGTGAGTAAATACATTTTTGATAAGGAGACAAAACAAGTTACATGCCATATTCCATCAAATAGATGTGTGTAAGAGAGACCAGAGAAGGGAAGAGTATCCGTCATTATATCAGGGTAATTTTGTTACAGCTTTGGGGAGGTTTTCTGCATTTCCAGGCAGAAGGGAGACAGTGAGTTGCTAAAAGACAGAAAGTATCATTTTATAAGTTTTAGACTTATGTATGTATCAGTTTGGTGGCTCTGGATCCCAAGAGAAAAACAATGGCAATAAGTCAGGGATATTAGAGGGAAGATTAATACAAATGGACACTGGTTTAGGAACAGATAAGTAGAGTTTATAAATATTTTGCGTTCATATAGAATTTAAAATTATGCAAAATTGTCACTGATAACATTTGTATTATTTAAATGGGGAAATGTATTTTTTTTGGAATGCGATAGTATCTATGAACCTTAATTTAAGACTTAAGTAGTAAATGAAGATGATATTCAATAAAAAAATAAATTAAAAAAAGACAGGTAAATCTACTTCTTTTATTTGATAATCTTTTATTTGCTATTGATAATAAAATAATGGGCAGCATCTATTATTACCATAGTTACTATTACAATACAAAAATCCAGTGAAAGTTGCATGCTTAGGTTGTCATAATCATATATCAATACTATTGAATCAATTTTATGTTGCTTATTGATAAAGTTCCTTGATAGAAATTCTTGGGATTCCTAGAATTTCAGGTCCTTCAGACTTTTCTCTAACTCCTCCATGATGGGTATAGCATATGTAATAGGAGAAATCCAGTTTGGAGACTTAGAATCACAATGTTGCTTCTGGATTTAAAGGTCACTGACATTACATAGCTATGAGAAATATCTGTGAAATTATATCATAGATAGATCTGAATGTGCATGAATACAGGTTAATTTCTAAAGGAATGTTATTTTTCAATATGAAGAAACAAAAAAGTCCTTATTGTCAATGGGGATTGATAATTTCTTCCCTCTAGTAATAAGAAAAATATCATATCTAGACCGTTATCAATATCTCTAGGCTCGTCTTTGATAAATCCAACTGGTAGAGATTGAAAACATGCACAACAATGGTGTTTAGGATAAACATTTTTCTTGTTATTGCTCTCTTAACAATACATTTGAAATTATTGACATACATTTTAAAAATATTAAATATTACTGTCTGTCTAAAAAGTGAACTCTGATACTTAACCTCCAGGATACTGAGCTTAATGAATATAATTTGTTTGTTAATTAAGCTACTCAGTGTAATGTTTTTTTATAGTAATACTACATGAAATAAGGCATTGTCCAGGAAAACTCTTTGGATTCAAATCCAATCCATATTGAAGAATGAATATACACAATTACACATCTCTCAGATAGTGAATTTCAATTATAGTGTTTTCATATTTTATCAAAAGAAAAAGTCTGAATTTCTTTATATATATATTTATTATTTTCTATATTCTTTGTTTACATTCCAAAGGCTTTCCCCTTTCCAGTCCCTCCCCTCTTCATATGTTCCATAAGTCCTCTTCTACCCCCATTCCCCAATCACCCCCCCTCCACCATTTCTCTGTTCTGGTACTCTCCTACAAAACCAGATTTAGTCTTTTCTGGACCAGGGTCCTCTCCATCCCTTTTCTTGGAAATCTTTTGCTTAGCTAATTGTGTCTTGAGTATTCAGAGCTTCTGGGCTCATTAATATCCACTAATCAGTGATTGCAATTCATGTGAATTCCTTTGTGATTGGGTTGACTCACTTAGGATGATATTTTCCAGATCCAACCATTTACCTACAAAGCGCATGAATTCATTATTTTTAATTGCTGAGTAGTATTCCATTGTATAAATATACCACATTTTCTGTATCCATTCCTCCTTTGAGGGACATCTGGATTCCTTCCAGCTTCTGGCTATTATAAGTAAGGCTGCTATGAACATAGTGGAACATGTGTCTTTATTGCATGCAGGGGAATCCTCTGGGTATATGCCCAGGAGTGGTATGCCAGGGTCCTCTGGAAGTGTCAGGCCCAATTTTCTGAGGAACCGCCAGACTGATTTCCAGAGCGGTTGTACCATCTTGCAATCCCACCAACAATGGAGGAGTGATCCTCTTTCTGCACATCCTCAACAGCACCTGTTGTCTCTTGAGTTTTTAATCTTAGCCATTCTGACTGGTGTGAGGTAGAATCTCAGGGCTGTTTTGATTTGCATTTCCCTGATGACTAATGATGTTGAACATCTCTTAAGGTGCTTCTCAGCCATCCGAATTTCTTCTGGTGAAAATTCTTTGTTTAGCTTTGTACCCCATTTTTAACAGTGTTATTTAGTTCTTTGGGGTCTAACTTCTTGAGTTCTTTGTATATAATGGATATTAGCCCTCTGTTGGATGTGGAGTTGGTGAAGGTCTTTTCCCAATTTTTTGCTGTGTTGTCCTTCTGACAATGTCTTTTGCCTTACAGAAACTTTGTAATTTTAAGAGGTCCCATTTATCAATTCTTGCTCTTAGAGCATAAGCTATTGGTGTTCTGTTCAGGAACTTTCTCCCTGTGCCCATGTCCTCCAGGGTCTCCCCCAGTTTCTTTTCTATTAGTTTCAGTGTGTCTGGTTTTATGTGGAGGTCCTTGATCCACTTGGAGTTGATCGTAATGCAGGGATGGTTCAATATACAGAAATCCATCAATGTAATCCACTACATAAACAAACTCAAAGAAAAAAACCACATGGTCATCTCATTAGATGCAGAAAAAGCATTTGACAAAATTCAGCATCCTTTCATGTTAATAGTCCTGGAAAGAACAGTAATTCAAGGCTCATACCTAAACATAGTAAAAGCAATATACAGCACACCAGTAGCCAACATCAAAATAAATGGAGAGAAACTTGAAGCAATCCCACTAAAATCAGGGACTAGACAAGGCTGCCCTCTCTCTCCATATCTTTTCAATATATTACTTGAATTTCTAGCGAGAGCAAATAGACAACATAAGGAAGTTAAAGGGATACAAATTGGAAAGGAAGAAGTCAAACTATCATTATTTGCAGATGATATGATAGTATATCTAAGTGACCCAAAAAAACTCCACCAGAGAACTCCTACAGATGAATTTCTTAATCCATGCTTTTGAAATCTGCTACTTAATAAAAAATAAATATACTTGAAATGGAGGTAATTTCCTCTTAGTTTTACTTTAACCCCTCCCCCTGCTTCTAATAGGGTGCTTCCTCACCCACCCACCCAACCACTCCACCTCCCTGCCCTTGCATTACTGTATACTAGGGCATCTAGTCTTCACAGGACTAAGGACCTCACCTCCCATTGATGCCCGACAATGCATCCTCTGCTACATAAGCAGCTGGAGTCACAGGTTCCTTCATGTGTACTCCTTAGTTGGTGGCTTAGTCTATGAGAGCTCTAGGGGGTCTGGTTTGTTGATATTGTTGTTCTTCCCATGGGGTTGAAAACCCCTTGAGATCCTTCAGTCCTTTAATCCCTCCATTGAGGACCTTGTGGTCACTACAATGTTTAGCTGTGAACATCCTCCTCTGTGTTTGTCAGGCTCTGGCAAAGCCTCTCAAGAAACAGCTATATCAGGCTCCTGTCAGTATGTATTTCTTGGCATTCATAATAGTGTCTGGATTTGGTGACTATATATTGGATGGATCCCTAGGTGTGGCTGTCTATGGATGGCCTTTCTTTCAGTTTCTGCTCTACACTTTGTCTCTGTATTTCCTCCTGTGAGTACTTTGTTCTCCTTTCTAAGAAGGACCAAAGCACTCACACTTTGGTCTACCATCTTGTTGAGCTTCATGTGGTCTGTGAATTGTATCTTGGATATTTTGAGTTGGGAGGTAATGTATATCATGTGTGTTCTTTTGTGGCTGAGTTAACTCACTCAGGATGATATTTTCTAGTTCCATCCATTTGCCTGAGAATTTCACCAAGTCATTGTTTTTAATAGCTGAGTAGTACTCCATTGTGTACCACATTTTCTGTATCCATTCCCCTGCTGAAGGACATCTGGGATCTTTACAGCTTCTGTCTATTATAACTAAGGCTGCTATAAACATAGTGGAGCATGTCTCCTTGTTATATGTTGGAGAATCTTTTTGGGTATGTGCTCAGGAGTGGTATAGCTGTGTCCTAGAGTAATACTATGTCTCTCATGTTCACTGTTATATAAATTTTGACAAAAATAAAATACATGGGAGACATGATAATCAGTGCAAGAATATGTGGGTTAATGATAGATAGATAGATAGATAGATAGATAGATAGAAGATAGATAGACAGAAAATAGATGATATAGTATAGATAGATCAATACATCAGTTATAAAATTAAAATATTTTGTGCTCTATGTAGAACAATAGAACGTGTATGTGTGAGAGAGACAGAGAAAGAGACAGAGAGAGACAGAGCGACAGAGAGAGACAGAGAAAGAAACAGGCAGACATAGAAACAGAGAGAGAACTATACTTTTAAGTCCTACATTTTACAAATGTTCAGAGTACTGTAGGCTCACTTCCCTTGAAAACATAGACCTCATGCAACCACATGTCAGACTCATGCAAATGAGTTTGGCAATAATCCAGAGGCAATAATTCCACTGGGATTATGTGAGTTTTCAAATTTTTCTACTTCTTTCTCACCTCCCCTGCTGTTTTACCTGACCCCAGCCATTTCAAAACGCCACTCATTTAGTAGAAAACCCTACAAAACCATGGAAGCATACAAAACAGATAGCAAAGCCACAGGCTCCGTCAATTATGCTCTTCCTGTCTCTTAAATAAATCGACCTCACTTTCAGGTGAATTGACTTTTATGAAAAAGTTCCCTGAACTCAGTCTGTGCCTGACAAGTAGAGCAAATAAAATTTATAATATTACTAAGATAACAAAAGCTAACACTGCTTTCTTTAATCACAATTTTCTGCTCTCATGTAAATGCGTTTTTCATCTTAATTGTCTAGATTGACACAGCCAAAGACAAAGGCTTGCAGGCTAGGCCCCTATCAGCTTTATTAGAAAACGGGCTTCCTTGTCCAGCACAAAGAAAGATTTCTTTTTAAGGGAATAGGTAGAACAAAAGTTTGAACACTGTAAGATAAAGTAACACTCTGAAAGTTACTATGTTATCATAAACAGATTGTACCACCAAAGTAAAGGAGGCATAAAACCATTATTTAAAGGAAGTGATCGTCAGAAACAAAGCATGTGGGTTTTTATGGTATTTAGGACCTCTGCCTTATATAATACAATTTTTGTACTGTTTATTTCTATATCTTAGGTGGTTTTTAAAATTCTGTTTTAAGTTTAAATAACTGCATTCTTAAATAAACTATATATGATTAATGTACAAAGTATAATAAAGCCCTTTCCATTGATAATATAAGACAATCTAAAAAAGGATTCATTATAAAAAATCTTTCATCTACAAAAATAAACAGAGATAATATTGGTAAAGGCAGTAATCAAATTCTTAAATGGATATACATTTTTACCTGTGAAGTATGTATCAAAATTGTTTTTCAAGACAAAATTTAAAAGCCTATACAACTAATTATAGATTATATTATTTTATTTTATTTACTTATTTAATGTACCATGAGTTGGTTGCTTTTTTATATGTATTGCGTTGTTTGTATTCAGTACGTATGGAGAACAAAAGAGGTTATCAGAGTCCCTGAAACTTTATAGGTGATTTTGAATCACCATGTAGGTGTGGGGAATCAAATGCTAGTCCTCCGTGAGAGCCGTAACAGCTTTTAATATCTTTCCTCTCTCTAGATCCCTAAATATAAATATCTGGTAATCCATCATATTTATCTTCAGTGGTAAAGTTTTCTTCTGTAATTGCCATTTGTTTTGTTATAACCTGAAATATTTTAAACTGACTCCTACATCAAAAATGAAACATGTCTTTTAATAAATAAACTTCTATTTACTTAGTTGGTTTGAGAACTTTGCAGATTATCAGAGGTTATAGTTTCAATTCCTCAATCAGTTTTTAATTCCTCTTCCAAGTTCTCCTTTTCCTGGTTATCAAATACATTTGGTTTCTCTCATATTAATTTAATTCTGAGAGGATATACCACATGGTGGTGCCAGAAAAATCTAGAGCTCCCTTTTTCTTTTACCAAACTATATAGATTGGTTGATATTATTGTTCAACAATAATATCAGCCAACCAGACTCCCCTGAGCTCCCAGGTACTAAACTACCAACTAAAGAGTACACATGGAAAGACCCATGGCTCCACCCGCATATGTAGCAGAAGATGGCCTTGTTGGGCCTCAATGGGAGGAGAGGCCCTAGGTCCTGTGAAGGCTCAATGCCCAGTGTAGTGAAATACCAGGGCTGTGAGATGGGAGTGTGTGGGTGGGTGGATGGAAGAGCACCCTCATAGAAGCAGGGTGATGGGATGGGATTTATGGAGGGGAAACTGGGAAAGGGGAAAACATTTGAAATGTAAATAAATAAAAAATCCAGTAAAAAGAAGAAAACTATATAGGATTCTATCTTACTGAACTACATGTCTTTGCCTCATCCAACCACAGGCAGAATAATGTGACTAATAAAGTAGAAAAGCCCAATGCTTGCGGCAATCCCTAACATCACTCATCAAATCAACTTGACCCAGATCAATGATAAAGGAGAATAATGGGTCCCTCAAGATTTAAGAAATACACTGGTATGAGCAGACGTGTGTACATCTGCTCTCCATAAAAGTCAGAAATGTTAGAAGGTTGTAGAAGGTGATATATCAATTCATTCACTCTGTGCACTGACAGTGATATGAGAACAGGACATTTTGAAAATTAAAGAAAAAGAAAATGTGTAAAAAAAACTATAACTGAAACATAAGTCCATTAGGAAAATGACTTAGTTTCTCAAGAATAAAAATATAAAAGTAAATTAAATTATGCCAAGTTTCTTTAACTGCTGGTAAAAATGTTACACTGCTTGCTGGTTACAAAAAGGGACAGAGTGGACCTGATATTTCCCTTGGGAAATAGCAACCAGGGAAAATGCAAATACTATAAACAGATATACCAACTAAATGATAATTGGATAAGGAAGAGATCAGAGTTTGAGTGTAATGAGAGTTTGACCATGAGAAACAGAGAGATGGTGAGTCTTTCTAGTAATAGAATACTGGTTGTAAAGTATGGAAATTATAAGGACAACAGATTTGAGGATGTGAAAAATTCATTGCATTTATGTAACGTGATGAAAAACCTACAGCACGTAGGATTTCTAGGAGATCAGTTGGGTATTTAGATTACATTCTGAATTTAAATATCCTTTTAAATATCCCTTTTAAACATCTGTCAACTAAGAAGTATTTGGCTGGGGACTGGAGAGATGGCTCAGCGGTTGAGAGCACTGACTGCTTTTCCAAAGGTCCTGAGTTCAAATTCCAGCAACCACATGGTGGCTCACAACCATCTGTAATGGTATCTGATGCCCTCTTTTGGGGTGTCTGAAGACAACTACAGTATACCTACATATAATAAATAAATGAATCTTAAGGGAAAAAAAGAAGTTTTGGACTCTTGACTCATGCAAATATTTTACATTCAGAGCCCAAACTCTGAAATAATACTAGGGTGTAATGGAGATTCAGTTATATTTTAAAAGGAACTGTAAGATACCCATAATCTTAAACACATAAACTGATTTTTATCGTTGACTCCATAAACAATTAGAAACAAACGAATGGTCTCTGAAGCAACTAACATTCTATCATGTACATCACAACAAGTAGACATTTTTTTCATAGCTGTCTTAGAGAAGTAAAGGAATTCATCTTTAGCATCTTCTGTTGCTCTAATATTACTGTTCATACTCATCTAAAAGTATATACTTATGATACTAAATCTATTAAAATTTTTGCTTAATTTACATACAAACGTGCACATACATGGATGCACAGACCAACAGCTAGCTGCAAAAGTACTTACTACTTATTTATACTTTAGCCCTTTTTGCTTGTGTTGTACATAATTTGAGGAACAGTAGAAAATAAGATACTACTGAAAATCAATAGAGTAAGTATGTGTGTAATGTGCAATATTTAATTTCAAAATATTTCATAAGGAATATGTTATTCTTAGTGAATACAAGAAAATGTAATGTTAACATTTCTAATACACTAATAATTTATTCACTGCACAATGTTAATACCATAAGCTTTCCTTTAGCTTAAAAGAATGTGTCTGCAATTCTTTGTGAGGGCTCTAACTAGGTCAATTATGAATTTGCAATTATTGGACAAATTTAGCTTTTTGATATATATTGAGGTTACATCATGAATTTAACATTTGTTTGGTTAGTAAAAGAGCTACTTTCAATAATGCAGATCTTCTATCTTGATATGCAGGAAGCTGAGACAGGAAGATTATGAGATTAAGATGGTGAGCTGTAGCTACACAGTGACTTAGGAAGACACAGTCAAAAAGAAGTAAAACAAAAACCATACAGAAATACTGAAAGTCAGAAGAATAACAAATAAAAAGTAAGATTGGAAGCCAGAAAATTTTAATTCTTGGAAGGGATGGAGAAGGGGAATGAATGCAGTCAGAGGTGGGATCAGGTTGGGAATTGAGCTTCTCATGTTCACATCACAATCCATGAACTATGCTTGACAATAATAAACGTTAGCTTTGTTTTTATATTTTAATATTTGTCAGCTTCATGTATGTACAGAATGAACTTTAATCATTTTTCACCTCCACCACTGTTCATCTCTCTCTCCTCCTCCTCTGTCTCCCACTGGACTCCTTAACAAGTCCCTTCCTTCTTTCTGGTTATCCTTTTATGTGTGAAACACCAGTGAGTATAAATAGATAGTCTTCCCCAAGCATGGATAAAGGGATATGCCAGACCACGGGTACATATCAGTGACAGATCACTAAATAAAATGGCATGTTGTCTCCCTTCAATAATTAATTCAATAATTCCCCTTCAATAACTAAAGATACTTTTCAATGGTTTGCAACCAATATAAATAAATAAAATCATCAGTAGTTAATGTGATAAATATATGACTTTCTCTGTAATCATTACTATATGTCTCCTGAAATATTTCAGCAATATAAAAATATATGTGTGTCCTGAAATATTATAATGACCTAGATATATATTTACAAACAAACCATCACATATAAATAAATGTGTATAAACAAAAACTTAACATTTACTTTAAGACATAGAAACTCAAAAAAATGACATAAAAACTCAAATAGTAGAATAGTCACTGCTATATTTTCTTCTCTTAAAATGCACTGAAAATATAAGAAAAATGATATAATTTACACATGGGCAATTTCATAAACATTTGTCTTATATAATATGAACAAAGTGAAAGTAAATATATACTATTTCAATTCTAGTGAGGCAGATACAGTCAAACCTTTGAGAGTATGAGGCAACCTGATCTAAATACAAACTTACAGGCCAGACTGAGATATAGAGTGAGATGTTGTTTCAAAAAAGTAAATTACAAACAGCAATTCTAACTTATTTGCAAAGTCAATGTTAGCCCAGTCAAATTTATTTTTTTCATGTAATTGGGACCAAGATTCATATCTAGTTTTTAAAATAAATTAGAAAACATCATTAAATAAAATTATGCCATATCTTCAAATTTAAATATATCAATTATTACATACTGTCAATAACTTAAAAAATTTAAAAGTACATACTAATAGACAGAAGTAAAATGCATACAGAAACTGATGTATAGGAACATGGACTTATGGTATAGTTGTAACTCATATAATGTGTAAAAGTATATATGAATGTACTCATAAATAAGGATATGAATAATAGTCTCAAACTCAACATAATCTTTCTTACTAATGAATTCTTAATATTTAAGATTTGAAAGTAAAATTATATATGCTCTGGAAAACATACATTGTAATCTATGAATGACCTTGAGTAGAGGAAACCCAGTCAGGCATCTTCATTCCTCTGACAACTAAACACATAAAATATATTGCTAGGGGCTAGAGAGATGGCTCAGTGTTTAAGAGCACTGACTGCTCTTATGAAGGTCCTAAGTTCAAATCCCAGCAACCACATGGTGTCTCCCAACCATCCATAATGAGATCTGTCACCCTCTTTGGGTGTGTCTAAAGACAGCTACAAGTTACATATAATAAATAATTCTTTTTTTGTTTTTATTTTCTATATTCTTTGTTTACATTCCAAAGGCTTTCCCCTTTCCATTTCCCCCCTCACCATATGTCCCATAAGTCCTCTTCCCCCTGCCCATTCCCCAATCTCCTCCCACCCCATTTCTCTGTTCTGGTACTCTCCTACAAAATGGACTCCAGTTTTTTTCAGGACCAGGGTCCTGTCCTTCCTTCTACATGGGACTTTTTTGATTTACTAATTGTGCCTTGAGTATTCAGAGCTTCTGGGCTCATTAATATCCACTTATCAGTGATTGCATTTCATATGTGTTCTTTTGTGATTGCTTTAACTCACTTAAGATGATATATTCCAGATCCAAACATTTGCCTAGAAATTGCATGAATTCATTATTTTTAATTGCTGAGTAGTATTCCATTGTATAAATATACCACATTTTCTGTATCCATTCCTCCTTTGAGGGACATCTGGGCTCCTTCCAACTTCTGGCTATTATAAATAAGGCTGCTATGAACATAGTGAAGCATGTGTCTTTATTGCATGCAGGGGAATCCTCTGGGTATATGCCCAGGAGTTGTATGACAGGGTTCCCTAGAAGTATCATGCCCAATTTTCAGAGGCACCACCAGACTGATTTCCAGAGCAGTTGTACCATCTTCAATCCCACCAACAGTGGAGGTGTGTTCCTCTTTCTCCACATCCTCACCAGCACCTGTTGTCACGTGAGTTTTTAATTGTAACCATTCTGACTGGTGTGAAGTGGAATCTCAGGGTTATTTTGATTTGCATTTCCCTGATGACTAATGATGTTGAACATCTCTTAAGGTGCTTCTCAGCCATCCAAATTTCTTCAGGTAAAAATCTTTGTTTAACTCTGTACTCCATTTTTAATAGGGTTATTTGGTTCTTTGGGGTGTAACTTCTTGAGTTCTTTGTATATATTGAATATTAGCCCTCTGTCAGATGTGGGGTTGGTGAAGATCTTTTCCCAATTTTTTGGTTGCTGTTTTGCCCTTCTGACAGTGTCCTTTGCCTTACAGATTCTTTGTGATTTTACCAGGTCCCATTTGTCAATTCTTGATCTTAGAGCATAAGCTATTGGTGTTCTCTTCAGGAACATTCCCCCTGTGCCCATGTCCTCCAGGGTCTTCCCCAGTTTCTTTTCTATCAGTTTCAGTGTGTCTGGTTTTATGTGGAGGTCCTTGATCCACTTGGAGTTGATCTTAGTACAAGGAGATAAGAGTGGGTCAATTCACATTCTTCTTTCTGCATGTTGACCTCCAGCACAATTTGTTGAAAAGGTTCAATCATTATTTGTAGATGATATGATCGTATACTTAAGCGACCCAAAAAGTTCCATCAGAGAACCCCTACAGCTGATAAGCAATTTCAGCAAAGTAGCTGGTTATAAAATCAACTCAAGCAAATCAGTAGCCTTCCTGTACTTGAAGGACAAGCAGGCTGAGAAAGAAGTTAGGGAAATAACACCCTTCACAATAGCCACAAACAATATAAAGTATCTTGGCATGACTCTAACCAAACAAGTGAAAGATCTGTATGACAGGAACTTCTGGTCCTTGAAGAAAGAAATTGAAGAAGACCTCAGAAGATGGAAATACATTTCATGCTCTTGGATTGGCAGGATCAATATAGTAAAAATGGTCATCTCTTAAAAGCAATCTACAAATTCAATGCAATCCCAATCAAAATCCCAAATCAATTCTTCATAGATATAAAAAATCAATTCTCAAATTCATCTGGAGTAACAAAAACCCAGGATAGCTAAAATTATTCTCAGCAATAAAAGTACTTCTGGGGGAATCAATATTCTTCAACTCAAGCAGTACTACAGAACAATTGTGTTTAAAAATGCATGGTATTGGTACAGCGACATGCAAGTAGATCAATGGAAAAGAATTGAAGACCCAGAAATGATCCCACAGAGTTATGGTCCCTTGATCTTAGGGACCTACAACCATCCAGTGGAAAAAAGATAATAAATAAATCTTAAAAAATAAAGTGGCAATAAATATTTAATTAAATTTTAAATCAATGTAAAATGTACAAAAGCAACACAGCTAAAATGTTATTGTTGTCCCTGTTCCTGCCCCTCCCACATTACATGTATTGCTCAAGACATTAGTGATTCCTGCATGGCAGTTCTACAGTTTAATTTCCTAAGTTCACATAGATAAGTTTTTAAATTTTAATAATGTGTATGGCCAAGCATCTGTGCATTGATATGTGCATGTGTGTGCAAGTTTAATTCCTTATGCCTTTTCCCTTTTCTGAGCACATATTCACTCAGTGATATACTTTGTTTAATAATATTTATGACCATGTATCTGAGCAGAGATGTGTGCATGTGGGTGTAAGAAAAATTTCTTATGTAGTTTCCCTATTCTGAGCACATATACACTCAGTAGTATTTCTTCTCTACCCTATTTTACTAACTTTTGAGTTCCTAAGCAGGATTATCTTATCTGACAAAATATTATAAATTTTATGTCTCCCTGTACAATATACTAGAATATAGAATTTCCTTGAATATAATACTGACTGTTTTTATTTGTTCAACCATGAATGTTTTAAATGATTGAAAATCGATTCCAGAGACCAGCCAACAAGATGATGGCACAATTTTCTGCTCAATTATTATATTCTTATCTTTAATTTTCATTTCTTCTCCTCCAGAAATCTCTGGTATAGTGAGATACAAGGAGGACAATAACAGAGCCACTCTACGATTGTTTTTTGTTATCTGTTGTCCATATCTTTATGACTTTAATATAACATTGGAGTTAGCCAAGTGTATGGCACATTAATTCTTTGCTCCTTGATTAGGAAGAAAGCCAGAACACACTAATGAGAAAAGGCAAGAAAAACTGAATATTTCCTATTTTAAATTTACCTAGCATTGTTTTCATATTTGTTATATCACCATTATGGCTAATGACATATTATAGTAAAAAAAAAAAGAAATGTTGGGGAAAAGAAATAAAAGCTATTCATAATGTCTTTCTGCTTGTTATTAGCAGCTGTGATGGTAACAACACATATTCCAGATAAGCTTAAAAGGAGAATGGATCACAAATGGGTCTATATTTTTCCTAATTAATAAATATCCTGCTGTGAATATCTAATGATAATGTACTAATAAGAAAAATCAATAAATTTATACTGATGATCAAAGTAATTGGGGCTGTAGAGTCGAAAATGGCAGATTGCGCATTGATCCTTCCACAATCTTCTAAATGAAAAGGAAAGAGGAAGCTAATTATTTCAGTAGATAACTGAAAATGATAAGATTAAAACAAACTAATTATGTGTTCTTGAGTAATAACTTACTTTAATGAAGGGAAATCACAGAGAGAAACTGATTGGGCAAAGAAATATTCAATACTAGTAAGTGCAATAAAATCCTGATTCATTTGACTGTCCTTAAACTATATTGTAAAAAGTAAACAAAGCACCAACTATTCTTTTATTTTCTATCTTAGATATTCTCATTATTTATATTTCACATATTATCCCATTTCCCAGTTTCCACCCCCTCCAAGAATCCTCCTATGTCATTCCCCCTCTCCTTGCTTCTATGAAGGTGTTCACTCCACCCACCCACCAACTCCCACCTCCCCACCCTAGCATTCCCTACACTGGGGCATCAAGCCTTCACAGGACCAAGGGCTGTCCTCTGCTAAATATGCAGCTGGGCCCCCTGAATGCAGGGCACCATGAGTCCCTCCAGGTGTATTCTTTGGTTGTTGGTTTAGTCCCTGGGCGCTCTGGGGGGGTCTAGCTGGTTGATATTGTTGTTCTTCATATGGGGTTGCAAACAACTTCAACTACTTTCGTCCTTTCTCTAGCTCCTCCATTGGGGACCCTGTGTTCAGTCCAATGGTTGGATGTGAGCATCCACTTATATATTTTTCTGGCTCTGGCAGAGCCTCTCAGTAGACTGCTTTGTTAGGCTCCTATCAGCATGCACTTCTTGGCATCCAGGATAGTGTCTGGGTTTGATGACTGTATATGGAATAGATCCCCAGGTGGGGCAGTCTCTGGATGGCCTTTCCATCACTCTCTTTTCCACACTATGTCCCCCTCGAGTATTTCCCCCTTCTAAGAAGGACCGAACTATCTACATTTTGGTCTTCCTTCTTTAGTTTCATGTGTTTTGTGAATTGTATCTTGAGTATTCCCAGCTTGTGAGTTAATATCTACTTATCAGTGAGTGAATATCATGTGTGTTCTTTTATGATTGGGTTACCTCACTCAGGATGATATTTTCTAGTTCCATCCATTTGCCTAAGAATTTTACAAAATCATTGTTTTTATAGCTGAGTAGTAATCCAATGTGTAAATGTACCACATTTTCTATATTCATTCCTCTGTTGAAAGACATCTGGGTTCTTTCCAGATTCTGGCTATTATAAATAAGGCTGCTGCTATTAACATATTGGAGCATGTGTCCTTGTTATATGTTGGGGCATCTTATGGGTATAGCTGGGTCCTCAGGTAATACTATGTCCAGTTTTCTGAGAAACAGCCAGACTCATTTCTAGAGTGGTTCTATCAGACTGCAATCCCACCAGCAGTGGAGGAGTGTTTGTCTTTCTCCATATCATTGCCAGCAATTGCTATAAACTGAGTTTTTGATCTCTGTCATTCTAAGTGATGTGAGATGGAATCTCAGGGCTGTTTTGATTTACATTTCCCTGATAACTAAAGAATTGGGACATTTTTAAGGTGCTTCTCAGCCATTTCCTATTCCCCAGTTGAGAATTATTTGTGTAGCTCTGTACCCAATTTTTTAATAGGGTTATTTGGTCCTCTGAAGTCTAAGTTCTTGAGTTCTTTATACATATTGGATATTAGCCCTCTATCATATTGGTAAACCTCTTTTCCCAAACTGTTGGCTGCCTTTTTGTCCTACTGACAGTATCCTTAGACATACAGAAGCTTTGCAATTTTATCAGATCTCATTTGTCAATTGTTGGTCTTAGAGCATAAGCCATTGGTGTTCTGTTTAGGAAAATTCCCCCTGTGCTCCTATGTTAGAAGTTCTTCTCCACTTCTTCCTCTGTAAGTTTCATTGTATCTGGTTTTATGTGTAGATCCTTGAGTCACTTGGACTTGAGCTTTGTAAAGGGAGATAAGAACTGATCAATTTGCATTGTTCTGCTTGCTACCTACCAGTTGGACCGGCACCATTTGTTGAAAATTCTGTTATTTTTCCTCTGGATGGTTTTAGCTTCTTTGTCAAAGATCAAGTGACCATAGTTGTATGGGTTCATTTCTGGGTCTTCAATTCAATTCCATTGATCTACCTGCCTGTCACTGTACCAATACCATGCAGATTTTCATCACTATTCCCCCTGTAATATTGAAGGCAGGGATGGTGATTCCCCCAGATGTTTTTTAATTGTTGAAAATTGTTTTTGCTATCCTGGGTTTTTTGTTATTGCAAATAAATTCAAGGATTGCACTTTATAACTCTATGAAGAATCGAGTTGGAATTTTGGTGGGGATTGCATTGAATCTGTAGATTGCTTTAGGCAAGATGGCCACTTTTACTATATAACTCCTGCCAATCCATGAACATGGGAGATCTTTCCATCTGAGATTTTTTATTTCATTCTTCAGAGATTTGAAGTTCTTGACATACAGATTTTTAATTTGCTTGGTTAGAGTCACACCAAGGTATTTTATATTATTTGTGACTATTGTAAAAGTTTTTGTTTCCCTACTTTCTTTCTCAGCCTGTTTATTCTTTGAGTAGAGGAAGGCTACTTATTTGTTTGAGTTAATTTTATATGTAGCCACTTTGCTGAAGTTGTTTATCAGCTTTCGGGGTTCTCTAGTGGAAGTTTTGGAGTCACGTAAATATACTATCATACCATCTGCAAATAGTTTACATGTATGATGATAGTATGCTAAAAATATCAGTTTTTAAGCTCTTATATTATAAAACTGATAATGAAAATTTAGAGGTAAATTTAAAATTTAATTTTAAATATCTTTTTATAAAAGCAATGTCAAAAATGAACATATTATTTACACATGCAATATAATCATAGTAGTTTCATTTGTTAAATGGGCCTAATTATATAAATGCCTTCATTTGAATAACTTTGGGTACAAATTAAAATAAAAGTAATACACAATTTTTTAACCTCCTTCAAAGGCAATCTTAAATGAAACTGCACAAGCAAGTTAGCACTTACAGAATAGAATCGTTTTAAATGGTCTGCATATGTGGCTCACCAACTGGGAGCACTTACAATTATCATTAAGAACATGAGTTTAGTCCAGCACCCAGCTGTGGTTTATGTGGTGCTTAAGCTTCAGCTCTAAGAAATCTGATAAACTATTCTGGCCTCCACAGGGTACATGAACCCAAGGAGATACATACATATAGACAACTTATGCTTATAATTAAAAATAAAATAGAAACTTAAGAAGATTCATTTCTACAAATGCAACTTTACTCCAGATAAAGTTATATAAAAATAATAGTATATATGGAAATGTCTATATTTCATTCATAGCATTTCACATTATAATTTCAATTGTTTCTTGTATAATTAATTTTGAATGGATATTAAATTCTTCCAAACTATAGAATTTTACATAATGGGGGTAGCAATATGGCACAATGGGTAAATCACTGTTCTATGATACTTTTGTGTAAACGTTGCTAGTTTGCTATATATTTTCTCCCATGAAAGCTCAATACTTCTACAGTAAGAAAGTTGACAAATAAATTTCTTTCCCTAAATATGACATTATATTAACCATAACAATATAGTGATGAGTTTAGTTCTTTAGGTGAGAGTTATACCTGATCATAACATGAAGCATATTATCTGAAGCTGAATATTGTGCTTCTACAAAAAGTTTTTGTACATAGTAGAGTCGTTGCTGCTAAATTTACATGCATTTTTGATTCCTAAAACATTTGTTGCCTATTATTATGAATAAACATAAAACAAAAGTAGCTGGACTCATTTATCTTGTTTACGAGAGTCACATAAAGCATTTCAGGGGCAACCTTCTTTCAATATGAGAAAAAAATCTGTACCTATTAAGTACGTGGGTTTGAGGTCGCAGGGACTAATAAATCTAGTCTATCTAATGGTCAGGTAACATATTCATTATTAAATAAGAAAATAGGGAACGACAAAAGAATCATATATGAAATCCCATTCTATTTCTTAAACATCATTCACTGATTACAAGAGAAAAGCATTTTATAACATAAACACTCTTAAATAAGAAGAGATAATACTAGATAAAATAATCTTACTCTCTCCTCCCTTTCCTTCCCTCACCCATCCATTCTCTCTCCTCTCCTCTCCCCTCCCCTCCCCTCCCCTCCTCTTCCTCTCTCTCTCTCTCTCTCTCTCTCTCTCTCTCTCTCTCTCTCTCTCCCCCCTCTCTCTCCTTCATCCCTCGTTGTTGTCTCTTTTCTCTCTCTCCCTACCTCCCTTTTTTCTGTGGCCAGGTTGAAATTGTCTGTAATGTAAAAAAGTAACTTATCTAGCTTTCCATTTTATATCCATTTCTGTAAAATATTTTCATTTTTCAAGCAGTATAGTAATTTACATTTTTAATAAAATTTAGATGTTATAAAGTGAAAATATAAACACATAAGAGTTACCTTTCTCAAATTATGCAAAATATACTCTTAATAATTATTTATTTAAGCTTAAGCTTAAATAACTTTTAATTGGTTACATATTGTTTAATGTCTATGTATATGAAATAAACCCATTTTAAAACATGTATGTGGGTGGTTTTGTCTGGACTAATTGCAAGCATGTAGTGGATGGAGTCCTGAAGAGAATATCAGAACTGGATACTCTGGATCTGAACTGGAGTTCTAGAAGGTTGTGAGCACCCACATAAGTGCTGGGGACTGAAGATAGTCTTCTTGAAGAGCTGCCAGTGCTCTTAATTCCCTGAGCCATTTCTCCAGTCTCAAATTTACACCCATTTTAAATTAAATCAAAATAAATGATAGCTAGTGTATATGTAGGAGTCCGTGGGTGGCAACAAGGATTAACACTATAGAGAGTCACTGCTGTTAGAAAATCACTTTTTCAAAACCAACCTAATTTCCCAGAGACATTTGAAACTTTGGCATTTGCCAATAAATTCCTAAAACAAGATAAGCAAACATGTAAAATAATAAAATATATCAACAGACATGTAAAACATTTAGGCTTCTTGCCCTCTCCCCACCAAAAGTTCAAATTCTAGTTGACTCATAATGCATTTGGAATGCAATCTCTATTAGCACAATATCATGGAAATTTTATTCAACATTAATATTAGTATATCAGAAAGGTCCTTAGTGTATAATAGTAATTATCATAAATTTAATGTCCAAATGGTTGTTAGCATTGGAAAATAAATAAGTACTCATCTAAGTAATACAACCAGTCTACACTTTTCAGCCCTGAGAGACTTCATCTACCAAACTAATTCATAACCCTTTCTCCTACTGTTTCCTTCTAACTCAATTTGGGGAGGGGGTGTCATATGGTACCATCAAGTAGTCCTGAAGTTATATGAATATAGTAATTATCTTTGAATTCTCAGATATTTGTGCAGAATCACAAGGGGAGCCTCTCCTGCCTTGTGCAAAGGTATCCTCTTAAATTGTGTGGGTCAGGCAATGATTTCCTTTGGAGAGGTAAAGACTTAACACGTTCTGAGTACTTGCACGCAGAGGTCTAAATGTAAGGATCAGAGTGTACATGAGCAAACAATGATGAATTTGATATTTGATATATATTGATATTTGAATTTCATACATAATTAAAGACGATTATTGGAACAATATTTGTTCAAACATTTCAAAAAATAGTTTCTGAATAATGCTGTTAAGTAATGAAATTTTCCTTTTTCACATGTATTTGTACTTGTTTGAATTTTCTCCCATTATGATCAATAGCATATTGCTTGTTGTCACACTGGCCAGAAATCTGCACAGTATGAAAATATATTTGATCATCACTGGGCCATTAAAAACAATGGATAGAAAATGTTTGCAAGACTTATTGTTTTAGTGAGACACAGGGGGCTTTCCTATTGTGTTTCATTCCTCAGCACCTGTAATGACAATAAGCTTTTCTGCAGGTGGAAATGTCTTTTAGTTTGCATAATTCTCTACTGCAATATTGTACTATATTGAAATATGATGGAACTTTTGTTTAAGTTAAATAGGTGATAAAGTGTTCCGCAAACTTTGTTGTTTTCCTAAGCTGGCATAATACTCTCTTGCAAAAACAAATAATGAGAAACATCATCATTAACATTCAAAGAAGTTGTAAGGTTAACATATTTGCCTTTGCTGTGATACACTATATAATATTTGACAATGTAACAGTAAAATGTAGATGAAAACTGAAATAATAAAGTTTTTTTTTCTCAGTCCTCATTCAGGATGCAAAATGAAACAAAACAGAAACATGAACAGCAGTTTTGCCTAAATTGCTTACTTCACTCTCAAATTAATCTTCCAGAGTTTTTCTGAAAATACAAAAGCTTATGTGCATGATTGTTCACAATGTCCCTCATAAATATCCTTGTAATGCAGTTTTGTTAAAACAGAGTTGGATATAAATACATGCATATTATATATTTATTAAAGTTTAGTATACATTATAATTTTTAGATTCATGTTGGAGAAAGCTATTTTGTAATACCATAATTATTAATTTTTGGAACTCTAAGCTTTTGTCTACACAGTGAAACACACAACTAAAATCTGGTGATAAATATTGCTGGCATGACAGCGATAATTAAGACAAGCCTACTTCTGAAAATAAATAAATGACTGGCTAGGAGTTGCTGAAGAAACTCCCTCCCAGCCCCATTGGACCATTGCCTGTGCCACAACTTTGATGCCATTTATCCTGGCTTCATAGTTCCCACTAAACCATATACTGCATTCCACACCACCTTGCTTTCTAGAACACATTTCATTCTGTTCTACTGCTGTCACTTCCAATAAACTGATTTGTGTAAACTCTTCCTCAGGATATGTTCTACAAAACGCAAGCTAAGGCGAGAGAGAGAGAGAGAGAGAGAGAGAGAGAGAGAGAGAGAGAATTTGAGAATGTGTAGATCATATAAAAACTTGTGTCTGCAAAAAGAAGTAAAGCTGAAACAAAGACAGTAATTCAGAAAAGAGAAAACCCCATGGAATTCAGTGTTACCAGGGAAGGACAGGTGACCTGCATTGAAAGATCAAGTCAGAAGGGTTTTATGTAAACAGAACTTCAGACCGACAGACTTGTAATGTATATGAAGTAGTTTATAATTTATCACAATGGCAATTGATAATTATTTTTAAAAGGGTATATATTAAACTTGCATGTTATAAATTACTTGAAGTATATTTGACTTGAAGCATATGCATATAAGCTTATTAACACCAAAGAAAGCTTTCTCTCTCTCTCTCTCTCTCTCTCTCTATATATATATATATATATATATATATATATATATATATATATATATATATGTGTGTGTGTATACATATATATATATGTATACATATATGTACACTTTATGTACATGTTAACTATTACCCCCTTTCCCAGTTAGCCCCTATCCGATTCTCCCTCCACCTAATTCTATGAGGGTATTCATCCACCCACCCCACACCTACCTCCTTGCCCTCGATTCCTCTACAATGGGGCATCTATCAAGCCTTCATAGAACCAAGGACTATCATCCCCTTGTCGCCTGTCAAGCAATCCTCTGCTACAAGTGCAGCTGGAGATATGTCTACCTCGTGGTTGATGGCTTAGTTCTTAGGAACTCTGGGGAAAATTGGTTGGTTGATTTTGTTCTTCCTATAAGTTTGCAAACACCCTCAGCTCCTTTAGTCCTTTCGCTAACTCCCACTCTGAGTGGGGAGCACACACTCAGTCCAATGGTTGGCTGAGAGCATCTGTCTCTGTAGTTGTAAGTCTCTGGCAGGGCCCCTCAGGAGACAGCCATATCAGGCTTCTGACAGCAAGCATTTCTTGGCATCCAAATAGTGTCAGGGTTTGGTGACTAAATATGGGATGAATCCCCAGGTGGTGCAGTCCCTGAATGGCCTTTCCTTCAGTCTCTGCCCTACATTTTATCTACATATTTGCTCCTGTGCATATGCTGTTCCTCAACAAATATAAGAAGATCAAACTAATCCCATGCCTCCTATCAGATCACTATGGAGAAAAAGTGGTCTTCAATAGCAACAAAAACAAAAGAAAGCCTAAATACAGATGGAAACTGAACAATTCTCTACTAAATGATACCTTGGTCAAGGAAGAAATAAAGAAAGAAATCAAAGACTTTTTAGAATTTAATGAAAATGAAGGCACAACTTACCCAAATCTACAGGACACAATGAAAGCAGTGCTAAGAGGAAAACTCATAGCCCTGAGTGACTCCAAAAAGAAATTAGAGAAAGCATACACTAGTAGCTTAACAGCACACCTGAAAGCCCTGGAACAAAAAGAAGCCAATTCACCCAGGAGGAGTAGAAGACAGGAAATCATCAAACTCAGGGCTGAAATCAATCAAGTAGAAACAAAGAGAACCATACAAAGAATCAACAAAACCAGGGGCTGGTTCTTTGAGAAAATCAACAACCCTTAGTCAGACTAACCAAAGGGCACAGAGACACTATCCAAGTTAACAAAATTAGAAATGAAAAGGGAGATATAACAACAGAAACTGAAGAATTTCAAAAAATCAGCAGATCCTGCTACAAAAGCCTTTACACAACACAACTGGAGAATCTGGAGGAAATGGACAATTTCCTAGACAGATACCAAATACCAAAATTAAATCAGGATCAAATTGATCATCTAAAGAGTCCCATAACCCCTAAAGAAATAGAAGGGTTCATAGAAAATCTTCCAACCAATAAAAGCACAGAACCAGATGGTTTTAGTATAGAATTCTATCAGAACTTCAAAGAAGACCTAACACCAATGCTCTTCAAACTGTTCCACAAAATAGAAACAGAAGTAACACTACCCAACTCCTTCTACAAAGATACAATTATGCTCATACCAAAACCACACAAAGATCGAACAAAGAAAGAGAACTTCAGGCCAATTTTGCTTATGAATATCGATGCAAAAATACTAAATAAAATTCTTGCCAACTGAATCCAAGAACACATCAAAATAATTATCCACCATGATGAAGTAAGCTTCATCCCAGGGATGCAGGGATAGTTCAAGATATGAAGTTCTATCAATGCAATCTACTACATAAACAAACTCAAAGTAAAAAAAAAAAAACACACGATCATTTCATTAGATGCTGAAAAAGCATTTGACAAAATTCAGCCTCTTTTCCTGCTAAAAGTCTTGGAAAGAACAGGAATTGAAGGCCCATACCTAAACATAGGAAAAGCAATATACAGCAAACCGGTAGTCAACATCAAACTAAATGAAAATAAACTTGAAGCAATCCCACTAAAATCAGGGACTAGGCAAGGCTGCCCTCTCTTTTTCCATATCTTTTCAATATAGTACTGGAAGTTCTAGATAGAGCAATTAGACAACATTAGGAAGTCAAAGGATAGTATACTTAAGCGACCCAAAAAACTCCATCAGAGAACTCCTGCAGCTGATAAACAAATAAGGCTCAAGCTGAATCAACTCAAGCAAATCAGTAGCCTTCCTATACTGAAAGGATAAGCAGGCTGAGAAAGAAGTTAGGGAAATAACACCCGTCACAATAGCCACAAAAAATATAAAGTATATTGGTGTGACTCTTACCAAACAAGTAAAAGATCTGTATGACAGGAACTTCAAGTCTTTGAAGAAAGAAATCGAGGAAGAACTCAGAAGATGGAAAAATCTTCCATACTCTTGGATTGGCAGGATTAGTATAGTAAAACTGGCCATCTAGCAAAAGCAATCTACAGATTCAATGCAATCCCCATCAAAATCCCAACTCAATTCTTCATAGACTTAGAAAGAGCAATTCTCAAATTCATCTGGTGCAACAAAAAACCCAGGATAGCTAAAACTATTCTCAACTGTAAAAGAACTTCAGGGGGAATCAATATCCCTGACCTCAAGCAGTACTACAGAGCAATTGTGTTAAAAACTGCATGGTATTGGTACAGTGACAGGCAAGTAGATCAATGGAAAAGAATTGAAGACCCAGAAATGAACCCCACAGACTTATGGTCACTTGATCTTTGATAAAGGAGCAACAATCATCCAGTGGAAAAAAAGATAGCCTCTTCAACAAATGGTGCTGGTTTAACTGGAGGTCAGCATGCAGAAGAATGCAAATTGATCCACTCTCATCTCCTCATACTAAGCTCAACTCCAACTGGATCAAGGGCCTCCACACAAAACCAGACACACTGAAACTAATAGAAAAGAAACTGGGGAAGACCCTTGAGGACATGGGCACAAGGGGAAAGTTCCTGAACAGAACACCAATACCTAATGCTCTAAGATCAAGAATTGACAAATGGGACCTCATAAACTTACAAAGTTTCTGTAAGGCAAAGGACACAGTCAGAAGGACAAAACAGCAACCAACAAATTGGGAAAAGATCTTCACCAACCCTACTTCTGACAGAGGGCTAATATCCAATATATACAAACAATTGAGGAAGTTAGACCCCATAGAATGAAATAACCCTATTAAAAATGGGTACAGAGCTAAATAAAGAATTATCACCAGAAGAAATTAGGATGGCTGAGAAGCACCTTAAGAAATATTCAACATCATTAGACATTAGGGAAATACAAATCCAAACAACCCTGAGATTTCACCTCATACCAGTCAAAATGGCTAAGATTAAAAACTCAGGAAAGTGCAGGTGTTGGCTAGGATGTGGAGAAATAGGAACACTCCTCCACTGCTGGTGGGAATGCAAGCTGATACAACCACTGTGGAAATCAGTCTGGTGGTTCCTCAGAAAACTGGGCATGACACTTCCAGAGGACCCTCTTATACTACTCTTGGGCATATAGCCAGAGGATTTCCCTGCATGCAACAAGGACACATGCTCCACTATGTTTATAGCAGCCTTATTTATAATCGCCAGAAGCTGGAAAGAACCCAGATGTCCCTCAATGGAGGAATGGATACAGAAAATGTGGTATATTTATACAATGGAATATTACTCAGCAATTAAAAACAATGAATTCATGAAACTTGTAGGCAAATGGAACTGGAAAATATCATCCTCTTCTCAGAAGAACCAAATCACCCACACTTTGGTCTTTGTTCTTCTTGAGCTTCATGTGGTCTGTGAATTCTATCTTGGATATTCAGTGCTTTTGGTCTAATAACCACTTATCAGTAAGTATACACTATTAAAAAATGGGCTAAAGAGCTAAACAAAGAATTTTCAACTGATGAATAGAAATGGCCATGAAACGCCTAAAGAAATGTTCAATATCCTTAATTATAAGGAAAATGCAAATCAGAACAACCCTGAGCTTTCACCTCATACCAGTCAGAATGACTGAAATACAAAACCCATGAGACAGCAGATACCAAGGATGTAGAGAAAGAGAAACAGTCTTCCATTCCTGGTGGGATTGCAAAGTTGTCCAACCACTCTGGAAATCAGTTTGGTGGATCCTCAGAAAATTGGGCTGAGTACTACCTGAGGTCCCAGCCGTACCACTCCTGGGCATATATCCAGATGATTCTCCAAAATGTAATAAGGACACATGCTCCACTATAAGGATACATGCTCCACAATGTTCATAGCAGCCTTAGTTATAATAGCCAGAAGCTGGAAAAAAAACCAAATGTCCCCCCAAAAAGGAATGGATACAGAAAATATGGTATATTTACACAATGGGTTACTATTAAGCTATTAAGAAAGATGACTTCATGAAATTCTTAGGCAAATGGATGGAACTATCATCCTACTCAGGAATATCATCCTGAGTAATGTAACCCAATCACAAAAGAACTCAAAACGAAAACTTTCAAATTTCCTCTTGTCATGATAACTTTTCTATTTTTTTATTTTATTTTTTAGAATTGAAGATTATCATGGATTTTTTTTTTTTTTTTTTTGGTTTTTCGAGACACGGTTTCTCTGTGTAGTCCTGGCTGTCTGTCCTGGAACTCACTCTGTAGCCCAGGCTGGCCTTGAACTCAGAAATCTACCTGCCTCTGCCTCTGCCTCCCAAGTGCTGGGATTAAAGTCGTGTGCCACCACGCCCGGCTATCATGGAAATTTTATATAAATATAGTAATGGTAGGCATAAAAGTATTCCTGATTTCATTGAAAGTGGAATTATAAACATTTTTCTGATAAACCTGAAGATTTACATGGAAAATATTTCTGATAAAATTGAAGAAATATATAAAAAAACATGCTAAAAATAAAGATTATCATGGAATTTATACAGATAAAATGATAGGCATAAAGATAATTTTAAGTTGATTGAAGGTAGAATTATGAACATTTTCAAATAAAATTTAAGATTTACATGGAAAATATTTCTGGTAAAATTGAAGAAATACATAGACCAACATGTTATTTGACTATTTCATGGAAAATTTTACATATTAAATGGTAGATATAGAAACTTTCTAAATTAATTGAAGGTGCAATGAGAAACATTTGTGATAAAATCAAAGACTTACAATGAAAACTTTTCTGATAAAATAGAGGAAATATATAGAAAGACATTTTAAAATTGAAGATTATCATGAAAATAATGCAGATAAAATGGTAGACATAAAAAATTACTGAGTTAATTAAAACAAGAATTGCAAACATTTTCTGATAAAATTAAAGATTTACATGAGCATTATTTCTGTTAGTCTATGTCTTTTTGTTGAGGAGTTGAGTCCATTGTTGTTAAAAGATATTAAGGAATAGTAATTGTTGCTCCCCATTATTTTTGATGTTATTTTTATGTTTGTATGGGTGTCTTCTTTTGGGTTTGTTGGTAGATTACTTTTTTGTTTTTTTCTAGGCTGTAGTTTCCTCCTTGTGTTGGCATTTTCCATCTATTATTCTTTGTAGGGCTGGATTTGTGGACAGATATTGTAAATATTGTAATATTGTAAATTTGGTTTTATTACGGAATATCTTGGTTTCTTCTTCTATGATGATTGGGAGTTTTGCTGGGTATTGTAGCCTGGGATGGCATTTGTGTTCTCTTAGGGTCTGTATGAAGTCTGTCCAGGATCTTCTATTTTTCATTGTCTCTGGTGAGAAGTCCTGTGTAATTCTGATAGATCTGCCTTCATTAGTTACCCTTTTTCCCTTACTGCTTTTACTATTCTTTTAATATTCTTTCTTTGTTTAGTGAATTTGGTGTTTTGATTATTATGTGCCTTTAGTACTTTCTGTTCTGGTCCATTCTATTTGGAGTTCTGAAGGCTTCTTGTATGTTCACAGCATCTCTTTCTCTAGGTTAGGAATATTTTCTTCTACAATTTTGTGGAGGATATTTACTGGGCCTTTAAGACGTAAATCCTCACTCTTGTCTATACCTATAATCCTTAGGTTTGGTCTTCTTATTGTGTCCGGGAGTTCCTGGATGTTTTGGGTTACCAGCTTTATGCATTTTGCATTTTCTTTGACTGAGTCAATGTTTTCTATGGTATCTTGAGCACCTGAGGTTCTTTCTTCTATCTCTTATATTCTGTGGTTGATGCTTGCATCTATGACTCCTGAATTCTTTCCAAGGTTTTCCTTCTCCAGAGATGTCTCACTTTGTGATTTCTTTATTATTTCTACTTCCACTTTTATATCCTGGATGGTCTTGTTCAGTTCCTTCATTTGATTGTTTGTGTTTTCCTGTAATTCCTTAGGGGGTTTTGTGTTTCTTTTTTAAGGACTTCTGCCAGTTGATCCATGATCTCCTGTATTTCTTTAAGGGACATTTGTGTTTCCTCTTTAAAGGCTTTTACTTGTTGACTGATGTTCTCCTGTATTTCTTTAAGGGAGTTATTTAAGTCTTTCTTGAAGCCCTCTATCAGCATCATGATATATGATTTTAAATCCAACTCTTTCTTTTCTGGTGTGTTGGGGTACTCAGGACTTGCTGTGGTGGGCGAACTAGGTTCTGATGTTGCCATGTGGCCTTGGTTTCTGTTGGTAGGGTTCTTGTGCTTGCCTTTTGCCATCTGCTTATCTCTGGTGCTGGTTGGTATTGTCTCTGACTGGAGTTGGTTCCTCCTGTGGGCCTGTGAGCCTGTGTCCTTACTCATCTGAGCTCAGAAGTTAAAGCACTGCTGGGAGATCTCTCTCTCCTGGCTGGCTGTACATAGAAGGCTGTGGAGTTTCCGGGCTCCCTGGTGCAAAGGGCTGGAGGAAGACTTCCATGCCAGCTGCTCTACTGATCTTATGCCCTGTGTGCTCCCAGCTGTTCCCCTCCAGAGAGAAGGTGGAGATCTCTCATCTGTGCCCCAAAGTGAAAGCACTGCTGGGAGATCACTTTCTCCTGGCAGACTATGCACAGAAGGCAGTGGAGTCTCCTGGCTTCCTGGTGCAAATGGCGGCCGGGCAACTTTTTTATTTATATACAAATATAGGCATAAATATTTGGACAGGGTCTACTGTAGACCAGGCTTTAAACTTTCAATATAGCCAAAAGTTACCTTGTCTTTATCATTCTTCAACCTTCACATCCCTGAACGTGGGTTTAATTCCTTCTCTCTGCGGTGCTCATGTGGTGTAAGATGGGAGCTTTCAACTTGCAGTTCCATCTGCAATGCGTCCCAGCTCTCCTGCCTCCCTGCCATGCTATTGAGAGATTCTTATGTGTCTGGAACTATAAGATCAAATAAGCCCTTCCTGGTATAAGCTGCGTTGGTTATAGCATTCTATCTCAGTAAAACAAAAGTTAATAGCACACTAAACAAATGGAAAAAATGTTTCAGACATTTTTAAAAAATCACATTTATTCCTAGATACTTAATCGTCCCATAGCCATAACAGGGATCTCTGTGAAAATCAGTTTCCAGAGATGTAGTTTCAATTTACCTTGAAATGGTCATGACCCTTTTTCTTGCTCAGGAACATTTTTCAGCTAAGTTTAGGGAGACCATTTCACTTTCAGTTTATCAGCTGAATCGGTTCTTGTGATAGCAGGGAGAAATTGTGTATACTTCGTCTCAATATGTTGCTCATGGATATTTTACTTCCTTACAATAAGCAGATGATATAGATAGGGTGTGGCTTCCATTTTCTTTAGAAATAAAGATGAAAAACAAATCAATCTCTGCTGGAGGCACAGAATGGTCTCGATGAATACTTTCTTTACCAGAATTGACTACAGTAGAAAATATCAGTGAGAAAAAAATAAGCAGTGGTACACGTTACTCATATAATAGGAATGCACATAAGCACACACACATGCACAAGCACATGCACGTGTGTGCACGTGTACACACACAAGCACGAGCACTCATAGGAACAGGCACATACACACAAATTACTGTAATAGTAGGACAAAGATTTTTGTACCATTGAGGACAGGGTGATAAGCTCAGAACAGTAAATATATTTAAGTGGAATTTCCTTTTAGAATATTAACTTCTACTGCCGAGTCTCACAAAAAGACATAAATCACAGATGAAGTGTATTGTTCAATATTCAAATGGTCATAATATTACTTGCAATATCTACTGTCATAGTGGTGCCAAAAATGAGTTTATAAAATGTGTGCATCCTTGGATTCAAAGCACAATGTATTCCCTCATCAGACATATGTTAACTTCTCTTGCATCAGACTCTATTCTAGAATTTAGTGGTGGCCAAAGTGAAAAGTCTTCAAAAGACAAAAGAGAAAGAAAGAAAGAAAGAAAGAAAGAAAGAAAGAAAGAAAGAAAGAAAGAAATTAAGAAAGAAAGAAAGAAAGGAAGGAAGGAAGGAAGGAAGGAAGGAAGGAAGGAAGGAAAAGAAAAGAAAAGAAAAAAGAAAAGAAAAGAAAAAAGAAAACAAAGACAAAATGTATGTGACTTTTATTGAACAAACTGTATGTTTGTTTCAGCAGATTACAATATTTATGTTTGGTTAAAAACAGACAACCATTTGCAAAAATGGGCTTATTAGAATTAGTGCAGAGGTTCTAATGGCTGAAAATTCAAGATTCCCTGGTATATCACAGAACCAGCCATTGGCAGATTTGAAATATTGGACTCCTCTATCAAAAGGGTTTACATGGCTACCTCGTAATCAAGAACTGAACAAAGGTGACACCAATTAGCTGGTGGGGGAGGAGGAGATACCTCTCAGAAGCAAGGGGGAGGAGGAATGCAGCGAGGAACTGTGGGAGGAGGACCAGAAGAGGGTAATAGCTGGAACATAAATAATTTTTTAAAAGTGAATGGGCAAAAGCCTAGGAGGCCTCAACCCAACACAAAGAGGTATAAGCATAAGTATAAGAAACTGGGAGACAGAGAGGTAACCTTCCTCAGATGAGGTTACCAATTAGTGGTCCAGTGTTAACTGTTCAACCCTGAAAATATACATGGAAGTAATATTATATGTATTGAACAGATTACACTTATGAATATATCGTTATATAATATATATATATATGTTGTATATAATGTTGTGTATGTATTCTTTTATAGACAATACACTATGTACTATGTGCTATAATTATGTGTTAAATTGGATATACTCTGTGAATGCAAAAATAATCAATAAAAAAGAAAAAGGCCATGGATAGAAAGATGAGTAAGAAGAGGTATACAGAAGGTTCAAAAGGAGGAAAGGAAGGTAGAAATATTGCAATTAAACTTTATCTTTAACCATTTTTAAGAAATGTTCTTGTGAAAAAGTAAAGAAGATCTTATTAGAAATCAAAACTTATGTTTCTTATGATTGCATCTAGTGACAAGGCTTAAGAATCACTGAAATGTCCAAAAAGAGAAGCATTTCGTAGTTGCAGTATTGACACTACTGGCCTGGGGATTTCTTAAAATTAATCCTTATGCTGCATGTAAAATATACAAATAAAACACACTAAGTAGGAGATATTTTAGAGTAGCTGGAAAAGATTTTGTCAAAAAGAAAAAAATGTTTTATTTTGAACTTCAGAAAGATTGTTGTAAGTGTCTACATATGCGTCCTTTGAGATGATTCATTTCTTTATTGAACTTTGTAAATCAACTATATCAGCTCTCATTAAATGTTTACCCTGGCCTTGCCTATATTATTATAAATTATCCAACATAGTGTCATCATCCAAATGAATCTCATCTTCCGTCATTTATCCATTTTACACACAACTTCTGATGATGACCAAGATAAGGAACCTCCTTACTAGATATAAGAAGATACATACAGGATTAATAGTGAATGAGGAGCTATACAAATTACTAAAAACTGTAGTTATTCATATGTTAGAGGAAAGAAACAGAGCTAGGGCACATGTTTCATGGACTTTGCAGACAGGATTGTAAGTGAATATAAATGCATGAGATTGAATTATACAAAAATTTTATTAAGCATCCAGTATAGGGAATACTGCCTAGAACTTACACTTAGAATAAAAATGCATCCAAAATCATGTCATAGCAATGGCTGTAATTAAGAGAGCGCAAGATGCAGACAGCGGTTAGGGAAGGAGTACACACAGGTATTATTACATTTAAGAATTCACATCCATGCAAGCGCACTATGTTTAAAAACTGAATAGGTGGACAAGGGAGAAACAACATTTTATAAGATAGCCAATTTTTTACTTAATATTATTCTTTAGAATCAAAGCTGCTTTTTTTCAGAAAATATTATCCATACACAAATGTTACATATAAATCTTTAGTAGGACAGCAACTACATATATCAAGCAACTCATAACCACCAGTGATAAATCGTAAAATTATTATACATGAAATGTGCGGATGAAAAAAATCAGACTTGAGTAGTTAAGGAGAAGAGAAGGGTAGTTTAATGAGTTGTTTCTCAAAGGTCAAAAGAAGTTAGCCATTGCATAAACGTGATACCGCGCAATCTGGACAGATTGCAAGTGGGGATATATTAAAATGATGAGAATAATAGAATTTTATTTGAATATAATTATAATTAGTGACTTACATATTTGATATTAATAGTCTATTTTCCAATAACATTTTTCCTGGAAAATATGTTATTGGAGAAAGTCATACCTTGTATTTTGATCATACATACTCTTCTCTCAGCATTCCCTTTGCCAGACACACCCAACTTAGAGAAAATTATTCAAAATCAAGCAGTCCAATTGGTGCTGTCTACATTCCCTGGGTAATGACCAAGCATAAGCCACACATTTACCAAAAGGTTGTTCCTAAGCTAGAAATGTAATTTTGAATACACCTTACTCTTGTATGCTGGGATTTTTTCTTGGACTTGCAGAAGCTTGTGTTTTGCCTACTATCACTGTGTCTGTTACTTTATATACGTCACTTCCTTGTTGTGTCCAGAAATACTGTTGCACTGAAGTCATTCATTCCCTTTGGCTTTGAGAATCTTTCCACCCCACATCTGTAACTCCTTTGATATAAATCTTCCATATTAGTATTTTTAAACGATGAGAGGACGAGAGTAATTTTACTAATCCAAGAAACCATACTTCATGATTATGTGAATGACAGTCCAATAATCTGTAATTTTGCAAATCATATTGCGAGACTGTTCTTTTCCAAAAATCCTTACAAATATTTTAAGATCCTATTTATCAACCCAGGAAATGTAGAAACCATATAAATTTGAAGATCACCTTGAGATGGTTTAGATTTTTCAGGGCCTGAATTCACCATTGGTCCCCTGGGCCCAGTTAATCACAGCATATTTACCACTTTTATTAACTCACTTTGGATTCTCAAAGAAGAAGAAAGCACTTAGTTTTAAGGAGTAATTGGTTTTCTCTTTAAAAACCACATAGTAGTCCTTGAATAAATTAAATGCCAACTTTTATCAACTACTACCGTATAGTCTGCTATAAACTGGTCAACAGAATTAGTTGCACAATTAATTTCTCTGTTTCTTCCCAGCATGCTGCTCTGCCCCATAGAGGAAATGCTTCCTCTTTTGAATGTAGCCACAGTCATTTCCTGACATGGCATTTTACAATGATGGTCTTTGTTTTAGAAATGCTAGTCCTATAACAAACAATCCAGCACAGTGTTTCCAGATCAAGTTGAAACTTATTTTTATTTTTTCTAGTATCAATGGAAAACAGGGACACATGACAAGCAAGCATGTTTTTTTATCTGTGCAATTCATTGCCCTCAGCCATCTGAAATCATTAAAAGCATAAACAGGTAATCACTGAATCCCCAGTGGTGATGTAAGTCCTATAAAAAGCTTGCTCAGTAATGTTTGGTGTTGCTGACAATGTCTTCTCAGGTCTCACATTGTCTCGTTTCTTGAATTAAAAACTTGAATTGTATTTTGTTGTTACTGATTTATAATGGCATACTGAATGCTTCAGAGGGGAGTAAATGTGGTGTCAGAAGTACAAGTATGGGAAAAGACAAGCATTTTAGTTTGAATCTGAGGGCCCATATTCAGAGTTGATGGGTAAAAAGCAATATGTTTGACATTCAATGTTATTCATGAATTCTGTAGCATGTTTAGATTGTTTTCTTTGGAAAAAAGATGGATGTGATCTCTTTGCCAAAAGTAAGATTCACAATATGATTTCTGTCCATAGGGTAGAAATGGATAATGAGAAACAAAGGACACATTTCTTTTTTCTCTTTGTGGACCCAGTTCTAGATATTTCCAAGTCTCACTGTATTGTTTGGTCAAGCATAGTTTAGAAAAAAAGTTTGGAGCCGGGCATGGTAGCACACGCCTGTAATCCCAGCACTTGGGAGGCAGAGGCCGGCGGATTTCAGAGTTCGAGGACAGCCTGGTCTACAGAGTGAGTTCCAGGACAGCCAGAACTACACAGAGAAACCCTGTCTCGAAAAAAACAAAAAACAAACAAACAAACAAAAAAAAAACAAAATGAAAAAAAGTTTGGTCAACACACTGAAAAAAGAAAGTCTTAATTTCTTGCAATAATAAATGGAAAAGAGATTCAGCACATATTGCACCTTAAACAGTTAAAAGAGTATTTGCCAAGCTTGTATTGGTTTGTGGCAAATGATGAGGGGCTCTCCAGTTTTATCTTACTTAAGGTAGTGATAAAATAACAGTCAATGAAATGAAATGTGGAACTAAGGTTTCAGATCCTCTTGCCACAAGGAAAGATTTGGAAGGAAGGAAGATGAAGCCAAAATAATCAAAACAAGATCCAGGTTTTATTCTTTTCCCTTCCTTCAGTGAGTTCCAGTAGTTTATATCATCATATTTTGACTTGGCATTGCATATCTCCAATGTGAGTCTTGCTTAAACCTGAAGTGTCTTTTACTCACAAGAGCATTACCTTTACATCAGACATGCTGTTTATTTTACATTCCATTAGTGTGATGTTTTCCCCCTATAGGCACTGCCATATTTGAGCTTTAAATGATATTTTTCTCCTATTAATTCAATTCTCTCTCTCTCTCTCTCTCTCTCTCAGACACACACACACATACACACACACACACACACACACACACACACACACACACGTGCACATACACAAAAGCACATGCACATACACATTTTCAGCCTCTCACAGTTGCCTGCAGTTCTTTGTATAGGGTCCAGGCACGTGGGGCTTCCCTCCATCCAGTTAGGCATGTACATTGGTACCCCTGTTTATCTCACATTTGGGCAGTCATGTTGTGGACACTCTGTTGGGCATACTATCAGATATCACTCAGGGAGTCACTCTCAAAATCAAAAGTTTTAAGAGGAAACATCCCTGGAAAGATCACGACCAGAGTTTTTTGTATTGTTTGTTTTTTTGTTTTTTAATAAAGCAGTCCAGTGCACAGAGGTGCATGCTGCATGTAGCTCATCAGTCCTGATTGACTCTCTTTGTGTTTCTCATTGGGATCCATAGTAAAATTTACCCACAAAGCAGCAATCATCATCATTTAAAGTGGTTTTCCTCCCCCATGAGAGGAAACTGTTGGAAAGAGGGCAGAACATATGATAATAGCACAATGAAAGCCTCCAAACATAGGGGATTCTGTACTTGAGACATTTACAATGGCAAAGAGCAGGTGAACATCATGTCAGAGGTTCAAGCAGTCACAATTCTGGATTTTATATTTTAATGACGAGACATTAGTTTTCCCTGCAATGCACACATAATTTAACGTTTTATTTTTATTGGTTATTTTATATACATTTCAAATCTTATCCCCCTTCCCAGTTTCTCTTCTGAAACCTCCCTAATCCACTCCATATTCCTACTTCTCTGAGGGTACTACTTCACCTACCAACCTACTCCTGCCTCACTGCCCTAGCATTTCCCTACACATCAAGCCTTCTTAGAACCTTTTGTTATTTTAATATGCTTTAATTCAGTTAGAATTATGTCACATTCTCCTTCCATCTCCTTCTTCCTGGACCTCCCTCCTGCCATCTTTCCTTGAAACACTTCATGACCCCTTCAAACTGAAAGCCTCTCTTTTTATTCTTACTGTATATCTGTGTGTATATATGTTTGCATAGAAGTATATAAATATAACACATTGAAGACATTATTGTTGGTGGTGCATATATAATTTCAAGCCTGAGAAACTGCTTTGAACTTTCATTTTAGGCAAACAATTTAGACCCAGAAGGTCTGAAACTTGATCTGTAGGCCAGGGCAGCATCAAACTCTCAAGTTCAACCTGCCTCTACCTCCTAAGTTAAAGGCATTTGCACCACACACAACCAGAAATGTTGTATATGTTCTAGATAGTAATGTTACTTTATATAATGTACTTCCTAGCAGGCGAAGTGAGGGCTGTGTATTATTTAGTATTGCCAGAACTGAACCACATATATAGGTTTTACAATTGCACAAAAATATATTACATAAATTTATTTCATATGTTCCAAATCTTTAAGTACCAGCAAAGCGATATGATCCTTTTGATCAAATGCCAAATACAGTTTGAGTATTTGTTATGAAAGCTGTTAATTGGTATACGATTTGAGATAAATCGCTTTAAACATAATTCATGGCATTTGTCATAAATCATGTCATAAACAACTTTATCTTTATATTTTGTAAGAAAAACACATGTACAAATACAAGTTGTGAACATAATTCCCAACATTAATAGAATACCATATGATATGGAATAAAGTTGAAAAAAAAGTAACATAATACATGAGACTGATTGTCAATTGTCAAATTAGCCTAACATCACTTTCTGTGACAATGACTAAAATATTCCTAATAATGAGCTAGTCCAACACCAGGTATTGCTCCCTGGAAGTCTTGAATCTTTCATTGTTTAAAGAAAGAAAGAAAGAAAGAAAGAAAGAAAGAAAGAAAGAAAGAAAGAAAGAAAAGAGAGAGAGAGAGAGAAAGAAAGAAAGAAAAAAAGAAAGAAAGAAAGAAAGAAAGAGAGAGAGAGAGAAAGAAAGAAAAGTATATTCCATCATCATATTCTAAGGGGATTGATAGATATAGATTAGATAAAGAAAGAGATAGAGATAGATTAGATAAAGACAGAGGCAGAAACAGAAACAGAGGTAGAGGTACAGATACAAACACAGATAAAGATACAGATAGAAATACAGATAGAGATACAGATAGAAATGATCATCAATAAAAGTATCATTATGAAAACTGGAAAATATAATATCTACAAAAATAAATTACATTATGCTCAATATCTCTGGATGAATCATGTTTTTCATAGGAAATTTTTAACTTGATCAAATCTTAATAGGTCAGGAAGATGTTGCAAGGTCAAGTAATCACAAAGAATTCTGGAATGATTTCAACCCCATCAGAGTGAGTTATGAAATGCTGGATTCTTATACATTCATTCAAGTTTAAAGGATATTTCCTTTTTCTCGTTCTGATTTAAGTGACTCGCCATCCCTGCATTACATGAGGAATAGATTGTGATTATACCAGATGTTTGATGCAATATGTAAAACCTACCATAGGAAATTAAAGCAAAGTTATATTTAAAAGAATCCATGAGTATGTTTCTGTTCTTCATCTCCATTCTTCAGACTGTATGCTGCCTTTTATATAAATGATAAAAGCTGCTTCCATAGTTAAAAGCTCTTTGCAATTTGAAAAACTATTTTCTTCTCAACTTAGTTGTCTTCTCATGGCTGCTTCATTATTAGGCAAACCAATTAAGTGTTCTCAGAGTAAGCCACATATGCTAAGTACACAATTTGTATGAAATTCTATCCTGTTCATTACCTTTATGCTAGTGATTTTATTTTGTGTGACTTGGAGAAGTAGGCTCATTCTTTTAATAAGAATTTTGTGTTAAAAAATGGCATGTTAAAATGCCTGACATGAGAATTCTCAAACTGTCTTAACTGGATTTTGGCATTTAATAAGCTGTAAACTGCTGAAGCTATTTGCAGATGAAGTCTCATTTTTGTCCATCAGCAGGGGGCTGGAAGCATAATTAGTTGAGTGAAAGTTAAAAGACGGACAGTGCAGCTACATTTATGCAAATACTGCAGCCGAACATCTAACAGAAGAGAAAAATAGCTTGCAACCGATTGGTTTAGTTTGGGGCCCAATTCCACAGGGTCCATTTAAACACTGCAGATTGTGCATCTGACAATTAAGACATAGTGTATTTTAATCCTAGCTGTGATGGTACGAATAGTAGGCAAAAAGTTGAAGTCCGGAGAGACTGTTCTATTTCAGCTCATGCCTTTTTTTTTTTAACCTCTCATGAATGTTAACATATACTTTCAAAAAATCTAAAATCAGTTGATGCACGTGTGTGCGACCATATGCCAGACTCTGCTGTTTGTTTCTCTTATTCATATCCCAGGCATATGTACCCTTGCACACCAAAGATTCTATTTAATTAAAGTTAGTTAAAAGCTTAGACCATGGAGATCAGGACAGCTGCTTGAGATATTAACCTGGGTGCTGTTTGGGGACAGCATGAAGCTTTTTCTGGAAGTCTGTCTCCTATTATATATTTTGGTAGTGTTTTTTCCCAGTAGCTGTTTTCCTCGGAAGACGGCTGTTTTATTTATTTTTATTTATTTATTTTTAAATGGATGGGAAACATCCCCAAAGATCACAGGATATTTCAAATTGAAATTGTGCGTATTCCTCATTTGTATGTTTTTCCTCATGATAAAGATCTGCATGACTACCTTAGTGATTGACTTCTGCAGATGCCTTTGTGGATGTATGAGACTTGTTGGTTATTCAGTAAGACACCGCTTCCCATACAGAAACTCGTTAAACAGTCTTCATTTTTTACTTATTGCACTTCTGTTCTCCTGGCAGATATACTTGAGGTTTTAATTCGATTTTACTCAGAAGTTTTAGCAAGAGTGGAAAGTATATTTATTAGTGAAACAAAAAATATTTAATGTTGGTGTAGCACCTAATTCTGTGTGAGTCTTCTTTATAATCCTGGAAAGCCAGACATTTTAGAAATTCGAAGAAATGGCTTTAACTTCAGTCCTGAACATCATTAAAACTATTTGTAGATTTGTGAAAAATGGTTCACCTTAAAATAAATAGAATATACAATTTTGGGGCTTTTAAGTAGACAATGCATATTTTAAAAGAAAGCAAATGTAAAAGTTCTGAAAAAAAGAAAAGAATGTATAACTCCTTGCTATATTCATAGTGAAGAATTGTAAAACCTTTGCAAAAATTATGCACAGCTTTATAAAATATGATGAAATGAAAGAGTAACTAGCTCCCCTAAAGAAAACTTATTCAGATGGAAGAGGTTTTCTAAATGAGAGTGTTTTATATTGTATACATTTAAAATAAAATTATACTGATGAGATATATCATTGTATAATTCAATGTTCTTTCATTCACGTATCATAAGTAAGGTACAATGAAGACATTTTACACACTGTAATATTTTTCACGTCTATAGTGCAACTCCAAAGTATGCTGTAGAAATTCAGCTTCCTGTCAGGAATATGATCATATATTTTGTCATTCACTTTAAAAATATTTTAAATACATATTTCTTTTTGCATATCCATTTACTGTACAGTGCTTTCATGCAAACAGTTTAAGATATTTTTACAATTTATGTTTCAGAGAATACTAACAAATTTGATCTATCACTTTACAAAAGACTCATTTTCATGAACAATTCCTTTGCAGAGTAAGGATTCTCTTTACTGGTATCAAAATAGTTTTAGATTAAGAAATAAAACTTTTCCAAAAGATTAAAAACCCTCATTCTCCAGATAATGCCATGAGAAGATACCTACCTTATTAGTAATTACACTATTATTTACATTTTAATTCCATTGTTTAATTTTTGAGATTATTTTTTATACTGTATGTTTCACCTGCAGGTATGTGTTTTATGCATGCATTGTGCACAAAGGCTAGAAAAGTTCATTGGAATCACTGAAACTAGAATTATAGATAGCTGTGAGCTTCCATGTGTGTGCTGACATTCAAACTTTGGTCCAGTGAAAGAGCATGCAGTGGTCTCAACCATCTCTCGAACCCCCAATGATTCTTGTTTACTTGGAGAAGGTATGAAACTTGTATTATTCCACTTTTTATCTAATATAAGAAAGAAAACTATGATTGCTTGATATGTAATGGCATCCTGACTTGACACTTAGGTTCTGTCTTACACAGGACTATGTCCATCAATCTGGTAAATTATCAGGAGAATGAATATTCAAGATGGGCTTAAAGATGAAAATGCTTGCTTCTCCAAGCCAAGTACCCCATCTATCGCACGTTATGCTTGACTTGAGTTCTGGATTTTCAAGTTATTAAGAGCTAACTCACTCAAATAAGTAACAATATTGAAAAATATACACTTTTAAAAACTGACTCTTCCAATTTTGCTTAGTTCTTGAAGAATATCTTACAACACATTTAGTTAACACTTAATATACACTACACACATGTACCACACACACATATACAAATCTGTTCTTGTATCCACCCTTTTCCCTAATTACCTAACTTTTAAAACAAAATTAAATTAGACAAATGCCATCATATTTGCCCATATAACTTGTTTGTGTGGCCTTCCAGTGGACCCTGGTTGAACTATAAAGAAACCGAGTCTTTAAAAAATTCTTTCTTCAAGAAGCTGTCAATTGCAAATAGTTTCTCTGCTTAAGGTGGAACTTTGTACTCACCTTCCCTCTCCATGCTGGGACTTTGAATGTCTTGGGCTTCCAAGGGTGTTGTATATGCATGAATTTATATTGTTGACTGCTTTGAGTTCAAATGGTGACTGCTCTGCTGAGTAGAAAACTTTTGGGCCTTGTCATCATCCACTGAGTTTGTGCCTGATGCTCTTTCTACATCCTTTTTTCCAAAACTGGTACTATGAGCACAATTCTTATCTTATTTTGCTGATAAGAATATTAGCAATAACCTATCAGATTTGGAGGTGTATATTACCTTACCTCAAACAACTCAAAAGGAGATAGATAATTTTATTTAATACTATCATGTAGGTTACGCATGACTTTAAAAATTGTTTTATATATGTATTATTTTCTATGGGCTTGCTATATATTGGCTTTATTGTCATATATGTGACATATAATATCCCTATTATATATGATATATATGTTAAGATATATCTGCTTATATCAATATAGGATATAGGATAAAATCTAGGATATTATCAGAAAGGAATTTCAACAATTGTAAACCATTAAGTGTTTACAATTATATCTAGAATATAAAATAACCTAAATATGAAACCCAAATGATATCTTAAAGGATGCAAAAATTTTGTTTTGAGAACAGTAACAATCTTTCAAGATAAAGGTCCACATGATTTCTTCATGTATTAGTATATTATTACTAAATTTTAGTAAAGAAAGTATAAAACCAGTAGTGATTAGCTGGGATCAAGTTTTCTGTCTAGTTCTTCACATTTAGACTTTTATTATTTATTTATTTATATATTTATTTATTTATTTATTTATTTACATATCAAACTTGTCCCCATTCCCTGTCCCACCTCCAAGAACCTCCCACACCATCTCCCCCCCCACACACACACACACTTCACATCTTAGAGGCTGTTCCCCCCACCCACGCAGTTATTCTGCCTCACTTCTCTAGCATCCTCCTTCTCTGGAGCATCAAACCTCCAAAGGACCAAACACATTCCCTCCCACCAAAGCCAGACAAGGAAGATTCAACTAACCTAAACCCCAGGGAGCTCTCAGAGACTAAGCCAACAACCAGGAGCATAAGCAGGCAAGTCTGAGCCCCCCTGGAACAAATATAGCAGAGTTCTGCCTGGTCAGGCCTCAGTGGAAGAAAATGCACTGACTTGAGGCTCCAGGGAAAGGGGAGACCTGGTGTGCTGGATACCTTCTCAGAAGCAAGGGAGAGGAGGAATGGGATGAGAACCTGTGGGAGGGGGTGACTGAGGCAGGGGATCAACGACTGGAATGTAAATAAATAAAAGAACAATAATATATTTTGTAGTGAGCCTAGCCTTTAATGTCCGAGCTGGAAACTCTCAAGAGTCAATAGGGGTGACAATAGCTGAAATGCCCACCAGCAGGGAGAGGGAACTTGAAAAGTCCACCTCTAGTAGACAGACAGGCCCTCAAGTAGAAGGACCAAGTTATTAACCCACAGTCAAACTTTCTGACCCAGAATTGGTCCCGTCTTAAAGAACTGGAGGGACAAAAATGGAGAAGAAACTGAAAGAGAAAGATGGTCCAGTAACTGGTCGAATTTTGGATCCATCTCATTGTGAGCCACAAAGGCCTGACAGTATTACTGATGCTCTGATATGATTACAGACAGGCGTCTAACATGGCTGTCCTCTGAAAGACACTACCAGCAGCTGACATGAGACAGAAACAGTTACTTACACCCACCCATTAGACTCAAGTCGGGGACCTCTATGTTTGAAATAGGGGAAAGATTATAGACGCTGAAGGGGAGGGTGAGCTCATAGGAATACCAGCAGTCTCAACTAACTTCAAACTCTGGGTGCTCTCAGAAATTGAGCCACCAACCAGGCAGTATACATAGGCTGGTCCAAGTCCCAGGGACATATATAACAGAGGACTGCCTGGTCGGGCCTCAGTGGGAGAAGATACACCTAATCCCCCTGAGACTTGAGGCCCCAGGGATGGTGAAGGTCTTGTTGCAGGGTGATGGGAGAGCGTCCTCTCAGATATGGGGGAAGAAGGAATGGGATGAGGAACTGAGGAAGCGGCAACCAGGAGGAGGGGCAATGCCTGGATCGTAAAAACTATATATAAGAAAATTAATAAAAAATAATGCATTAATGGAACTTTATAAAATTAAAATCTATACAGCCAAAGATGTCATCCAGGGAAGAGGCAACCTACAGAACAGGAAAACATCCTTACCAGTTACACACCTGAAAAAAGGCTATTACTGAAATATAACAAACTAACTAACTAACTAACTAACTAACTAACTAAACAAACAAAGAACGAAACTAAGAAACTAACAAAGAAAGAAATCTGGATAACTAGACATTAAGACGATAAAGAAACACATTTAGCAAAAGAAAACACATATAAAAATTTCAAAGAGCTGTCCTCACTTGGGGTGTGGTCCTCACTTGGGGTGTGGGGGGCGGAGCGGGGGAGCGTCCAAAATATACCAGACACCTGGGAGGTGAGAGACTTTCAGGGCTCAAAGGGAGGGACCTTAGATGAAATGCCCTTCAGTGGGGAGAGGGCACTTATAGAACCCACCTCCAACAGAAAAACAGACCTTCGAGTGAAGGATGGGGTTGGCATCCCACAGTCACAACTCTGACCCATAATTGTTCCTGTCTGAAAGAATTACAGGGATGGAAATGGAGTAGCCTGAAGAATAGATGGTCCAGAGACAGGCTCGAAGTGGAACCCAGCTCAAGGGGAGGCCCCAAAGCCTGACAATATTACTGAGACTATGGAGCACTCACAAAAAAGGACCTAGCGTGACAGTACTCCAGAAGACTCAACAAGCAGCTGAAAGAGTCAGCTATTTGAGTGCAGATATTTGCATCCAACCAATGGACAGAAACTGCTGACCTCTGTGGTTGAATTAGGGAAAAGCTGGAAGAAGCTGAGGAGGAGGGCGACTCTCAATTAACCTGGACCCCAATATCTCTCAAACACTGGACCACCAACCAAGCAGCATATACCAGTTGTTTCGAGGCCTCCAACACATATACAGCAGAGGACTATGGGGTCTGGGTTCAGTCAGAGAAGACACACCTAACTCTCATTAGACTGGAGACACCAGGGAGTTTAGAGGTCTGGTGGAGTGGGGACATCATCATGGAGACAGGCTGCAGGGAGGCGGTATGGGATGTGGAATAGTTAATAATCGGAGAGTGGAATGGGAGGGGAATAAAATCTGGAAATCTGAAATGGAAGAAAGAGAGAGAGAGAGAGAGAGAGAGAGAGAGAGAGAGAGAGAGAATGAAAGAAAGAAAAAAGAAAGAAAGAAAGAAAGAGAAAGAAAGAAAGAAAGAAAGAAAGAAAGAAAGAAAGAAAGAAAGAAAGAAAGAAGAGAGAGAGGGAGGAAGGAAGGAAGAATGGAAGGAAGGAAGGAAGGAAGATGGGAAGGAAGGAAGAAAGGAAGGATTAAAAATAAAAAAATAAAATTTCAAAAGCTATTGTCTTTCCACCCGCCCCCCCCCTCCAGAGTAAAGTAACTAGTTTGTCTTTAAAGACACTAATTTCTTTAACAGTTACAGACTCTTTCCAATGTGTTTTTTGTATCTCATCAAAATTGCTTATACTCTTTTCTTCAATAAACTGCACAGCTTTATTCTTTCTACTCTCCCCGACAGCCTGTGCCCTCTGAGCAGTAAGAAGTAGCGTGAATATTGTCCTGTACTGAATCCCCTTCAGTGAACAAATTAGTCACTTAACTCCAGTATTCAGCCTTCTAAAGTTCTTAAGACCCAGGCCTAATGCCCCCAGACTCCTTAAGAGTATAACTAGAATGGCCTCTAGCCCACCTTCCAAGAGGGTCCTTGCTACCTTCTGAAACTTCATTAGCCAGGCATATACTCTCCACAATTTCTTCCCAATCTTAGATATTCACAGACCCACCAAAATGGCACATTAAATTCTGCTAAATATAGTATTGTAGGGCTTCCCTAGTTCAAAGTTCTACACACTCTTGCCCCCAAACCATTCTAAAAGGCTTATAATTCACACAATCAGCTACATCAGAGCATGGGCCCACTTTGTAGTACCCTTTTTTTTATTATTGGATATTATTTGCATTGATATGGCCTATTGACTAATAAAGAGTGCATTTCCAGGAGTACATTAGCTTTAGCTTATAGTTCTAGGGCATATAGTCTGCTAAGGCTGGGGAAGGTGTGTGCCAGAAGTTTGAGCCAACTGCTTACATTATATATGCAGTCAGGAGGCAGAAAATGAGCAATCTTCATCCTCAGCCAGATGGTTTCCTTTGGTAATCTGGGACTCCCAACCTATGGAAAGCTGAAGAGAAATTAGGATATGTTTCCCCATATTAATTAATCTAGTCAAGAAGATTCTTTACAAACATTTCAAGAGATTTTTCTCAAAAGCGATTCTAGAACTTTCCAAACAGACAATAAACCGTTATAACAATCAATACAATACTGTTTTAACCAAAAAAAAAAATCAAATAAGAACTTACCAGAAAATTTAAAATTATATTTTAAAAATCTCTAAATCTGAATTTATATAAACTGTCAACAAAAACACAAGTTTCTCTAAATGCATAATATGACTAGAGAATGTGAAAACTATGACCTCAGAAAATCAAATATGCTAATGATTGCACCTTTCCTCTATAAGAATGGCAAGCCTCTGTGTTAGTCACTTTTCTTATTAGTGAGGTCAAATCCCAGACAAGCAACCTAAAGGCCAAAAGGGTTATTTTAGCTTAGCAGTTTAAGAGATTATGGTGCATTCTGACAGGAAAGGTGTGCTCAAGTTTATATTGAATTCTAGTATATTCATTCAGAAACAAAAAGTGTACAAGAAGTTGGACCTGGCTAGTTTCTACACATCTTTTAAAAGAATAACAATTGAAAAAATCGTTCTTGCATAAAAAAGGCATTGAACTAGAGTAAAGAAAATTTCGGCTAAGCAAATCACTTAACATTTTTTGTAAAAGAATAAAAAAAAAAGAGGCTTGTCTACTTACTGCAATTGTGCAATTGATTCTATGATATAAGATTGATGTTTTCTGCTTGTTTCCAAACGAAACAAAGTTTGAGGAAATGGAGTTTTGAAAAGTTAAATACTCTAGAGTCTGAGTAGCAGTGACTCAGCTGATGTGTTAGCCTCAATTAATAAACAAAACAAACAACTTCTAGCCGGAGGACAAGAAACAAAAAGGAAAAGAAGCAGCTAACATCTGTCTTTTAGTGTACATCCCTCTGGGATAAGTACCAGTTAAAACTACTTTGAAATGTAGAATGGCAATAAACTTTCAGCTGCTTGTGAGCTACTCAAGCTTGTCATCATTTCCACCACCCCCCTTGGGAACCTTGGGAAAAACAGAACAAGACGAAAACCAAAGTTAGTTCTAAGGCAATGTTCGTTGAATTTGCTCTATCAAGGTAGATTGTGAACTGCTGCAAATGATGTGTTTTATAGGAATTAGATGCAATTTTCCCTATTGAAATAACAGCACTTGAGTAACATAGTAAATCATCATAAAATGACCAAATCATAGATGGAGAATCATTCAACCTCCTTTAATTAGTTGAATAAAACTGTTATTAACTTGAATTATACAACGGTAAAGAATAAAAGTATACACACACACACACACACACACATTTCATGAGAGTTTTCTAATTTACTGTTCCAAGAAGAGCGTTAGATTGGTAATTAATTTTTCAATTATATAGAGAACTTTAAACATATTAGAAATAATAAATTTATTTATAGAAAAGTGCACATCAGGGGTCGTATAGATTTTATGTGTTTTCCTTCTTTTCATTCCATGGTTTATGTTCAGATAGTATCTAAACCTGAACTCAAAATAATGGCATATTAAAAAAGTTTACACATTTGATCCCAACTAACGACTTTGTGCTTTTCATGAATTTTTTCAATAATTACAAATTAAAATAGCATGTTAACTATTGCATGAAGGTAGCTGAGTATGCTTAAGTCACTACACTTGAACAGAGAAAGGCACATCTGATGTTAGGTCTGTTAGTCTTCACAGGGGAAGATCTCAAATTTATTTAGAGCTATCAGGTTTTGTTCCATAGTGAAAACTGGATACTTCTTTTAAATGGGGTGAATGCTCTCCTGTGTTCTGTGTATTTTCATTTTTCTTTCTTTGTTTCTTTTCATCACTTAGAATTGAAATGTAAGTAAAGAATATGTCTAATTTAAAAAAAAGAATTGAACCTTGGGCATTTGTATGCTAAGAAACCACTCTACTACCCTTCTATGTGAATTTCAACAGGCCTGACATCCGAAATTGCCTTTTTCTTATTTTCCAGTCGGGTTTCTTTTTTTTTTTCTTTTTTTTTTTTTAATTTTTTTTTTATTTTCTATATTCTATGTTTACATTCCAAAGGCTTTCCCTTTTCCCAGTTCCCACCCACCATAGTTCCCATAGTTCCTCTCCCCCCCCAACTGTTCCCCAATCATTCCCCCTCCCCCCTCGGTTTCTTTACTAAACTGGATGCAATCTTTACAGGCCCAGGGTCCTCTCCTTTCTTCTTCTTGGGAATCATTTGACTTGCTATTTGTGTCTTGAGTATTTAGGGCTTCTGGGCTCATTAATATCCACTTATCAGTGATTGCATTTCATGTGCATTCTTTTGTGATTGGGTTAATTCACTCAGGATGATATTTTCCAGGTCTAACCATTTACCTACAAATTGCATGAATTCATTATTTTTAATTGCTGAGTAGTATTCCATTGTATAAATATACCATATTTTCTGTATCCATTCCTCCTTTGAGGGATATTTGGGCTCCTTCCAATTTCTGGCTATTATAAACAAGGCTGCTATAAACATAGTGGAGCATGTGTCCTTATTGCATGCAGGGGAATCCTCTGGGTATATGCCCAGGAGTGGTATGCCAGGGTCCTCTGGAAGTGACATGCCCAATTTTCTGAGGAAACGCCAAACTGATTTCCAGAGCGGTTTTACCATTTTGCAATCCCACCAACAGTGGAGGAGTGTTCCTCTTTCTCCACATCCTCGCCAGCACTTGTTGTCTCTTGAGTTTTTAATCTTAGCCATTCTGACTGGTGTGAGGTGGAATCTCAGGGTTGTTTTGATTTGCATTTCCCTGATGACTAATGATGTTGAACATCTCTTAAGGTGTTTCTCGGCCATCCGAATTTCTTCTGGTGAAAATTCTTTGTTTAGCTCTGTGCCCCATTTTTTGATAGGGTTATTTGTTTCTTTGGGGCCTAACTTCTTGAGTTCTTTGTATATATTGGATATTAGCCCTCTGTCGGATGTGGAGTTGGTGAAGATCTTTTCCCACTTTGTTGGTAGTCGGGTTTCTTAAACATAATCAATTAACGTCTTTATGGACTACTTGGTATACTATTAATAATTTTAGTAAATAAAAAATAAGTATAAAACAAGTAGCGATTAGCTGAGATCAAAATTTTCTGTCTAGTTCTTCACATTTAGCTATTTTTGATAATTATTTATTTACTTATCAAATGTGTCACACCTTCCTTGACCCTTCCATGAGCCCCTCACCACATACCACTCTTCTTCATCTCTAAGAGGGTGCTCTCCCATTCACCCCACTTAACTCCTCCAGTATCCCCCTTCTCCTGGGCATCAAACCTCCACAAGACCAACCAACCTCATCCCCTCCCACTGAGAGCAGACAAGGAAATCCTCTGTTACATATACAGCAGTGGTCACAGACCAGCCCATGAATGCTCTTGATTTTGTGGCTTAGTCTCTAGGAGCTCTGAGGGTCTACTTAGTTGAAACTGTTCTTCTTCCTATGTGGTTGTAATCCTCTTCAACCTTCCCCTAACTCTTTCATAGGGGTCCTGGAGCTCAGTCCTGTATCAGTCTAAGTCAGGTACTGGTAGAGCCTGTCAAGGGACATCTATGCCAAGCTCCTGTGTATGAGCACAACATGGCATCAGCAATATTATTGGAATTTGGTGCCTGCATTTGGAATGGATCCCAAGTTTAAGCTGTCTCTGGATTGCCTATCCTCTAGTCACTGCTCCATTTTTCTTCTTCCATTTCCATTAAACAGAAACAATTCTGGGTCAAAACTGTTGAGATAGGTAGATTGGCCCCATCCCTCAACTGGAGGTCATATCTCTCTACTAGAGGTGGTACTAGTCATCAGGTAAATGTATATCAAGACAAACCTAAGATTCCACGTTTTACCAATGAATGGCTAAGATCAAAAACTCGGGCAACAACACATGCTGACAAGGATGTGAAGAAAGAGGAACACTCCTCCATTGCTACTGGGATGGCAAACTGATACAACCACTCTGAAATCAATCTGTCAGTTCCTCAGAAAACTGGAAATAGTTCTACTGAAGACCTAGCTATTCCACTACTCTGTGTGTGTATATATCTATATCTATATCTATATCTATATCTATATCTATATCTATATATACATATATATATAATACTAAAAAGATACTGCCGCATATCACAAGGACATGTGCTCCACAATTTGTAAGTTGGTAGCTGGAAACAACTAGAAAAATGATTACAGAAAATGTGGTTCATTTACACAATGTAATACTACTCAGCTATTAAAAATAAGGATATTGTGTATTTTGCAGGCAAATGGATGGCACAAGAAAATATCATCCTGAGTAAGGTAACCCAGACCCAAAAGGATATACATGGTATGTACTCACTGATAAGTTAACATTAGCCAAAAAGTTCAGAATACCCATGCAACTCATAGAGCATCTAAAGCTTAATAAGAAGGAAAAACCAAGTCTGGATGCTTCATTCCCACTTAGAATGGGGAGCAAAATAATCATAGGAGGCTGAGGGAGGGAGAAAACTGGGTAGGAGGGGGGGGTGAAAAGGGGGGACAGTATCAGGTATATGAGGTGATAGTAGAGAAGCACAGAAGGCCAGGAGATTGAATAGAAATATGCACCAGTGTGGGGTGGACCTCTAGAAAGTTCCAGACACCAGGGATATAAAGGATCCCAGAACCCAACTTTAGCTGAAATGCTCAATAGTGCGGAGATGGAACCTGAAGAGAGCACACTTAGATATTGGCATGCCATCCTTATTTCTTCTTCCTAACTGTGTTAAGTACTAGGCATTCCAGTCATTTGTTTTTGGTTTTATTATTGTCATTTATCAGTTGAATAATATTAGCTAATATTTTCTTATGGATTGCAACATTTCTAAAAGACTGTAGTATCCAGAAAATGGGAAACAAATGGTTGTGAAATAAAATTTGAATAATAATATTTCATCTCAATTAATTAATAAATTAATTAAACTCATTAATTTCATTGTTATTTTAAAGTCTGTTATGAATTCTGGTAACTTATATCCCACAATCCCAATATGAAAGTTATCACAGTTCATAAAATCCATGCTCAGAAATTCTGTCAGTTAGCTAAAAACAGCATCAATTATTCTTTGTGTCTTTATTAGGAAGTAATACATGTACCAATATTACAAGGAACAGTTACCTATAATTCTAAATATCACATTATTGAAAGTTTAACATTGCTTTATTAAAATATCTTCTCAGTGTTTCTCTTTCATGTCATCTCTGTTTCCCATTCCTCCCTCTTTCAACAGAAATGAACCTGATTTATACTTTTAGATAACTGAATATTAGGACAGGATAAAATATAGAATCTATGATACATGTCTTTACACAGTTTTGTTTCAGTGAGAGAATAGAAAGTTTCATATCCATGGACCCAAAGTATCCAAGACACAGACTCTTAAATCATCAGATAATACACTAAGGAATGGCTCCTACAAACAACAACAACATTTTTCAATTTTCCTGTAATATCAGAAGAACTACTTAAATCTTGAGATTAATTTGCTACTCTGCTTTAGCAAAAACTTCCTACAAATGTTGGAGGGATTTGAGGACACAACAGAAATTTTGAAATAACAATGCATCCGAACTATAGTCATCAAGTTGGTAAAGGAGAAATAAACACAAAAAAGACCAAGCAATAAATAAAGGAAAAGAAAAGAGGAGAAGGACAAGGAAGAGAAAACTAAGGAGTGAGGGGAGGAAATTAATAATAAGGAATACAGGAGGTGTAACTATGTACAAATATATAGTTTAAATAAATACATAGTTGTACTGGCTGGTTTTGTGTGTCCACTTGACACAAGCTGGAATTATCACAGAGAAAGGAGCCTCCCTTGAGGAAATGCCTCCATGAGATTCATCTGTAAGAAGGCATTTTCTCAATTAGTGATCAAGGGATGGAGGGTCCAGTCCATTTGGGGTGGTGCCATTCCTGGCAGGCTGAGTAACCCAGGGGAAGCAAGCCCATAAGTAAGCAGCACCCTCCATAGCCTTTGCCTCTAATTTCCTGCCCTGTGTGAATTCCTATCCTGACTTCCCTTGGTGATGAACAACAAAGCAGGGTGGGGGCGTTGGGGGTGTTTAGCAAACCTTTTCCTCCCCAACTTGCTTCCTGGTCATGGTGCTTTGTGAAAGAATACTAACCTGACTATGACAATAGTTTCAATAAAAATTTGTCATTTGGGCTGAAGATGAACCAAATACCCTTTACAAAAACTCCCAACACTTGGCAATAGATGTCCTCCTTTGAGTTACTGATCACGAGTGTCCAACAAATTCCTAAAAGTTTATAAACTATTGTTACTTCCCTTTCTGAGTGACCAAAATTTAGAGCAGATATGGGGCTGGGAAAATGGTTCAGTGTGTAAGAGAGCATATGGCTCCTTCAAGAGAACCATAGTTCTCAAAACTCACTGAAAGCTGCTAGCAATTTTGAAGATCCAATGCCTTCTTCAGAAATCTAAGGGCACTGAAAAACAAAAGTAAATATTAAAATTAAAATTGTTTTTTTAAACACAGCTGTTCTACTTGTGCAAGAGACACTGAGAGGTTTTTGTTAAATATAAAAAGTTAAGTTCCATGTCTAAGTAACATAAGTATTTTATTTAGCTAAATAGAAATATGTTGAACAAACAAGTTAGACATGATGACTTGTTCATATTAGTTCAAAAGAAAGTACATTCAATTAGAAAAATATGCAAAAGATATTCACTCATTCTCTGATTACTATTATTTATTTACAATTAAGTTTTCCTTGAATTAAAAAATCTTATCAAGGTTTATTAGTAAAACATAATTGAATGAAGATACAACAAAATGATCATTTTAGATGAATCTAACTATATTAGATTATTTTGGTTGCATTAATATAAAATAATAATACTAATAATTTATGTTGAAATAAGAATTATTGAATAAACATAAATATCAGTAATATGATTCCAAATAGCCATTCACTATTAAAATCCTGATAAAGCATTACATTTAATCATAAATGAATGTGAACAAACTCAAAGGAAAAAACCACATGGTCATCTCATTGGATGCTTAAAAAGCATTTGACAAAATTCAGCATTCTTTCATGCTAAAAGTCTTGGAAAGAACAGGAAATCAAGGCCCATATCTAAACATAGCAAAAGCAATTTATGGCAGACTGGTAGCCAACATCAAAGGAGGTCTGATAGAATTCTGCACTAAAACCATCTGGTACCGTGCTTTTTTTGGTTGGAAGACTTTCTATGACCCCTTCTATTTCTTTGGGGGTTATGGGACTGTTTAGACAATCATGGATAAAAAATGGAAAGGAAGAAGTCAAACTATCACTATTTGCAGATGATATGATAGTATATTTAAGTGACCCAAAAAAATCTACCAGAGAACTCCTACAACTGATAAACAACTTCACAAAGTGGCTGGTTATAAAATCAACTCAAGCAAATCAGTAGCCTTCCTATACTCAATGGATAAGCAGGCTGAGAAAGAAATTAGGGAAATGACACCCTTCACAAGAGCCACAAACTATATAAAGTATCTTGGTGTGATTCTAACCAAACAAGTGAAAGATTTGTATGACAAAAACTTCAGGTCTCTGAAGAAGGAAATGGAAGAAGACCTCAAAATGGAAAAATCTTCCATGCTCGTGGGTTGGCAGGATTAATATAGCTAAAATGGCAAACTTGCCAAAAGCAATATAGAGATTCAATGCAATCCCCATCAAAATCCCAACTCAGTTCTTCATAGAGTTAGAAAGAGCAATTCTCAAATTCATCTGGAATAACAAAAAACCCAGAAGAGCTAAAACCATCATCAACAGTAAAAGAACTTCTGGAGGAATCAATATCCCAGACCTCAAGCAATACTACAGAGCAGTAGTCTTAAAAACTGCAAGGTATTGGTACAGTGACAGGGAGGTGGATCAATGGAATAGGATTGAAGACCCAGAATTGAACCCACACATCTATGGCCAATTGATCTTTGACAAAGGAGCTGAAAACATCCAATGGAAAAAAAGATAGCCTTTTCAAGAAATGGTGCTGGCTCAACTGGAGGTCAACATGCAGAAGAATGAGAATTGATCCACTCTTATCTCCTTGTACTAAGCTCAACTCCAAGTGGATCCAGGACCTCCACAATATACCAGACACACTAAAATTAATAGAAAAGTAACTTGGAAAGACCCTTGAGGACATTGGCTAAGGGGGAAAGTTCCTGAACAGAACCAATAGCTTATGCTCTAAGATCAAGAATAGACAAATGGGACCTTATAAAATTACAAAGTTTCTGCAAGGCAAAAGACACTGTCAAAAGGACAAATCGGCAGCCAACAAATTGGGAAAAGATCTTCACCAACCTTACATCTGACAGAGGGCTAATCTCCAATGTATACAAAGAACTCAAGAAGTTAGACCCCAGAAAAGCGAATTACCCTATCAAAAAATGGGTTACAGAGCTAAACAAAGACTTTTCACCCGAAGAAACACCTTAAAAATTGTTCACCATCATTAGTCATTAGAGAAATGCAAATCAAAACAACCCTGAGATTTCACCTCACACCAGTCAGAATGGCTAAGATTAAAAACTCAGGAAACAGCAGGTGTTGGCAAGGATGTGGAGAAAGAGGAACATTCCTCCACTGCTGTGGACTGCAAGCTGGTACAACCACTCTGGAAATCAGTCTGGTTTTTCCTCAGAAAACTGGACAAGATACTTCCGGAGGACCCAGCCATACCACTCCTTGGCATATACCCAGAAGATTCCTCAGCATTCAATAAGGATACAGGCTCCACTACATTCATAGCAGCCTTATTTATAATAGCCAGAAGCTGGAAAGAACCCAGATGTCCCTCAAGGGAAAAATGGATACAAAAATGTGGTATATATACACAACGGAGTACTATTCAGCCATTAGAAACAATGAATTCAAGAAATTCTTAGAGAAATGGATGGAGCTGGAGAAAATCATACTAAGTGAGGTAACCCAATCTCAAAAGAATATTCATGGTATGCACTCCCTGATATTAGCCTAGAATCTTGGGACACCAAAGACACAATCCACATACCAAATGATGTCTGACAAGAAGGAAGGAGTGGACCCTGGTTCTGGAAAGTTTCAAAGCATCAGTGTAGGGGAATACCAGAACAGGTAAGAGTGAAAGGATGGATGGGGGAACACGGGGAGGGAAAGGGGCATGTGGGAACTTTGGGGGGCAGGGAAGCAGAAAAAGGGAAATGAAATGTAAATATAGAATATATCAAGTTAAAAAATTCAAAACAAGATCACTGAAGACATTTAGAACAGGCCTATGATACTTTGCATTAGAGGAAATAATTGTTGTTTTCAGACTGTGATGTGTCCCTCAGCTCTTAATGCACTTCCTCCCTAGCTCTAAAAATATCAATCTATAGAAACATAATTTCCAAAATGTTTCCAGGAAAGCTGGATATATGTTATATATCCTGAATGTGATTCTTTCATGTTCAAATGTCAGGATTCTTTCATGTTCAAATGTCAGGATCTCTGAAAATAATCTTACATTTGCAAATGCATCTTTCATTCTCCAGATGAAATTGTCATCTCTGAGGTATACTGCTGAGTATAAACTCACCCTCTCCAGTTCTTTCTGAACTCTAGTTGACTGGTTCAACTCAGCCACTCTGGCTCAAATTTCTCTCCAAGTTGACAGATTCAAACTGTCTTCTCTTGGCTTCTTGTCCTTCTACTTGGCTTCAATTTGCTCTGGCAATCTGTTCAAATCTCCTGGCTCCTTCTCATTCTCTGCCTTGTTCTGTCTTCACCTGCAACCACTCTCTGTAAAACTGTCCCAGTAAAACTGCCTTCTTCGCTCCCTCCCTCACCTGCACCTGCTCTCTCTGTATTGCTTCTCTGAAGTCACCACTCTTTCCTGATCTTATCTTCTGAGAGTTGGTCATATCCCATCTCCAACTCACTCTGTCAAATCTTTCTCTGATTCATTACTTTACCTCTCCATTAGACATCACTTTCCAACATGGCTGCATATTTTATAAACTAACTTTACCTTCATTGTTTGGGATTAAAGGCTTATACTAAGGGTGTGTCTTTATTCCAGTAAGAGAGATTAAAGGAGTGTCATTCAAGCCAGATCACACCTACTTACAAGGGTTTTGGATATGATCCCTTACTAGAGCAACCATGTTGCTTGATTAAAATTCCTCTACATTTATTGTATAACTGAAGAGGAGTCATAGACATTCTGTAAGGTCTATGTACCACTTAAAGCTATTTCCCCTTGTGTCTAGGCTATGGCTCTATAGCTTTATTGCAAGTGAAAACATTTAGCAATATCATCAGCCTAATCTAAGGAAGTAAAAAATTATCCAGCAAAGAACAATCAGAACAAGATGTGTGTGTGTGTGTGTGTGTGTGTGTGTGTGTGTATGTATGTATATATCCCTTCCAACCTGTGCCTTCTGCTTGGGCAGATCATCAGTGAGTCTGTACCTCTGAACTTCCTATAGTCTAATGGCATTCCAGGAGATCTCCTGCACCTGGCCAACGGACCCCTCAGTATGAAGCCCCCCCCCACCCTGCCTTGAGGGCTGCTGCAGTCTGGACAACAGATCATCCATGTGTATACTCCCTGAAGACACCACAGTTTGAAGGCCTCCCAGGATATCAGCTGAAGCTAGAACTCCCAGGAGATGTGCAGCAAACCAGGGACAGAAGAAGCAGGCTCCTGACATAGACACCCGAGGCCAATTAATACCAGAGATAACCAGATGGCAATAAGCAAGGACAATAAGATAAGTAATAGTAGCCAATGTGTTTTGGCACCATCAGAACCTAGTTCTCCCACAGCAAGACTTGTACACCCCAACACACCTGAAAACCAGGATGCTGACCTAAAATCATACTCCATGATGATAAGAGTCCTTTAAGGAGGATATAAATATCACTGAAAGATGTGTTCCTACAGGAAAACACAGGTAAACTGGTAGAAACCCTTAAAGAGGAAACAAATAAATACCTTAAAGAAATATAGGCCAGATGTGGTGGCACACAACAATAGGATTTGCTAAAGGAGGCAGAGGCAGGAGGATCATGAGTTGAAGGCCAGCCTGGGCTACACATTTAGCTGGGCAGTTGTGGTGCATGCCTTTAATCCCAGCACTTGGGAGTCAGAGGCAGGCAGATTTCTGTGTTTGAGGCCGGCCTGGTCTACGGAGTGAGTTCCAGGACAGCCAGGGCTACACAGAGACCCTGTCTCAAAAACCAAAAGAAAGAAAGAAAGAAAGAAAGAAAGAAAGAAAGAAAGAAAGAAAGAAAGAAAGAAAGAAAAACACAAACAGGTGAAGGAATTGAACAAAGTGGTCCAAGACCTAAAAATGGAAGTAGAAACAATACAGAAATCAGAAATGGAGGCAACTTCAAAGTGGAAAATGCAGGAGAGAGGCCGGAGCTACAAGTACAAGCATCTACAACATACTGCAAGAGACAGAAGAGAGAATTTCAGGTATGATACCTTAAAAGATATTATTCAACAGTCAAAAAAATAGAAAACATAAAGACTTCTAACTGAAAACATCCAGGAAACTGAAGAAAAAAATTAAAAGACCAAATCTAAGAATGATAGGAATAGAAGAGAATAAAGATTCTGGGTTCTTTAATGTCTTTAATAAAATCATAGAGGAAAACTTAACCAATCTAAAGAAGGACATGGCCATAAATATACAAGAAGCCTATAGAATGCCTAATAGGTTGGACGAGAAAAGAAAATCCTCTCATCACATAATAATCCTAACAGTAAATACATAGAACAAAAAAAAATATTAAAAGCAGTCAGGGCAAAAGGCCAAGTGACATATTAAGGCAGACCTATCAGAATTACACCAGACTTCTCAACAGAGACCCTAAAAGCCAGAAGAGCCTGGATAGAAGTCATGTAGACCCTAAATGAACTCAAATGCCATCCCAGGCTACTATATACTGCAAAACTCTTAATCATCATCTATGGAGAAACCAAAATATTCTAAGACAATACAACATTTAAACAATATCTATGTACCAATCCAGCCCTACAGAGGATTATAGAAGAAAATCTCCAACATGAGGGTGCCTATACTCCCGCCCAAAAAAAGAAGAAATGAAATCTTTCACAAACCTAAAAGAGAGAATCACATACACATAATGCCACTACATCAACAAACATAACAGGAACTAACAATCATCTGTCTTCGGTTACAATGGATCAATTCCCCAATAAAAAGACATAAGATAACAAGTTGAGTACACAAACAGGACCAAGCATATTGCTGTACACAAGAAACAGATCTCAATGACAAAGAGAAACAATACCTTAGAATAAAAGGCTGTAAAAAGACTTTCAAGTAAGTGATCCAATAAATAAGTATGGGTTGCAAATCTAATATCCAATACAATAGGCTTTCCACCAAAAGTTAATCAAAAGAGAGATAGGAGAGGACACTTCATCCATATCAAAGGAAAAATCTACCAAAATAAAATCTCAATTCTGAGTATCTATGCCCCAAATCCAAGAGCACCCACATTCATAAAAGAAACTTTTCTTAAGGTTCAAAACATAAATTGAACCTCAGAAAATATTAGTGGGAAACTTCATTACCCCCCTCTCACCAATAGATAGATCATTAAAACAGAAGCTACACAGACACAGTGAAACTAACAAAAGTTATAAAGCAAATGGATTTAAAAGATATCCATATCCTAGATATTTCACCTTAAAACAAAAGAATAAACCTTCCCAGCACCTCATAGTGCTTCTCCAAAATTAACCATATAATCAGAGACAAAACAACCATCAACAACTAAAAGAATGAAATAACTCCATGCATTCCATCTGATCACCAGGGATGAAGGCTGAACTTCAATAGCAAATAATTAATTAAACAAACAAACAAACAAACAAACAAACAGAAAACATACATTCCCATGGAAACTGAATAACTCTCTCTCTCTACTCAATAACTTGGTCAGGAAAAAAATGGCAAAAGAAATTAAAGACTTCCTGGAATTCAATGAAAATAATGACATACCAGTACCCAAACTTATGGGATACAGTGAAAGCAGTGCTAAGAGGAAAATTCATAGCACTAAGTGCCCTCATAAAAAATTGGAGCAATCCTACACAAGCAACTTAACAGCATACCTGAGAGCTCTAGAACAAAAAGAAAGCAGACATAGCTAAGAGGAGTAGAATATAGGAAATAGTCAAATTCAGGGTCAAAATCAACCAAATACAAAGAATCAACAATCCAAAAGCTGGTGCTTTGAGAAAATCAACAAGATAGATAAAGCCCTAGCCAAACTAACTAAAGGACACAGAGATAGTATCCAAATTTACAAAATCAGAAATGAAGCAGAGACAGAACATAAACTGAGGACATTAAAAAAATCAACAGATTCTATTATAAAGGCCTATACTCAACAAAACTTGAAAGTCTAGATGAAATGGATGATTTTCTAAATAGATACTACACACCAATGTTAAATCAAGAGCACGTAAACTAAACATTCGCATATCCCCAAGGAAATAGAAGTCATTAAAAAACCTCCCAACCCCCCAAAAAATTCCCCAAAGAAACAGTACTTTAGACCAATTTCAATTATGAATATTGATGCAAAAATACTCAAAAATTTATGATATCTGAACCACATAAAGACCCCAAAAAGAAAAATAACTTAGACCAATTTTGATTGTGAATATTGATGTAAAAATATTCAAATAATACCTATCAAATCAAGACCAAGAACACATCAAAACCATCATTTACTACAGTCATTTAGCTTCATTCCAGGGATACAAGGTTGGTTCAATATATGAAAATCCATTAACACAATCCACTACATAAACAAACTCAAAGTCAAAAAAAACACCTGATTATCTCATTAGATGCTGAAAATGCATATGACAAAATGCAACAACCCTTCATGTTAAATGTATTGAGAAATTCAAGGACTGTACCTAAACATAATAAAGACAATATACAGCAAACCAACAGCAAATATCAAATTAAATTGAGAAATAAATGAAGTAATCCCACTAAAATCAGGGACAAGAAAAGGCTGCTCACTTTCCCTATGTCTATTCAAGATAGTACTTGAAGTTCCAGCTAGAGAATAAGACAACAAAAGTCAACAAAAGTGGATACAAATCTTCAAAGAAGTCAAAGTATCACTATTTCCAGATGGTGTGTTAGTATAAATGAGCAACCCCAAACATTCTACCAGAAAATGTTACAGCTGATTACTTCAGAAAAGTCAAAGCATATAAAATTAACTGAAACAAAAGATTAGCTTTCCTTCATACAAATGAAAAATTGGCTGAGAAAGAAAATAGGAAACAACACCCTTTACAATATTCACAAATAATATAACATATCTTGGGGTAACTAACCAAAAAAGTAAAAGATGTATATGACAAGAACCTCAAGTCTCTCAAGAAAGAAATCAAAGAAGACCTCCAAAAGTAGAGAGATCCCACAAGCTCATGGATTAGTATGATTAATATAGTAAAAATGGCCATCCTACCAAAAGCAATCTACAGATTCAATCCAATCCCCATCAATACTCCAAAACATTTCTTCACAGACATGGAAAGAGAAATTCTCAATTTCATATGAAAAAAAACCCAGGATAGCAAAACTAATTCTTAACAATAAAAGAATTTTTGGTGGAATCACCATCTCTGACCTCAAGCTGTATTACAGAGCAATAGTGGTAAAAACTGCATGGTATTGGTACACAGACAGGCTGATCAATGGAAAAGAATTGAAGACACAGAAATAAACCCTCATACCTATGGGCGTTTGATCTTTGACAATGAAGCCAAAACTATACAGTAGAGAAAAGAAAGAAAAAAGAAAAGCAAAGAAAAGCAAAGAAAGAAAAAAGAAAAGAAAAGAAAAGAAAAGAAAAGAAAAGACAAAAAGAAAAGAAAAAGCATCTCTAACAAATAGTGCTGGTCTAACTGGATGTCTGTATGTAGAAGAATTACCCCACACCCAATAGAGAAACAGTATTCAAAATATATAAAGAATTCAAGAAACTAACTTCCAAAAAAAAAAAAAAAACAATCAAAAATGGAGAAAGGGTAACACTCCTCCATTGCTGGTAGGATTGCAAACTGGCACAACCAATCTGGAAATAAATCTGGAGGTTTCTCAGAAAATTGGAAATAGATCATCTATCTGAAGTTGCAGTTATATCCCTTTTGGGCATATACTCAAAAGCTACCCCACCATGCTACAGGGGCATGTGTTCCACTGTTTTAATAGTGACCTTTTTTTGATAGTCAGAAGCTGGAAAAAACCCAGATGCCCCACAACAGAAGAATGGATTTAGAAAATTTGGTTCATTTACATAATGAAAAGCTTCAGATATTAAGAACAAGGATATCATGAGTATCCTTGCAAGCAAATTGATTGACCTAGAAAATATCACCCTGAGTGAGGTAACTCAGACTCGAAAGAATGTGCATGGTCTTACTAATGAGTGGAAATTTATTAATTAGTCAAAAAGCTACCGAATACCTAGGATAAAAACCATAGAACTCAAATTAATAAGCAGAAGGGCCCAAGTGAGGGGGGAGGTAAACAATAACAAAAGGCACAGAGATGAGGTATCGGGATGGGAGGGTGGAAAGAGACGGGAAAATGGGGAACATGATCAGGTGTGAGGGGGCAAGGGGAGACAGGAGAAAAGCCTTGAGAGACAGCAAAAGAATGGAAATACACATGCTCTGGTGTGGAAGGTTGAGTTTACTGGCTAGCTGGCTAGTTTTGTGTATCAGCTTGACATAGGCTTGAGTTATCACAGAGAAAGGAACTTCAGTTGAAGAAGTGCCTCCATGACATCTGGCTGTAAGGCATTTTCTCAATTAGTGATCCACTGTGGAGGGCCCATTGTGAGTGGTACCATCCCTGGGCTGGTAGTATTGAGTTGAGAGCAAGCCAGTAAGCAATATCCCTTCATGGCCTGTGCATCAGCTCCTGCTTCCTGACCTGCTTGAGTTCCAGTCCTGTCTTCCTTTGGTGATAACCAGCAATGTGGAAGTGTAAGCTGAATAAACCCCTTCCTTCCCAACTTGCTTCTTGTTCATGATGTTTGTGCAGGAATAAAAACCCTGACTAAGACAGTGGGTGACCTTCTAGAAAGCACCATAGACCTGGGAGGTGAGAGACTCTTAAGACTCAAAGGGAGGGACCTTAGATGAAATGACCAACAGCAGGGAGGGAACTTGTAACAAGCTCCACCAGTAGAAGACAGGACAACAAGAGGAGGGATGGAATTGCTATTCCACAGTCAAAACCTCTGACCCAAAATTCTTCCTGTGTAAAAGAACTACAGGGACAAAAATGAAGAAGAGACTGAGGGAAAGGTAGTCCAGTGATCAGCCTAAATTGGGATTCATCTCAAGGGGAGGTTCCAAGGCCTAACACTATTACTGATACTGTGGTGTGCTTAGAGTTAGGAGCATAGCATGGCTGTCTTATGAGAGGCACAATAAGCAGGTGATTGAGCCAGATGCATATAATTACACTCAACCATTGGACTGAAGTCGGTGACACCTGTGGTTTAATAAGGGAAATGTTGGGAGAAACTGAGGAGGATGACCCCATAGGAAGACCAGCAGTCTCAACTAACCTGGAGCCCTGAGATCTCTCAGATACTGAGCCACCAACCAGGCAGCATACATGTGCAGGTCTGAGTCCTGACACACATACAGCAGAAGACTGCCAGGTCTGGCCTCAGTGAGAGACTTGTGGTCCTAGGGTTGTAGGCATGCCAGTTGTGGGAGGGTCTTCTTCTTGTAAACAGGGGGAAGGAGGAATGAGATGAGAAACTGTGGGAAGGCAGACCTGGAGGAGGCAACAACTGGACTATAAAAAGTAAAAGAAATAGAAAAAAAATCAAAAAACCCTATTTATATATAAATAATTTCTACATATATTTACAATGTATATATACAAAGTATGCAGATACAATATATGTACATACAATTTATATACATAATTTATATATAATATATATAATATAAGGTGAATGTATATGTAATTCATATCAATAGCATATCTCTGAAGGATATGTATGCATATGTGTTTATACACATAGACAGTCACATAGAAGATTAAATATGCTTTTGGGAAAATACTTTTGATTTTAACTTCTTACTAAATTGAATTGCTTTTGGGAACTTTATTGTGAAGAATGTATGGCAGACACTATCTTGAACCATCTCATTATATATAGCACATTCTAATTCAGACCTCCTCCTTGAGGCAGTAAGCTAAATGTGGTAGAATAATTCAAACTGCTTTGTTTAACACTTACTCTAACTGAATAAGATTAGCTTCCTAGACATTTCTTTCCTATACAGACTAAATAGGCCCTAAATTGCTAAATAATTCATTAGAATTTAACAGCTTTAATGCAGTAAAAGCAAGTGCTTCATTCTAGTTTCTATGATTAGCATTATTTGCTTTTGAACAAAATGGAAAATTACACACAGTTCATTTTATCGACTACCAGTCGACTGTTGCTCCTGAAAAGACAGTGGAAATTAAATGTGAAAAAGCAATACATTTTATACAAAGCTCTAATGCCTAAGCAGTGCTCTAATGTCTAAGTGAGTATGTACGAAGTTACTGTGCAAGAAAAATATAGTGTACATAAAATCAGAGTGATGTGTGGTGGTCAATAGTAACTGTCCTCTGAGAGGCTATACCCAGCAGCTCACTGAAACAGATGGAGATACCCACAGTCAAACATTGGACACAGGTCAGGGACTTTTATGGAACATGTGGGGGCAGGGTTGAAGGGCCTGAAGGGATAGGAATCCCATAGGAAGACCAACAGAGTCAAGTAACCTGCACCTCTGGGATCTGTGAGTCTGAGGCACCAACTAAAGAATCCCTACGGATTACAACCAGTCACCCCTGCACATATGTAGCAGACACACAGTTCAGTGTCATGTGGGGCCCCGAACAGCCATAGTGGAAGCTTTCTCTAGAGCTATAGCTTGTCTGTAGTGTTGTTCCCCAAAATGAGCTGCCTTTTCTGGTCCCAGTGGAAGTGGATGAGCCTACTCTGGCAGAGACTTAATGCACCAGGGTGATGGGAATGCTTACAGAAACCCACCATCTCAGAAAAGAAGGGGCGGACAGATGGAGAGATGGTCTTTGTGGGGGGAGACTGGGAAGAAGACAGTGCTTGGGATATAAATAAATAAATTAATTAATTAATTAAAAATTAAAAATAAATAATAAAATTAATTACTGTGGAAAATTAGTATGATAGTTTCATCAGACATAATATCACATATGAAACTGGGTGTTGAGAACATGTCTTTTTTTATTGGATATATTCTATATTTACAATTCATTTCCCTTTTTCTGGTTCCCCACCACCCAAAAGTCCCACATGCCCTTTTCCCTCCCCCGCTCCCTCTTCCACCCCTTCCCTCTTCCCTGTTCTTGTATTCCCCTACACTGATGCTTTGATCCTTTCCAGCACTAGTGTCCATTCCTTTCTTCTTGTCAGACATCATTTGGAATGTGGATTGTGTCTTTGGTGTTCCAAGATTCTAGGCTAATATCCACTTACCAGTGACTGCATACCATGGGTATTCTTTTGAGACTGGGTTACCTCACTTAGTATGACGTTCTCCAGCTCCATCCATTTCTCTAAGAATTTCATGAATTCATTGTTTCTAATGGCTGAATAGTACTCCATTGTGTATATATACCACATTTTTTTGTATCCATTCCTCCATTGAGGAACATCTGGGTTCTTTCCAGCTTCTGGCTATTATAAATAAGGCTGCTATGAACATAGTGGAGCATGTATCCTTATTGCATGCTGGGGAATCTGCTGAGTATATGCCCAGGAATGGTATGGCTGGGTCCTCTGGAAGTATCATGTCCAGTTTTCTGAGGAACCACCAGACTGATTTCCAGAGTCGTTGTACCAGCTTGCAGTCCCACCAGCAGTGGAGGAGTGTTCCTCTTTCTCCACAACATGTCTTTTAAATAACCCATAGACAAACTGTGTCTGTGATGATGTGATATTATTTTAAGTTTCTCATGAATTCCTTGTAGCCTCAATGCCATTCATGGTTTTGTATATAAATGGAATAACTCAGATATAAAAATAGGGGGACAAAAATAGAAAGGACCTCTCCATTTAAGGCCAGGCTGGTCCATTCTCATTGGACCTGTTGAGACAGCATGCACAATATCTGTTCAAACTCAAGGCAGGGAAACTCCAGCATAGAGCAGGGAGGTGCTAGCAAAGCCCTGCCCTAGCTGAGAAGCTCTTGGTAATTGATACGTTCCAGAAGCAGGAGAGTTGGTACTTATTAAGAGTGTGTTTTCTGGTAGTCCAACCATGCCTCAGTGGATGGCCCAAAAGTACGTAGACAGCAAAAATATGAGTTTATGAGAAAAATTAGGGTACAAATTTGTGTGTGTGTGTGTGTGTGTGTGTGTGTGTGTGTGTGTAATATAGCTAGGCATAGGGAGAGTTTTAAGAGGAGAGGATTATGAACAAAATGTAATTTATAATATTCCCAGACAATTAGTATAAAAGTATTTCAAAAAGAACAACACCACATAAATTCCATAACTGTGTAGCTTGGTGACCTTGTGGGGCTGTCTCTAATGTTGTGGGGCCTGCTTTGGGGACACTTGTTCTCTTCCAGTCTTAATATGAGGAGAGGCGCCTAGTCTTTCTGTAATTTTATATGTCATGTTTAGTTGCTATCCCTGAGAGGCCTGCCCTTCTCTGAAAAGAAATAGAGGAGCACATGGGCAGATAGGAAAAGTGGAGTGGTGTTAGAGATTGGTTCTAAGACTTTGATTCAATTGGGAATCTGCTTATCTAGACTCTAAAGGTCCTTGTCCCCAATAGTTTTTTGATGGATCGTGGATGCCCATGGCGAATAACTGGGCAAGGGGCAGGGCACTGCATGCAGGAGCACACAGAGAATAATTGGCACAGAATCATGATGACTCAGGGTAGAAGATGGAATGAGAGTGGCAGGAGATAGAGACAACCAATCATGTGAGACTGTGTAGGCTGCCACTGGCCACTTCCCCAATTAGACCTGGGGCAGAAGGGGAAGGTTTAGGAGTGCCCAGCCTTTGAGGAAGCCAAGGTGTTTTTAAAATAAGCTAGTGTGTGTGTGTGTGTGTGTGTGTGTGTGTGTGTGTGTGTGAGTGTGTGTGTAATCTGAGGATCCAAAAATAGCTGTTGGGCTGGTGTATGTGTACAATCAGCTGGGGGCAGAAAGTGGTGCAGCCGGAACTCAGAGCTACAGAGTGGAGAAACAAGGAGAGGATGAAGGGGAGCCTTCGGTCATGATGTAATAATATATGAGAGAATAAATGTAAAACATTAAAATATCCTCATTTAGTCATTGAATATTCAAAACGATGACAACTATTAAATGATTAATATTGGCCCGAATGCTACATAGTGCTTGATGTCTTATACATTCAATATGTACTAAATTGTATATTGTTAATCATTCAAGAATAATGTATTTTTCTCATTTTTTAACCAAGGTAAAAATTAATTGTGCAAAAAATATAGAATTTTAGCATATTATCAAAAATGGACCATAATCCTTTTCATGTTTTCCTTTCTTCATAATCATGTATGATATGATTAGCTGGCTAATTCATCTACAATGCATGTAATTGAAAAGATGGATTTAAATAAACAAGAGTAACGTTATCCTATCAACCTTCATTTGCACTTTGTAAATAAGCTACTCTAACTGATATATTATTAGCCACTAGCTTCACTCATTATTGAGAAATTAAAATAATTTTATATGATTGAATAACTGTTTTTACATTTCAGTAATTGTTAATTTATTTAAATGTAATAAGCTATCTGAGTTGTTGTTGATACCATAAATCTAGACTATAAGTCTTGGTTCTGTTGAAGAAAACAGTTTCATCTTTTAAATTTACAACACTAAAATCTGAACTATACAAACACTTTAATAGATAAGATAATCATTGGAGTAGTGTTGAAACTCTGAGACACATAAAGATACAGATAAAAAATTAAGTGGAAAGTGTTATTTCTTCTTAAAAATACTCTTTACAAAATTTATTGCTTTGTGTATGGATTCTGTGGAACAATCACTATGGCTCCAGAGTGGAAGTCAAAAACAAAACAAAACAAAACAAAACAAAACAAAACTTAGAGAAGTCAGTTTTTTTTCTTCTTCCATAAAAAAAAATCTTTGGGCTGAGTTACATATGTTTAAATTTTGTAAATCCTGTAGGTTCTCAGATAAATTTCTTAAGATATTTTAAATGGTCTTGAAAACAGTTCATTAGATTTATTCAGAAATTTACTTATTTATGAAGAATCTAGTTTAGAGTTATATTTCATATGCTTTCTAAAATTCAAGTTTGGTATGCTCCTAATTTAAAAGACTATTTTATTGGTGTAGAATTTATACTCAGTGTGTACTTGAATGTAAGAATTTGAGTACAACGTGTGAATAAAGAAGAGACAGGACTACTATTAATATTTACTATCATTATGTAAATATAATTCCTACTGACTAAAAGAAAAACATTAGTTTTTCTAATCCATTTACTATAATAGGTGTTCAATCGCATGGACCCAGGCTATTCGAGAGAAAATAATACCTATTAAATAACCATGTCCTTTACAATTTTCAATGACAACTTTAAACAAATAAAATTAACAGGTGCTGTTTTGTCAGCCAAAACAAAGAAAATGTTTAAAAGTCACATTTGCTGAGGGAACAGATTTAGTCCATAAAAAAGGAAAATTGCCAAAAGCAGAACACTTGAATTACAAGGACATACCATGACAAAGTAAGTAGCCCTTTTCGCCATTGTTTTCTCATTTTCATGAAAACCTGGAAATTAAAAAAGAAAGAAAGGAAGGAAGGAAGGAAGGAAGGAAGGAAGGAAGGAAGGAAGGAAGAGAATAACTAGAAGCTTGGTTCTCAGTGAAGTAACAAGGACACAAAAATTTCTGTAAGCAGTTCATGCACATTTTAAAACACGCAAGGGAAAATATTAGTTATTCTGTGCTGGTGGTTATGTCTCCCAGACTCAAGCTGTGCAAACTGCCAACAAGACACAGGTGCATAAAAGATGAGCAGGTGAAAGAAATAAAATGTTATTGTGGAGAAAATATTATCTTTGTCCATTACACATATACCTTAGGACAGATTAGCACATCTGTTATATATTTACTAGAAATACGAGTTTAGGTGAACAAGTTGCATTAAAATGTAAATCCAGATATACTTTTTATGCCTAGTATTATGATCAAATGCAGGGCCTTATGCATGCTGGGAAACATCATAACCACTGAGCTATATAGCACTGACCCCAAATTTACTTTTAAATTTCCCCAAAATGTATGGATGTTAGAGAGTATGGTATTTGGTACAATTTGGCTAGTTCATTCATTATTTTAGTAAAGAATTTAGTAAGCTCTCACCCTCTAATACTTAGTAACTTCATTTGAAAGCATCATACATAAGGCTGAAATTAATGAACATGTGCATTATTAGCTGAAATTTTTATTTTCAATCCACTTTGTATTGAAATTGACATTGAGGCAAGTTTTGAAAAGACGACTGAGGAAAATATAAAAACTGTATCAGATTTTTACCATGTGGTGAATTTTGAAAAGGGATTGAAGTTCATATTATTTTGAATTATGTGTTTCATGAGTACTATGTATGTATGCACACTCACCACATATGTAATGTGCGTATATGAAAAGTGTGATTTTTAAAATAACTATCTTTTCATTACATAGTTTCCTTATTCTAATAAATTTAGATAACCTAGACATAAGAAGACATATCTAATCTTATTTGCCATTTATCTGTAAATTTCTCCACATATCATGGCTCTTTAATTTTTTTATTTGTATTAATATGTAACTCACCAAGACTCTCCAGATTTTATTATGTTTTAAGATTTTCTCTATATTCTGTATATGTTTATATGATTGGGGTTGTAGTGATTATATATTTTTATTATGTCATGTTAATGTACTGATACTCATCACAATAACAAAACTATTCTCTATTGCATGATTGTTGAGTTCACATATAGATAGAAATCTGCAAATCAATGTGCCTAATCTTCAAGGTTTTTATGTAAATATTCAAAGTTATTTTATTGCACCCCAAGTTAACTTGTTGAAGGTTCTAGGGCAAATGAACCAGAAAACAGAAGGTTCACCTTGCATCCTGCTAGCTAAGTGGAGTTAAAAGGCCCTTGCTTTTCATGGTAGATTAAGTAAGTACAATTTCATCCTAAGATAACTTCTATTTTTATTGGATATTTTATTTATTTACATTTCAAATGTTATCACCTTTCCCCTTTGGTAACCCCCCTTTTCCATGTCCCTCCCCCTGATTCTATGAGGGTGGGTGCTCCTCCACCCACCCATGCACTCCCATATTCCACCCTGGCATCCTCCTACACTGAGGCATTGAGCCTTCACAAGTCCAAGGACCTCCCCTCCCACTGATGCCCAACAAGGCCATCCTCTGCTACATATGCAGCTGGAGCCATGAGTACCCCCATGTGTACTTTTTGGATGGTAGTTTAGTCCCTGGGAGCTCTAGGGAGTCTGGTTGGTTGATATTGTTTTTCCTATGGAGTTGCAAACCCCTTCAGTTTCTTCAGTCCTTTCTCTTACAAGGTTTAACTTTTCAAATGCAAGTTATAATACTTAACTCTTCAAATCCAAGTTTCAAATGGATTATTTCCCTAAAACTCTATTTTCTCAATATATTTTTTATAAGTACATCAGACTGAGCAATGTTCTTGAGTACCCTCAATAATAGTAATTACAACAATACTGAAACACAAACACTCGAGGCTAGTTCATAATCTCAAATAATTCATAGCCAAAGTGAAAAGTAGAGAATTGTTTGTGGAAGAAACTGTTTCTAAGATTGAAATAATTATTTGTACATATGAATTTAGAAGTTTTACTCCCGGATGGTGCAGTAGCAGAAGAGTGACATTAGCAAACAGCAATTAACAGCGGTGAATATTATTTTAAGCTACTAGAAATACTTGACAAAGACAGACATGACTTACTTCCACATGGAGAGTAAAAAAAAAAGAAAGAAAGAAAGAAAAACTAAGGTAATTTTGGCATTGCCTTGACATTGATAGCCTAATGAGAAATATTTTCAAATCTATGCGAAATGCATTTCAGTTTTTAAAATATGTATTATTTGATAATTTCATAAGCTGTATTTTGATGATATTCACCTTTAACGCTTCCCACCAGACCCTCACTGATCATGATTTATTTATTTTTTTGAGGAGATTATTGTCCAGAATATTTTTTGGTCTACTGTCTTTAACAATCTTTCTATCCCCTCTCCAGTAATGTCCCCTGAGCCTTACAGATATGGCCTATGTCATAAATGATCGACTGGGGCAGTTGGCCAGTGCTTAGTTGATTTGGTCATCGTTGTCGTTGTTGTTTTTATTTTTCACTATTTGACCACTTTAGCTTTCTGTAATGATCTCTGTCTGCTATGGGAAGACCATCAATTTTTAAAGAACTATTAGTTTTTAGATTTATCATTACATCTCTAAACAAGATTAGTTTGAAAGCTACAGGTTATCATCCTAATTTGTGTTTGTGGAAAAATTTTCACATTGTGAAATACAATGAAATGAACAATGTCCATTGATTCAGTATCACTGTGAGATTAAAGGCTTATGATTTTAACATAATAACTGTATTAATGACTAGAGGGTTTTATCAAATATATGTCGATCATATTAATAACCCTCTCCTCCTCCTATATTTACCCAGACCTACTCCCCAAAACCTGAGCCCCTCCTAATATCTGCTTCCTTTTTAGTGTTTGCTTTTAATAACTCCCCAAGTCTGATTTGGGCCACCCATATATTCAGGGTTGTGGGGCCATTCAATGGAACATGGTCAACCCACAGATTCTTAGTAATTCTGTCACACATAATTGTACAAATCAGTTTCATTATCTCATTATATATACATAGAAATAAGAAACTTTGATCATATAGGTCTCCATTAAGATTATTATTTATTGACACTTCAAATATTTCCCCATTTCCAGGTCTTCTCTTTGGAAATATCCCATTCCATCCTGCCTACCCTTGCTTCTATGAGGCTTCTATGAGAGTGCTTCCATACCCACTCACCCACTCCCATCTTCTGGCCCTGGCATTCTCCTACACTGGAGCATCGAACATTCTCAGGCCCAAGGGCCTCTCCTGCTGTGTTTGCCTCTGTATTTGTCAGGCTCTGGTAGAGCATCTCAAGATACAGCCATATCCAGCTTCCATCAGCAAGCACTACCTGACATTCACAATAGCATCCAGGTTTGGTGGTTGTATATGGGATGGAACCCCTGGTGGGGCAGTCTCTGGGTGGCCTTTCGTTCAGTCTCTTCTCTGAAGAGACTTTGTGTCCATAGTTCCTCCTGTATTTTCTTCACCTCTATAAGAAGCACTGAAGCATCCACATTTCTTCTTAGGCTTCATATGGTCTGTAAGATTTTAATTTAAAATTATTGTTTCAGAAAATCAAAATGCACAAATTTAATGGTCAATTAGACTTATAAAATATACTTTTTCTAAATGTACCAAATCTTACCCACTGTCCAAATTACTGGGATTCACATTCGTATTCATAGGTAGATGGATAAATCAGGACTTTATTGCCACAGACTAGTTAATGAAATATTTTCCATGCAAACTTTTGTTTGACTAAAATGTAGTCAAAGTTCAGATAAGTCAAATGTACATCTTAGAAAAAATCAATCCTTTAATATTCTGAAACCAAGATGACAGTAAGAAATAGATTATGCAGCAAATAAGGAACACAAAACATTTATAAAAAATGTCTGCAAAACAATAACATCCATGAATATTATATTTCCCTATGTCCCCTTGTGTGCTATTATAGTTAAGTGCTTATTGTGGCTCATTAAACCAGGTTCAAGAACTGCTGATGGAATATAACCATCAAATGACTTTGGTAAAGATTCACTGTACTCTTCTGCTAAGTTTTTTCTTGCACTCTCAATTCAATTCTGATACCTCAGTCATTTAACTCTTCCTTAGGTCTTACCCTTTCTAGCATATATCTGACAAGTTGCACATTTAAGTCTTGTCATTTGGCTGCCAATTTTTGTGGTTCCAACTCAGTCAATGTTACTAATCTGAGGTTTTCTTTTCTTTTTTTTTGTTCTCTCTCTTTTTTAAATTTTTCTATATTCTTTGTTTATATTCCAAATGCCTTCCCCTAACCCAGTTGTCCCCTCACCATATGTCCCATAGGACCTCTTCCCTCCAATCCTTCCCTAATCGCTCCCCTCCCATTTCTCTGTACTGGTACTCCCCTACAATACTGGATCAAGTCTTTTTAGGACCAGGGCCCTTTCCTCCCTTCTTCTTGGGAATCATATGATTTGCTAATTGTGTCTTGAGTATTCAGAGCTACTGGGCTAATTAAAATCCACTTATCAGTGATTGCATTTCATGTGTATTCTTTTGAGATTGGGATAGCTCACTTAGGATGATATTTTCCAGATCCAACCATTTGCCTACAAATTGCATGAATTCATTGCTCTTAATTGCTGAGTAGAATTCCATTGTATAAATATACCACATTTTCTGTATCCATTCCTCCATTGAGGGGCATCTGGATTCTTTCCAGCTTCTGGCTATTATAAACAAGGCTGCTATGAACATAGTGGAGCATGTGTCCTTGTTGTCTGTAGGAGATTCCTCTGGGTATATGCCCAGAAGTGGTATGACAGGGTCCTCTGCAAGCGACATGCCCAATTTTCTGAGGAACCACCAGACTGATTTCCAGAGCTGTTGTACCATCTTGCAATCCCACCAGCAATGGAGGAGTGTTCCTCTTTCTCCACATCCTCGTCAACACCTGCTATCTCCTGAGTGTTTAATCTTAACCATTCTGACTGGTGTGAGGTCAAACCTTAGGGTTGTTTTGATTTTCATTTCCCTAATGATTAATGATGTTGAACATTTCTTGAGGTGATTCTCAGGCATCTGAATTTCTTCAGGGGAAAATTCTTTGTTTAGCTCTGTAGCCCATTTTTAATAGGGGTATTTGGTTCTCTGGGGTTTAACTTCTTGAGTTCTTTGTATATATTGGATATTAGCCCTCTGTCGGATGTGGGTTTGGTGAAGGTCTTTTCCTAATTAGTTGGTTGCTATTTTGTCCTTCTGACAGTGCCCTTTGCCTTACAGAAACTTTGTAAGTTTACCAGGTTCCATTTGTCAATTCTTGATCTTAGAGCATAAGCTATTGGTGTTCTGTTCAGGAACTTTCCCCCTGTGCCCATGTCCTCAAGGGTCTTCCCCAGTTTCTTTTGTATTAGTTTCAGTATGTCTGGTTTTATGTGGAGGTCCTTGATCCACTTGGAATTGAGCTTAGTACAAAAAGATAAGAGTGGATCAATTTGCATTCTTCTGCATGCTGACCTCCAGTTAAACCAGCACCATATGTTGAAAAAGCTCTTTTTTCTACTGGATGACTGTAGCTCCTTTATCAAAGATCAAGTGACCATAATTCTGTGGTCACTTGATAATTCTTCAATTTTATTCCATTGATCTATTTGCCTGTCACTGTACTAACACCATGCAGTTTATAACACAATTGCTCCATAGTACTGCTTGAGGTCTGTGATATTGATTCCCCCAGAAGTTCTTTTAGTGTTGAGAATAGTGTTAGCTATCCTGGGTTTTTTGTTATTCCAGATAAATTTGAGAATTGCTCTTTCTAACTCTATGAATAATTGATTTGGGATTCTGATGGGGATTGAATTGAATCTGTAGATTACTTTTGGCAAGATGGCCATTTTTACTATATTAAACCTGCGAGTCCAAGAGCATGGATGATTTTTCCATCTTCTGAGGTCTTCTTCAATTTCTTTCTTCAAAAACTTAAAGTTCTTGTCATACAGATCTTTCAGTTGTCTGGTTAGAATCACACCAAGGTACTTTATATTGCTTGTGGCTATTGTGAAGGGTGTTATTTCCCGAACTTCTTTCTCAGCCTGCTTATCCTTTGAGTATAGGAAGGCTACTGATTTGCTTGAGTTAATTTTATAGCCAGCCACCTTGCTGAAGTTGTTTATAAGCTGCAGGGGTTCTCTGGTAGAGGTTTTTGGGTTACTTAAGTAAAGTATCATATCATTTGCAAATAATTATAGTTTGACTTCTTCCTTTACAATTTTTATCCCTGTGACCTCCTTTTGTTGTCTAATTGCTCTGGGTACAACTTCAAGTACTATATTGAAAAGATATGGAGAGAGAAGGCAGCATTGTCTACTCCCTGATTTTAGTGGGATTGCTTCAAGTTTCTCTCCATTTAGTTTGATGTTGGCTACCAGTTTGCTGTAAATTGCTTTTAGTAGGTTTTGGTATGGACCTTGAATTCCTGTTCTTTTCAAGACTTTTAGCATGAAAGGATGCTGAATTTTGTCAAATGCTTTTTCAGCATCTAATGAAATGATCATGGTTTTTTTCTTTGAGTTTGTTTATGTAGTGAATTGCATTGATGGATTTCTGTATATTGAACCATCCCTGCATCTCTGGTATGAAGCCTACTTGATCATGGTAGATGATTGTTTTGATGTGTTCTTGGGTTCGGTTGGCAATATTTTTTTTTAGTATTTTTGCATCTATATTCATAAGGGAAATTCGCCTGAAGTTCTCTATCTTTGTTGGATCTTTGTATGGTTTTGGTATCAGGGTAATTGTGGCTTCATAGAGCGAGTTGGGTAGAGTGCCTTCTGTTTCAATTTTGTGGAATATTTTGAAGAGAATTGGTGTTAGGTCTTCTTTGAAGGTCTGATAGAATTCTGCCTTGAATTCATCTGGTCCTGTGCATTTTTTGGATGGAAGACTCTGTATGACTCCTTCTATTTCTTTAGGAGTTATGGGACTGTTTAATTTATCTATTTGATCCTGATTTAATTTTAGTATTTGGTATCTGTCTAGGAAATTGTCCATTTCCTCTAGATTTTCCTGTTGTGTTGAGTATAGACTTTTGTAGTAGGATGTGATATTTTTTTGGATTTCCTCCATTTCTGTTGTTATAGCTGCCTTTTCATTTATAATTTTGTTGATTTAGATACTGTCTCTGTGCCCTTTGGTTAGTCTGGCTATCTAAGTTTATCTATCTTGTTGATTTTCTCAAAGAACCAGCTCCTGGTTTTGTTGATTCTTGGTATGGTTCTCCTTGTTTCTACTTGATTGATTTCAGCCCTGAGTTTGATGATTTCCTGTCTACTACTCCTCCTTAGTGAATTAGTTTCTTTTTGTTCCAGGGCTTTCAGGTGTGCTGTTAAGTTGCCAGTGTATGCTCTCTCCAGTTTCTTTTTGGAGGCACAAAGGGCTATGAGTTTTCCTCTTAGCACTGCTTTCATTGTGTCCCATAGATTTGGGTAAGTTGTGCCTTCATTTTTCATTAAATTCTAAAAGGTCTTTGATTTCATTCTTCATGAGGTTTTCTTTTTAGTAATGAATTTTCCTCTACTTGCACTCTCTTTGGACTCTCTCTTATGCATATATGGATCTCAAAGCAGAGATGAAGCAAACAAGTGGGATAAGTCTTATTTATTTTGAGGCTCTAATAAGGACAATACAAAGTTAAATCAACCACACAGAAAAATATGATGATGCAATCAAAAGATGCTCAATACAAAATATCTGACACTGCTTGCTGTAGTGATATGGTTTACAGAGTTCTATACTACACCATATTGGCATCATTAAGATTACACTCTAAAATAATTTATTGCTATGATTACATATGTTAACAGCATATAGTCATTCATTATAATTATCAAGAATTATACAATGCCCATATGACAGACAATCGTGTTTTTCAGCTCAACATATGTCAATCAACATATATAAGAATGGTAAAATATTCAGCTGATGAAATTGGTGAAAGCATTTCCCCATAGCAGTAACTTAAAGAGAAGATGGAAAATTCGTGGTATGGAAAACCCAGTGACAATAAATGGGGAAAAAAAGAAAGCCAGGGTATTACCCTGAGAAGGCACCAGTCTCTTCTTTATTACCTGAGATTTGAATATGACTTGCTTTAAAACTTCTTCCTTGATGGACTGATATGTCTGGAATTTTGTACCAATGCAAAAAATGCAAATATTTTGTCAAGATATTGAAAAAGTAACCAATAAAATACATAACACAGTTATAATTTGAGCAATCTGGAAGTATATATTTATTTTTATATTGGTATCACCATCAATACATAGATGATATGCTAGACCTCGATGTTACTAGGACTATGATATCAATACATAGTAAAGATATTTTTGCTCTATCATGTTATTATATGTGACCACACCCACATGTATGGACCATTTTTGAACAAAATGTAACTGTCATTAAGAGACATACATAGTACTACTATATTATTTTACATATTTATTCATTAGTATTTATTAAATACCTATTATAAGAAGTTTGGAGGTCATATGCTTAGACATCAAATAAGTGACTATTGTGATTTTAATATTAAATGATTCCCTAGGCTTATATAACATAATTCCCAGGTGGTGAAATTATGTGGAAACTTCGGGGGATGGTATGTTCACTGGAGGAAGTATGTCATTGAGATAGCTCAAATAATTCTCTCTGTAGTTCTTGAAGGTGGACACAAATTACCAATCAGTCTATTAGCCTTGTGGCCATACTTTCCTCTCCCAATTTCCATGTTTCCCCACCACAGTGAACTCTTTCTTTCCTAAATATGTTGTACAAAAATATTCCTTTGCACCCCATTTTTTAAATTTTCTATATTCTTTGTTTACATTCTAAAGGCTTTCCCCATTCCCCCTCACCATATGTCCCATAAGTCCTCTTCCCTCTGCCCATTCCCCAATCACCTACCCCCACCATTTCTCTGTTCTGATACTCTCCTACAAAACTGGATCCAGTCTTTTCAGGACCAGGGTCCTCTTCTTTCTTCTTCTTGGGAATCTTTTGATTTGCTAATTGTGCCTTGAGTATTCAGAACTTCTGGGCTCATTAATATCCACTTATCAGTAATTGCATTTCATGTGTTTTCTTTTGTGATTGGGTTAGCTCACTTAGGATGATGTTTTCCAGTTCCAACCATTTGCCTGCAAATTGCATGAATTCATTATTTTTAATTGCTGAGTAGTATTCCATTGTATAAATATTACACATTTTCTGTATCCATTCCTCCTCTGAAGGACATCTGGGCTCTTTCCAACTTCTGGTTATTATAAATAAGGCTGCTATGAACATAGTGGAGCATGTGTCTTTATTGCATGCAGGGGAATCCTCTGGGTATATGCCCAGGAGTAGTATGACTTCTCCACTGTTGGTGGGATTGCAAGATGGTACAACCACTCTGGAAATCAGTCTGGCGGTTCCTCAGAAAATTGGGCATGACACTTCCAGAGGAACCTGTCATGCACCCCATTTTTAATATGGTTATTTGGCTCTCTGGAATCTATCTTCTTGACTTCTTTGTATATCTTGGATATTAGCCCTCTGTCAGATGTAGGGTTGGTAAAGATCTTTTCCCAATTTGTTGGTTGCATTTTTTCCTTTTGACAGTGTCCTTTGCCTTACAGAAACTTTGTAATTTTATGAGGTCCCATTTGTCAATTATTGATTTTAGAGCATGTTATTGAATTTCTCTGTTCAAGAACTTTTCCCCTGTGCCCATGTCCTCAAGGGTCTTCCCAAGTTTCTTTTCTATTAGTTTCAGTGTGTCTGATTTCATGTGGAGTTCCTTGATCCACGTGGACTTATGTTTATTACAAGGAGATAAGTATGGATTGATTTGAATTCTTCTGCATGCTGACCTCCAGTTGAACCAGCACCATTTGTTGAAAAGGCTATCTCTTATTCCACTGGGTGATTGTAGCTCCTTTCTCAAAGATCAAGTGACCATAGGTGTGTTGGATCATTTCTGGGCCTTCAATTCTATTCCATTAATCTACCTGCCTGTCACTGTACCGATATCATGCAGTTTTTAACACTATTGCTCTGTAGTACTGCTTGAGTTCAGGGATACTCATTCCCTCAGAAGTTCTTTTACTGTTGAGAATAGTTTTAGCTATCCTGGGTTTTTTTGTTATTCCAGATGAATTTGATATTTGTTCTTTCTAACTCTTTGAAGAATTGAGTTGGGATTTTGTTGGAGATTGCATTGAATCTATATATTGCTTTCACAAGATGACCATTTTTACTATATTAATCCTGCCAATTCAAGAGCATTGAAGATTTTTCCATCTTCTGAGATAAAAATTTTCACCTGAGGAATATTGAATGGCTGATAAACACTTAAATAAATGTTCATCATCCTTAGTCATCAGGGAAATGCAAATCAAAACAACCCTGAGATTTCACCTCACACCAATCAGAATGACTAATATCAAAAACTCAGGAGAAAACAGGTGCTGGCAAGGATGTGGAGAAGGGGGAATACTCCTCCACTGCTGGTGGGGTTGCAAGCTGGTTCAACCACTCTGGAAATCAGTCTGGCAGTTCCTCAGAAAACTGGACATGATACTACTGGGGTTCCCAGCTATACCACTTCTGGGAATAAGAAAAAGTCAATGCAACTGTGTAGGGGAATACCAGGATAAGGAAGTGTGAAGGGATTGATTGGGGAACAGAGGGAGGGAAGAGGGCTTCTACCCAGAGAATTCCCCAGCATGTAATAAGGATACGTGCTCCACTATGTTCATAGTAGCCCTATTTATAATAGCCAGAAGCTGGAAAGCACCCAGGTATCCATCAACAGAGGAATGGATGCAGAAAATGTGGAATATTTATACTATGGAATACTACTCAGCTATTAAAATCAATGAATTCATGAAATTCTTAGGCAAATGGGTGGAACTGGAGAATGTCATCCGGAGTGAGATGACCCAATCACAAAAGAACACACATGGTATGCACTCACTGATATGTGCATATTAACCCAGAAGCTTGGAATATCCAGGAAACAATTCACATATCAAATGATGCCCAAGAAGAAGGAAGGAGAGTCCCCTGGTCCTAGAAAGGGTCAATGCAACAGTGTAGGGGAATACCAGGATAAGGAAGTGGGAAGGGGTTGATTGGGGAACAGAGGGAGAGAAGAGGGCTTATGGGACTTTCGTGGAGGGGAGATCCTGGAAAGTAGAAATCATTTGGAAGTAAATAAATATTATTTTGAATAAAATAAATGTGTTCCTCCTTAGTTTGTTTATGTCAAGGTATTTTATCAAAATGGTATAAAAGAATCTTGTACATTTGTGTTCATATATATTCAGAATCACTTTTTCTATTCACATAAAATATATATAGACTCATATAATGGATGTACATAGAAGAGAAAATATGTTAATTCAGGTGTGATAATGAACATTTCTAACTCTAGCGTGTTGATGGCAGTAGGAGCATGGATGAACAAAAAGCGAGATTATAGAAACTTATTGTTCAGGCAGCCTAGCTAATACACACACACACACACACACACACACACACACATGACAAGTGATGAAGATTGAAAAGGAATATACCAGCACTAGTATAAAGGGAGACAAGAAATATCTTTTATTTGAAGCAATTGGCCTTTTTAAAAATTGTAAACCAAAATCAATATAAATAGTATCTATGGAAAAGCATCTAAATGACATCAGAGAAATTAAATGTAATGCATTATCGGCTTAGTTAGGGTTTTACTGCTGTGAACAGGCTCCATGACCAATGCAAGTACTATACAAGACAACATTTAATTGAGTCTGGCTTACAGGCTCAGTGGTTCAGTCCATTGTCATCAAGACAGAAGCACAGCAGCATCCAGGCAGATACGGTGCAGGAGGAGCTGAGAGGTCTACATCTTCATCTGAAGGCTGCTAGTAGAAGACTGACTTCTAGGCAGCCAGGGGGAGGATCTTAAGCCCACACCCACAGTGACACACCTACTTCAACAAGGCCACACCTCCTAATAGGTCACTTCCTGGGCCAATCATATATAAACCATCACAAATATCTATGTCTTATATAAGACTTGTGATGAATTTACAAAGTGTGTTTCCAAAATTTAGCACCTTTCTTTAAATTAGCACCTACTTCACAGAAGAGAGGCATCACTTTGGGTTCAGATGATAACTTATTATAATGAAAATATCAACATTTTTAACTTATTCAAATAGTGTTTCTTATACCAGCAATGGATTTATTTAAGCTCAGTACAGATATTAAAGTTATTCGTGGTCTATCATAAACTGAATTTGTCATTTTGTGGAATGGTACCAACAAGGTACAATTAAAAAATTCAAAGTTAGTGTGTGTGTCAACCTAAGAAATTCAAACACAACTGAAAATGAACATGCTTGCTGTTCACAGCCATTAAGCATCACAATTAACAGACCCATAATGTAATAATATCGCTTCTTTATCATTTTAGGAAACCTAGGAAGTAGCACAAAATCACTCATGCATGATCCATGGTTGTTGTTCATGGCAAGGTACACACAGGCAGTCTGTTTGTCCAGTCCCCTACACGGCTTCCATATTTTCATTTTTGTATCTGTTTCCATGATCGTCAGCATTAATTCAGATATTAAAAGGTGAGCCATTTATTACATATCTCAACTAAGAGTCACATTTGCCATTCCCTATCCTAAATTGTATCTAGAAAGAGCCATATGCATTCCCTGCTTCTGAAAGGATATATATTACTACCCAAGGTCAATAAGATATTGTTATATTAGCCACAATGAGAATATTTTCTGATTAAAAGTATTTATTAGAAATTGGGTATGAAAATTAGGGTGCTACTACAACTTAGGCTTGACAAGCTTAAGTTTAATTATTTTAATTTTTAAAAGTGGAAAAGTCTGGAAAAGCTACAAACAAGAATTAAATCTATGTAGATATTTTATGCAATATTCAACATTTTAAAGATTGATGAGTCTTTCTGTGCCTATTAATTCAATGAGAAATATCATTATATTAATGTTCTTCAATCTAAAATGGATCTCTTATTATTTTGATAAATAAAACGCTTTTAAGTTGATTTTGCTATTAAGGAGACTAGAATATATCGACTTCTTACAGTTTAATTAAATAACAAACACCAGTATATAGGGTGGAATCAAGTACATCTCTATATTCCATACAAGTTTTGCATTCAAAAAAGTACAGATTTAAAGAGTGAATATAATTCTTATTTTTATAAAAATATTGAAGCACATATTCTCATTGAATTTCACTTATATACAAATACATACATTTCTGTATATGTATATGCATTTATATATGTATATATAAATGTTAAGTTATCTTCAATCCATTTAAAAATAGTTCCTCCTTGACAAAAACACCGTTAAAGACCCATGAACATTTAACAAAAGCAATGTGAATACATACATGCACAGGCTATATGAAAAACTTTACATCATTGGTAACAAACAGATAACTTTATTGGATATTTGGAATAAATTGTTTGATTAAAAGACACAAACGTATTATAGTCATTCATGGCTTGAGGCTTTATGCTGTATTATAGTTGGTTCCTTGTGTAGTTCTCGTGATTTATTGACAGCTGCTATAGATGGTTCTTTATTTTCAACTCATCCCAACCTTGGTCAAACAATGCAACCTCCTGCATTTTTTCAATATTTTCCTAATATCTCAGCTCATTTAATTCTATTGATCCACTGAAGAGTATAATGGCATTGAAACTGGAATTACTAGCACCTCCCTACCTCAATGCTAAGAGCTTTCCTATCAAGTCTGTGGACCATCACACAGAATCATAAAAGTAGACAAAAAAGTAGAATGACCTTTACTAGCTACTATTGTACTGCAAGAATCCCGCAAACCTCAGAACATCATTTTCAATTTTATGGCACTGTTTTCTTAAATAATAAGAGAAGGGGGAAAAAAGGAACAACTGACCCCTGTTCAGCATTTACTTAAGCAGAATTGGCATTAATAGAGTATTCTGTCAAAAATTCAAGCTCAAGAAAATGTATGGCTTTGTCCGCAGCAGTAGCTATCTTAGCAGATTGCACTGTCACCGCCTCACACAAAGCGCATTGCAACACCATTAGTGGACATAAATAATGCACAAGCTCTTAGGCAGTACTCAGCTAAGTGCATGGAAACCTTGGGCTCCTGTTGTCAGAAATTCAATGGATTAGTACCTAGATTTATTTTAAGTCTGTAAAGCACTTTGTTCTTGACAGCGTTCAAAGTAGAAAGAGTGCTATCCTGAATGTGCATCTTAATACTGTCATTCCTGTCTTGTAAGAGTAGGTGATATATGGGCTGCAATATTTCGTTTTAATATTTAAAGTTTTCACTGTGCAGATGCAAAGAAATATATTAATAGCTATCTGCTGTTACTTTATTGATCTAGGAAAGAACAAAGGTAACCTGTAAAATTTCAACTAAGGCTAGTAAAATGGAGACATTACAATCGCATTGTGCTGAAAGAAATACTGATGTGATAATCCTTATACATCATTTTTAGAAAATTAGGAAAATCTGGCATTTGCTTCCTTCTCTCTCTGTAAATATCTTATAGCAGAGTTCATTTTAAAGACAAATTTTATCTCAGTTTAACTTAATTCATTGTCTTCAAACCATGCTTTCCCAAAGCTAGGTGATTGTGTGAGCTAAGATCTATTCTGAAAGGTTACTAAGAATCGCTGCCCTTTGGCTATGAGTTGCAAGTAGTTGCTGACTTTAGATATGTTTAGGATTCAAGTCCAAAAACTTTCAATGAATTGAAAGGATAAATATCTTATTGAGTACATTAAAAGCACCTTTCCTTTGTGTAGATCTAACACAAGAATAGAGCTATTTTACATGAAGTTTACTCTTTCTTCTGTAAGAAGGCAAAAATCTTATTTTAAAATAATAAATTTCTTTTCACTCAATCTACATGATCTATTCATTTCAATACCAGTGGTAAATATTCACATATTGAGTTATAAAAACATTAGCATGATGTAAGATACTAAAAGAAAATAGAAAACTAATGAATATGTTGATATATTCTAGACACATTTATTATGGTATATGCTTCATGCAGGTTAAGAAATTCTATTTAATCATATGACTTTTATATTCTTGTTTTTTGTAAAACAAATATTATGGAGTTGTGGAGGCTAATTTTATTCTAGGAAATTCATTGTTGAATAAAACAGATATGATTAGATATGTTTGTTTCTGTTATTTTAGTACACAATTCATCAAATACACCTATGAGAGGATCATTATTTGTTCTTCAAACTGAATGCATTGAGAGACCAGTTACCACTGTTTCAGGATAAACAGAATCGATAATAATGTGAAAATATTGATAAGTAAAATAAAATAATTTTATAGTGAATAGGTAAAATCTTCAGCCTTGTAAATCCTTTTACTCCACAGCAGCTTACACTGCTAAAAGCTGTCAACAAACAATTTGCATATTCTTATCAATAGGTGGCGCTTTCACCCTTCCTCACAGTTTACTCTGAATCTTTGTGGAATTCGATATACTTATAAAAGAGCAAATATTTCAACTATTTCTAACTTTGTTTGATATTCTCAAGTCTTTAAATTTCATATTATTGCTAGGCATTTTGTTTTTCTTTGATAAATAATCTTGTTTGGACATTAGTGATTATATTTAAAGAAAACCTGGATTTTTTTTTCCAAATATAAACATTTTAAAAATTATCATTTGTTTTCTTGAACTATCTGGTTATTCTCCACTTACTCCATGGAGAAAATTATAGAACGTCATGTTATGAAATTCCTATTATAGAGTAACTCTATAAACTTCAGTATTTCGATGAATATAATCCTTAAGAGAAAGAAATTGCCAAAAAAGTTCAAATGTAACCACATATAAACCACTGACATATAAAGTAAAAGTACCCTGTGTAAATAGGAAATCCCAGTCAAATAGGTATGTCTAAAAGATAGTTATATTTAGAATTTTAATGACTTTATATTTAGTCATATTGGATCTTTGCAATTCAATCGAATCTAGGTGGTAGATAACAGTCTTTTGCAACTTGAAATACAGAATGTTAAAAATATTCTTTCAGAATGCATCCTTATAATTTTATACCAAAATATCTGTCTATAAAATTATTCCCTTCAATAAAGTGTAGAGTCAAATACTAATATACACTGCCAAATTTTGAATGTCAATTAATGTACTATAGTACCATAGTCTCTATTTCTGATTAGTTAAAATATTATCACCTATTGACAAGTGTATTAAAATATCAGTGAAGATAATAATTTTCAGTTTAGAGTGACAGTGTTGCAATTAATAAAACACACACACACACACACACACACACACACATATATCAGTATCAGAAAAGTATAACGTTAAAAAGTTGTGTCATTATAAACACTATGATTTTTCTTGCATTGTGAAGCCATAAAAATTTAATTATTTTGTCCAAAGCATATGAACTAATTCAAACTATAGTAATGAAATAAAAAGTTTGAAGATTGATTCATCTTCATAAAAGAAACCTAATCGTATAAGTTACCAGTAATTCTTCTTGTAACTGAAAATATTTTTAGTGCTATCAGCCTCTTAGCTTAATTCTGTCTGAAAAATCTATTATAATTGTGAAGGTGGATTCCACCACTCGACCCACCCCCATACTGCAAACTCATCGTCTTAGTTTAATTTGCATGTCTGACCTTCATCACTTCTTTTTTTCCACAAGACAAGTCCAAAAGGAATTCCATTTTTGTTTTTAGTTTGTTTGTTTGTTTTCTAAGATATAGTTTTCTAGAAAAATACAGTTTTGAATTGGTCTCATAGTTAAGAGATCCCATTGATAGATTATTACCTTTTATACATCTTAGGATCTCTTGTACTTTGAAGGTCTTCTGCAGTAAGAACAAAGCACACTGTGTTGGAATGCAAAGTCTTGGGATGTTTATCATACATAGGCTTATGCTTTAAAGTGCATCCCTTTTTTCAACCCTATGTTTTACATATATAAAGCCTGGCATTATTAGATAACATTATATGATGGATCTTGTACAAATTCCATCCACTCTGAATGTAAAAGGATCACTGTAACACTGATAAATGTCAAGCATCAGCAGTCCTATGCTTAAACAGTCTTGAAGAGACAAAAACGGATATGATAGGCATAGCCCTCCATTATCAAGACAGCGATGATAAAGTACAACACTTAAGAGATTTTACTAACAGTTTAAGAGTTCTGGCACAGCACAGACTGCATATAATGAGGCTTCTAAACGTTCAGCTCACACAACTTGCATTTGAAGAGATAAAATACTTTACAAACTCTATTTCATTAATCTTCACAATATCTCTGTGAAGAATTATGAACACCAATCAACAGATTACAGAGGGATGGCATTGAAATGTTGAATGAATTCCCAGTTCTCTAAGAGAGAGCCTTGGAGATTCTCTTTACAATGAAGTTATATCTTTAATGCCAGCCTTCTATATCAAATTAATGTGTTAAACCGCAGAAAGAATCAGTGTTATACTTTGTTCACTAGAAGAAAACGTGAAACTTCTCCAAAAGGACAAACAAAAGTCTCAATTTTGAATTGATAATAGGTTAAAGCAATATTTTATTGCTAAAAGAACATTCAAAAATATGTCTTCTAAGAAAAGCATTGCACAGTGACTCTTTTCAAAGCCTATTCTAGTGGCCACATTAATGCCAGATATGAATTTTAATCTAGTAGTAAATTAGTCTAATCATATTAATAAATAATTGTTCAAGCAATTCTAACAGTGCATGGTTTGCATTGTATTATTAACAGCTCTTCAAAGGGCCCACAACATTATCACCATCAATAAATTGTTATTGACCACTTACTGTGGATAGCTTGAGTTTCAAAAGATCACATTGCTTCCAATTTGTTAAACTAATCTTTTATAGATTTATTTTCATGTTGACAAACCAACTTCTTGTTATGTCCATAGGGCAAAACTTCATCTCGGCCCACAAAAAATTTTGATTCTTTTTAACAAATGAGTCTTTAAATGTGTTTGATAACCTATTATTAAGTAATCAGTTTTTAAAAAATGCAAAAGATAGTTTGACAGCATATAACTCTAGCAAGATGAGAAACTACAGTTATTAAGAACAATTGGGGTCATTACACAAAAATGCCAGCACCCAGTTCAGAATATTTCCATAACATTCATTCATCAGAGAGACACCAAAGACACCATTGCTCTCAGACACACATCAAAACTTGTTGATAAGTCCCATCTCTTCTATACACCATACATAGTGCAAGATGAAGAGATATCAAGTTGACAGTGTACTAAAGAGCTATGGTAACTACAATCTCATAGCAACTGTTTATGCTACTAATGAGTCCAGAGTTGATCCTAGCAGTCAACTATGGGAAGCAGGAGCCGGCTTGGTTCAGAAGACCTTATAACATACTGTTGACCTATTGGCAATATTCAAATTATACTTGAAGGAGAGGCAAAATATGGAGTTGCATACCCACTTGTGAGGTCACCAGGCTCTGAGGGTAAGTTCAAACTCAGATGCACAATCCTGATTACTTTTGTGGGACAATAATCAAGCACAATTTATTAATAGATGATAGATTAATTATAATAATAATAATGATGAGAAAAAGTCATTATTATATTAAAATTAAATTAAAATGCTAAGCTATAGAAAAATTATTAATTTTCAATCTACTCTCTACCAGTGTGGATACAACAAATGAGTAGAATGTGTTCAAACTTTTTAGCTTTTTATTGATTCTTTGTGAGTTTCTCATTATGCATCCAACGCCACTCATCTTGTCCAACCTTCCTACCTGTCCTCCTTCCTTGCAACTTCTGCACCACAACAAAGAAAAAATTTTGTTGTGGAAGCAATAGAGTATCACAGTATGTCTCACACTATACCCTTTTGTCCACACTTCTTTGCTTGCAAATGTTTATTGGAATGACTAGTTGGTATGATAGAAGGTCTCTAGGCTTCTGCTCTGTTAATTCTGGAAGCTCACTGGGACTCCTCTCAGATATCCTGTTGTTCTGTGTCTTGGAGATCCTGTAGTTTAAAATCTGTAGATCTGTTCCCTTTGTGTGCTTCAACAGCACACTGATGGGGTAGATGTTGGGTTTTGCCAATTCAAAGCCCTGGATCTGAGCCTCAGAGGTATCTGAGCTGGTCAGTTTTTGGACCTGCCTCTCCAGGAACCTACACCACTAGGGTCAGCTCTACCCTGCTGCCCAGGCCAGGTGCAGGGCTGCTATTCTCTCGTGAACGGTCTACCTGGCGAGGAATGAGGATGGCTCTCTTACTCTTATACCCCAATGGCGAGGTCTCCCACCTGTCACAGCTGGCAGGGGGAAGGGGTAGGAGGTTAACTCTCCCTCATCCATGCCACTGAATGGAGGCTAATATTAAGGCCAGATCTCCCATGCTTGTGTCCTTGAGACACACTCACTTCTACTCACACAATATGTGAGGCCTCTCCCAATTATAGCATCTGGAGACAGAGGCAGCTTTCCTGCTCTCATGATCCCATTGCCAGCTCTCCAATACTCAGGTGAGGGTAGGTCCAGTTATGCTCAGCTCTCAGATGGCAAGATATCATGGGTGGCAGCTCAGGAAGAGACATCCTCCTGGCCATTGGTAGTAATGCCTGGTAATGCTGGAACATGGACCGAGTATAGACCCAATGATGGTATAGGGCAAGATTCCACCATGGTCCTAGGTGGCTACCAGCATCTCACATCAGACTGTGGGACTTCATGAAGCCCACATCCTTCTGTTTCTCTTTCTCTTCCATTTTTCTACCATTTACTTGTTTTCTGAGTGTCTGGGGCTGTCTCAGGCATGATCTCAAGACAGATACACTCTGATCATTCATTATGGCACTGGGCAGGGGTCATCTCTGCAATGATCTAGTCTCTCAGGCATGCTTGACACTGGAATTATGATATCTCATGCTAGCTTCCTACCCAGGCCCCAAGGCAATTGTATGGTGGTATTTTTAAGCTCAGTCCTCCCCTGGCCCACCTGAATGGCTCCTGGAGAAGGTTGTCTGTCTTGGGTCTACTCCTACCTCAGGCCTTCAGGGTTCTTCTAAGTCTCTGACTTATTCCCCATCTAGGAGTTCATCTGGATCTGCCTGATGCCTGATTGCCATTGTCTCAGGCTTTTTTTTTTAATCAGGAAGTATTATGCAGCTAAACATTTAGATGTGTATAACCTCTCTCCCCTCTGCAACCTACATGTGATACAGGCATGTGATATAGCAGACATACCTATAATGACTCTAGGCATAGGGGTTTGTTCAGTTTTACAACCCATATCATTTGGACAGTTCTGCACTCTTCCATTACTCTACTCCAAGCAGGGCATTCCATAATGTTGGTCAGTTTTCAGCCTTATTAAGTTTGCATGCTCAGAGAAGCCTAGCAGTCAGTACCCAATTTTACTACCTAGTATAGAAGCCCTGTGGACACAATACCTCATCTCTCATCTTGACTCTTGTGATAGCTTATTGTTTGGTCAATACCATTATTACCTCATCCAATGTCTAGGTAGCAACTAAAATGATTTAATGCTTGCCCTCTTCTTCCCCCACGCTTTCCTATGTTTGCCCCCTACAATATTTACCATCTCTTGTGTTTTTGTTACCCATTGCTATACAGCATATAAATAAGTAAATAAATAAATTATACAATCCACATACTCCATTTTGTGTTGCCTGCATGTACATGTTTGTAGGGCTGAGTACTTTCTATTAGATAACAAATCGGCTGCGTTATTCCTCTACAAGATTAATTATGCCTCTCAGATTAATTGTTAATTTCTTTTGCTCTTTATCTAGGTGTAAGGACCCATGAAATATCTCCTTTATATGGGGGGAAATTAACTGGTGCTTGTATTGTTTAAATTATGTTTAAATTCCTGTGTTTGGATTTCATAGATGTAGCTTACCTATCATAGCTAGAAGAAAAAAAATCACAGAATATTTCCTGGTTGTCTCCCTCTCTCAATCTTTCCACCCTGTCTTTTGTGATTTCTCTGAGTCTTATATTTGTATGTTTTATTATAGATATATTACTTAGGGTTAGAACACATGGTCAGTTGTTCTCTGAATATGTCAATAAAGACAAAATTCTAAATTGAGTATTAATATGTGCTGTATCAAAATATCATATTTATTTGATAAATTTATAAAAAAATCAATAAATGATGAGTCAAACTTTTGTCTCTGTTAGAACTACTTGACTATTAAAGTAAAAGGAAATATCAAAGAAAATATTTAACAATGTTGTCTTTTTTCAGAATGACATGAAGCAATCACTAGTTGACTCTGGGTCTCCTTTTTACAATGTACAAAGTAAAAAAGTACTCTTGCTTTTATTTTTTTCTAAATAATGTAATATAATATTTAATGGGTATTTTGGAGCCTTTGTTCATTTTATTTTATAAGTAGTAGACATAGATGTTCTATACTTCACATTGTATTGGTTAAATTAAAAGCAATAAATTTTAAGAAATTAGCAAACAGGGAGTTGTTACAAAAATGTAATATATGAAATTGATATGTACAAACTGAGCCCCAAATACTTCATTAGTATTAGTGAAATTCTACCCACATAAACTACTGAAATGAAAGCAGCACTCTTTTATTATTTCTCAAGTATCTTTCTGCATTCTTCAGATGACAAAGCAAGTATATTCCCGTATCAGAGCAGATCATGAAAGTAGGATTGGAGATGCTACAGTCTCATCTGAAGTCATTCACAAGGTAAATCTTGTGTTGACTTTAACTATAATATTTCTACTATATTAAGTTTGAAGTAACAGGAATTCTTTTTGCACCTGCGCTTTATTCTCAAGAATTTCACACATATATACAGTTATATATAATCACATTCGACCCCAGTTTTCCTCAACCAAATCATCCATAGACTCATCAGTATGCCTTATTCTGAAATTCTGAATATCATGTTTTTGGGTTTTATTTGGCTGTTTGGCTGTGCTTTGTTGTTGCTCTTGTTAAATATTTGTTTGTTTTTGATAACTCAAGAAGTTCAATTACTATTGCCCTCTTGTTGGTAGAAGTTGATTCTTTTGAACGTCGGCCTAAGATGCTTGAGGTGTGTGGCATTTTCCCATAGTCTTATATGAGTACAGCAACTGAATTATAAGAAGAAATGCAAATGTTTTATACTCTTCTAAATATAAGCCACATTGCTATAAAACTTGAATGTTAAAACATCTTTATTACAGCCAAATAAATCAGTTCTTGAGGTCACTTGTTTTTCAGAACAAGTACATTGCTTAAGTCATCTACATATCAATAAAAGTAAACTGTGGTGTAAATAATATCAAAAGTGCACAGTGCATACTCTGCCAATTACTTAATCTCATTAAAAGAAAATAGTACTCTGTATTTGACACCTGTCAAAAACTTAGTTGACAGACTTCGTTTTTCAATTTACTATACCTTCTAAGAATCAAATCAATGTGTCCAATTTATTATTCATAATTTGCATAGCATGCTTATGGCTTTATTCTATATTTATCTTCTATTTTCTCATCATGGATTTTCAGTGTTTACTAGAATTACAAATGGAAATTAAGTTACTCATCCATTTTTCTGCAGTTTATTTAATACATTTATTAATTCATACAAAACTGCCTACAAAATAGAAAACTAGCCCAACTTTAAACCAGTGATTAAATAAAGAAATATTTTTGGCAATAAATCTTTAGTAATATGTGTGTGAATTTGCAACACAGTCCACATGCAAGAAGAATTCAGTCTTTAATTAGGCTAAAATATATTGTGTAACAGTTTCTTCCAGATTGAAACATTCCATCTCACAAAGAAAGGACATTTTGCAGAATATACAGCTCAAAATGACTTCAGGAAGTTCATGAAATTGAGGCCTATCACTCCTAATGGAAAACACTAAAGATTGCTGGCTTAGTTAATATTCCACTGCTTTGAAGAGAAATCATAAGTGAGTTCACTTATAGAAACCATTTCATTAGAAATGTTCTTACAGATTCAGATATAGCCTGAAATAAACAGAAACAAGGTGTGATGCCTAGAAAGGGCTTAAACCAATTGAGTGACATGAAAGGGGCACTTTGTAGCCTGTTGAGCTGCCTGCAGCCTGTGAATTGTGCTCTCCAGGTTTAGAGATTTTGTGGTCTGTCACTCGTGCTGGGATAGGATTTGGTGATGCAGTTATCTTCAGTCATGTCTATTCCAGTAGGTAACCCCTCACTCACATTCCTATAAGATCTTGCTTCACTAAATTGGTCTTTGGTGGCATTTGTACTTTTGTCAGTCGTGGGCTTTCTATCTGGTAACTAGACTTGAATGCACTGTCTCCCCCGTAGGAAAAGTTTGCCACATAATAACAGCTAACATGTATGTTTTCATATCAGGACCAGCTACATAAATTGTGAGTTTCATATAAAATGTATATGCCTAGCCTTTTGGCTAAGAGAGAGAGAGAGAGACAGAGAGAGAGAGAGAGAGAGAGAGAGAGAGAGAGAGACAGAGACAGAGACAGAGACAGAGACAGAGACAGAGACAGAGAGACAGAGAGAGATTAATATTAATGTACATGTATAAATTATTTTCTTTCTTCTTTGGTATCGCCCTTCTTGCCTCCTTGTACTTATATTTGTTGTTTGATGTTTAATCTGCTTTCTAAATTTGTTCAAAGAGAACAACCTTAGACTATCATGATGATTATAACATTCATCCTAACATTATTCAGCACTGACTTGAAATGATAATTACACATTATAAATTGTCAAAATGGCCAAACTATTTTCTCTTTGTCCATTTATAGAAAGGCCCTTATACAAAGCAAAAGAGACAAACAGAAATAAGACTCAGGAGGGCTTGAAATGGAGAACAAACACAGGTGTCCCCAAAATGACAAAACTCATATATACTTTCCCTGCATATGGGAAATTTAACATGGGTCCATGAGGCCCAGATTTGACACCAGACAGAGCATAATCTTGCGGATTTCTTTAGGTTCCTAGCTTCCTTTTCTTTCTTTAGGTTCCTAGCTTCCTTTTCTTTCTTTTTTGTTTTTTATTACAGTTTTCCTGTGTTGGGCTTAACCTTGCCCAGAGATTTTTTTTCTATTCTTCTTTTTTATTTCTTTTTTTTTATTTTCTATATTCTTTGTTTACATATAGCCTTGGGAATAGGCTTTCCCGTTTCCCAGTTCCCCCCTCACCATGTGTCCCATAAGTCCTCTTCCCCTGCCCCACCGCCCATTCCCCAATCACCCCCCAACTCTTTCTCTGTTCTGGTACTCTCCTGCAAAACTGGAACTAGTCTTTCCAGGACCAGTGTCTCTCCTTCCTTCTTCTTGGGAATCTTTTGATTTGCTAATTGTGCCTTGAGTATTCACAGCTTCTGGGCTTATTAATATCCACTTATCAGTGATTGCATTTCATGTGTATTCTTTGGTAATTGGGATAACTCACTTAGAATGATATTCTCCAGATCCAACCATTTGCCTACAAAGTGCATGAATTCATTATTTTTAATTGCTGAGTAGTATTCCATTGTATAAATATACTACATATTCTGCATCATTCCTCATTTGAGGGACATTTGGGCTCCTTCCAGCTTCTGGCTATTATAAATAAGGCTGCAATGAACATAGTGGAGCATGTGTCTTTATTGCATGCAGGGGAATCCTCTGGGTATATGCCCAGGAATGGTATGACAGGGTCCTCTGGAGGTGTCATGCCCAATTTTCAGAGGAACCAACAGACTGATTTCCAGAGCAGTTGTACCATCTTTCAATCCCACCAACAGTGTAGGATTGTTCCTCTTTCTCCACATCCTCGCCAGCACCTGTTGTCACTTGAGTTTTTAATCTTAGCCATTCTGACTGGTGTGAGGTGGAATCTCAGGGTTTTGATTTGCATTTCCCTGATGACTAATGATGTTGAACATCTCTTAAGGTACTTCTCAGCCATCTGAATTTCTTCAGGTGAAATTCTTTGTTTAGCTCTGTACCCCATTTTTAATAGTGTTATTTGGTTTTTTGGGGTCTAACTTCTTGAGTTCCTTGTATATATTGGATATTAGCCCTCTGTCGGATGTGGGGTTGGTGAACATCTTTTCCCAATTTGCTGGTTGTCATTTTGTCCTTCTGACAGTGTCCTTTGCCTTACAGAAAATTTGTAATTTTATGAGGTCCCATTTGTCAATTCTTGATCTTAGAGCATAAATTATTGGTGTTCTGTTTAGGAAATTTCCCCCTGTGCCCATGTCCTACAGGGTCTTCCCCAGTTTCTTTTCTATTAGTTTTAGTGTGTCTGGCCTTAAGTGGAGGTGCACTTGGAGTTGGTCTTAGTATGAGGTGATAAGAGTGGGTCAATTTGCATTCTTCTGCATATTGACCTCCAGTTGAACCAATACCATTTGTTGAAAAGGCTATCTTTTTTTCCACTGGATGGTTGTAGCTCCTTTATCAAAGATCAAGTGACCATAATTCTGTAGGTTCATTTCTGGGTCTTCAATTCTATTCCATTGATCTACTTGCCTGTCACTGTACCAAAACCGTGCAGTTTTTAACACAGTTGCTCGTTAGTACTGCTTGAGGTCTGGAATATTGATTCCCCCAGAAGTCCTTTTATTGTTGAGAATAGTTTTAGCTATCCTGGGTTTTTTGTTACTCCAGGTGGATTTAAGAATTTCTCTTTCTAGATCTATAAAGAATTGATTTGGGATTTTGATGGGGATCGCATTGAATCTGTAGATTGCTTTTGGCAAGATGGCCATTTGTACTATTTTGATCCTGCCAATCCAAGAACAAGAAATATTTTTGCATCTTCTGAGGTCTTCTTCGATTTCTTTCTTCAAGGACTTGAAGTTCTTGTCATATAGATCTTTCACCTGTTTGGTTAGAGTCACACCAAGATACTTTATATTGTTTGTGGCTATTATGAATGGTGTTATTTCCCTAACTTCTTTCTCAGTCTGCTTGTCGTTTGAGTCTAGGAATGCTACTGATTTGCTTGACTTGATTTTATAACCAGCCACGTTGCTGAAGTTGTTTATCAGCTGTAGGAATTCTCTGGTGGAGTTTTTTCGGTTGCTTAAGCATACTATCATATTATCTGCAAATAATGATAGTTTGACTTCTTCCTTTTCAGATTGTATCCCTTTGATTTCCTTATGTTGTCTAATTGCTCTTGCTAGAACTTCAAGTACTATATTGAAAGATATCTAGAGAGAGGGCAGCCTTGTCTAGTCCCTGATTTTAGTTGGATTGCTTCAAGTTTCTCTCCATTTATTTTGATGTTGGCTACTGGTTTGCTATATATCGCTTTTATTATGTTTAAGCATGGGCCTTGAATTCCTGTTCTTTCCAGGACTTTTAGCATGAAAGGATACTGAATTTTGTCAAATGCTTTTTCAGCATCTAATGAGATGACCATGTGGTTTTTTTTCTTTTAGTTTGTTTATGTAGTGGATTACACTGATGGATTTCCGTATATTGAACCATCACTGGGATGAAGCCTACTTGATCATGGTGAATGATCGTTTTAATGTGCTCTTGGATTCATTTGGCAAGGATCTTATTTAGTATTTTTGCATTGTTATTCATTAAGGGAAATTGGCCTATAGTTCTCTTTCTTTGTTGGATCTTTGTGTGGTTTTGGTATCAGCATAATTGTGGCTTCATAGAAGGAGTTCGGCAGAGTTCCTTCTGTTTCTATTTTGTGGTATTAGCTCTTGTTTGAAAGTGTGACAAAATTCTGCACTAAAACCATCTGGTCCCGTACTTTTTTTGCTTGGGAGACTTTCTATAACCCCTTCTATTTCTCTAGGGGTTATGAGACTGTTTCACTGATCTAATTGATGCTGATTTAATTTTGGTATTTGGTATCTGTCTAGGAAATTGTCCATTTCCTCCAGATTCTCCAGTTGCATTGAGTATAGGCTTTTGTAGTAGAATCTGATGATTTTTTGAATTTCCTCAGTTTCTGTTGTTATATCTCCCTTTTCATTTCTAATTTTGTTAATTTGTATACTGTCTCTGTGCCCATTGGTTAGTGTGGCCAAGGGTTTATCTATCTTGTTGATTTTCTCAAAGAACCAGCTCCTGGTTTCATTGATTCTTTGAATGGTTCGCTTTGTTTCTACTTGATTAATTTCACTCCTTAGTTTGATGATTTTCTGTCTTCTACTCCTTCTGGGTAAATTAGATTATTTTTGTTCCAGGGCTTTCAGGTGTGCTGTTAAGCTGCTAGTGTATGTTCTCTTCAGTTTCTTTTTGGAGGCTCTCGGAGCTATGAGTTTTCCTTTTAGCACTGCTTTCATTGTGTCCCATAGATTTGGATAGGTTTTGCCTTCATTTTCATTGAATTCTTAAAGGTCTTTGATTTCTTTCTTTATTTCTTCCTTGACCAAGGTGTCATTAAGTAGAGTATTGTTCAGTTTCCATGTGTATGTGGGCTTTCTGTCGTTTTTCTTGCTATTGAAGACCACTTTTACTCTACAGTGATCTCATAGAAGGCATGGGATTCGTTCGAATTTCTTGTGTTTGTTGACATCTGTCTTGTGACCAATTATATGATTGATTTTGGAGAAGGTACCATGTGGTGCTGAGCAAAACATATATTCTTTTGCTTTGGGATGAAATGTTCTATATATATATATCTGTTAAATCCAATTGGTCCAAAGCTTCAATTATTTTCACTGTGTCCTTGTTTAGTTTCTGGTTTCCTGATCGGTCCATTGAGGATAGTGGAGTGTTGAAGTCACTAACCATTATTGTGTAAGGTGTAATGTGTGCTTTAAACTCTAGTAGAGTTTCTTTTATGAATGGGGGTGCTCTTGCATTTGAAGCATAGATGTTCAGTATTGAGATTTCTTCTTGGTGAATTTTTCCTTTGACCAGCAATAAGTGACCTTCTGTATCTCTTTTGATGACTTTGGGTTGAAAGTCAATTTTATCTAATATTAGAATGGGTACTCTGGCTTGTTTCCTGAAACCATTTGCTTGTAAAATTGTCTTCCAGCCTTTTACTCTAAGGTAGTGTTTGTCTTTGACACTGAGATATGTTTCCTGTATACAGCGAAATGTAGGGTCCTGTTTCCATATTCAGTCTGTTAGTCTATGTCTTTTTATTGGGGAATTGAGTCCATTGATGTTAAGAGATATTAAGGAATAGTAATTATTACTTCCTGCCTTTTTTTTTTTTTTTTTTGGTTTTTCGGGACAGGGTTTCTCTGTGTAGCCCTCCCTGACTGTCCCGGAACTCACTCTGTAGACCAGGCTGGCCTCGAACTCAGAAATCCAACTACTTCCGCCTCCCAGAGTGCTGCACCACCACCGCCTGGCTACTTCCTGACATTTTTGACGGTATTTTTTTATATTTGAGTGGTTACCTTCTTTTGGGTTTGATGAGAGGGGGTTTCTATCTTGCTTCTTCTGAGGTATGGTTTCCCTCCTTGTGTTGGTGTTTTTCCCCTATTATCCTTTGTAGGGCTGGGTTTGTGGAAAGATAATGTGCAAATTTGGTTTTGTCATGGAATACCTTGGTTTCTCCCTCTATAACGATTGAGAGTTTTGCTGGGTAAAGTAGTTTGGGCTGAAATTTGTGTTCTCTTAGATTCTGCATGAAATCTGCCCAGGATCTTCTAGCTTTCATGGTCTCAGGTGAGAAGTCTGGAGTAATCCTAATAGGTCTTCCTTTATATGTTATTTGGCCTTTTTCTCTTACTGCCTTTAATATTCTTTCTTTATTTAGTACATTTGGGGTTTTGATTATTATGTGACGGGAGGTATTTCTGTTCTGGTCCAGTCTGTTTGGAGTTCTGTAGGCTTCTTGTATATTCATGGGCATCTCTCTCTTTAGGTTGGGGAAATTTTCTTCCATAATTTTGTAGAAGATATTTGTTGGCCCAAGTTGTATATCTTCCTTTTCATCTATGCCTATAACCCTTAGGTTTGGTCTTCTCATTGTGTCCTGGATTTCCTGGATGTTTTGGGTTACAAACTTTTTGCAGTTTGCTTTTTCTTGGACTGTTGAATCAATGGTATCTTCGGCATCTGAGATTCTTTCTTCTCTTGTATTCTATTGTTGATTTTTGCATCTATGGCCCCTGATTTCTTCCCAAGGTTTTCTATCTCCAAAGTTGTCTCCCTTTGCGATTTCTTGTTTCTCCTTCTGTTTTTAGATCCTGGATGGTTTTGCTCAGATCTTCCACTTGCTTGTTTGTATTTTCATGTATTTCTTTAAGAGATTTTTATGTTTCCTCTTTCATGATTTCTACTTCTTGGCCCACATTCTCCTGTATTTCTTTAAGTGATTTTTGTAATTCCTCCTTATTGCCTTCTAATTTTTGATCCATATTCTCCTGAATTTCTTTAAGTGATTTTTGTGTTTGCCTTGTAAGGGCTTCTAATTTTTGATCCATTTTCTCTTGTATTTCTTTAAGAGATTTATGTATGTGTTCCACTATCAGCATCCTGACCAGTGATTTTAGATCCAAATCTTGTTTTCCTGGTGTGTTTGGGTATCTGGGACTTACTGCTGTCGGGGAACTGGGTTCGGATGCCACCATATTGCCTTGATTTCTGTTAGTAATGTTCCTACATTTGCCTTTTCCATCTGGTTATCTCTGGCCTTAGTTGGTCCTGTAGTCACTAGCTGGTGCTTTAACCTCCTGTGGGCTAGTAAGGCTATTTCCCCACCACTGGATGACTGGATTTCCCCTGGCACAGATTTCTGATGTGTTGTTCTCCTCTTGGGTGCTGTTGGACCCCTGGTGTATCTTGCTCCAAGCAATGTTATATTCGGTTATCTCTGTGGACCTGATGCTGCTTGTCTTCTCTGGTTCTGCTTGCTTAGTCTAGTCAGCAGCAAGGATGCTGGTGGCAGCTGCAGGGAGTGGGGAGTGCAGAGTGCAGCATCTCCCACAAGGCAGAGAACCCTCCAGTTCTTAGAAGACTGGCTGGAGGCCTGAGTCCCCAGAGATCTTAAGCTTGGGATATCTCTAGTATCTGGTTCTGCCTGCTCAATCCATGCAGCTCCAACCAAGATGGCCGCGGTTATGTGGAGTGCAGCGTTCCCCTCAGGGCTCAGAGCCCATTCCTGGTTGGGGCCCAGGAACCGCTGTTCTGTCCAGATCACTGCCTGGTGGTCTTGAGTCCCCAGAGATCACAAATTCTGTCTATCAAGTGTACCTGGTTCAGCTTGCTTAGTCCAGACAACTGCAAGGATGTAGGGGGTGGCAGCTGGGAGTGGGGAGTGTGGCTTGCAGAGTCTTCTGCAGGGCAGAGAACCCATGCCCTGGTGGAACACAGGAACCACTGCCCTGCCAAGCTCCTGTTCTTAGATGACTGGCTGGTAGCCGGAGTCCCCAGAGATCTTAAGCTTGGGATATCTCGGGATTCTGGTTCTGCCTGCTCAATCTAAGCAGCTGCCACCAAGATGGCCAGGGTTGCGCAGAGTGCCCTAGCTTCCTTATCTTCTAGACACTTGACTCACCTATGTATAGGTTTTCATATGAGTCTGGGGGTGTAGAACTAAGCCATTCTTCTTCCAGAGGGTGTGTAGGCCCAGATTACCATAGCCAAGCATTCTCCAAGAATGTTTTAAATTGTGTGGATGGAAGGAAAGGCTTGATTAAATTGGTTGTATTAGGAAAGCTGCCTTCCTGTGTCAAAATGTAGTCCCTACGTATGCTGTCATATTTATCACTGTGATAACATCTTTTAAGAAAAGGCCACAGCAACTCCCCAGTACAAGATGAAACAGGTATTCTCATATTCATATTTTTATCCTACCAGTGAACAGTCAAGAAATGGCACTAGAAGCTGTAGAATGTGGAAAGAGATGATCAGGGGTAGTAAGATCTATGATTCAGGTAAGGAGTCAGGATATCCAAGAACCATAAGCAGAAGATGTAAAGAAATTTCTTAGTTACAATACAGACTTGAGCCTCTCTTCTACTTATTTCCTTTTGTCTCACATACTGAGAAAGAAACTTCAAAAGCAAAATTATGCACTTTGATACCCAATTGAAAAACAGTGATATTAAAGCCACTTCCAAGTGACTTTTTATACCTAAGTAAATTGTTTTGTTTTGTGTTTTGTATGGCTATTATTCTTGATAAACAGATTTTGTTGCAATAGAACCTAAGACAAACCTATAGCAAAGACCTTTAATCATTGACCATTTAATCTTTTAATCATTGACTCTTACAGCAGACAGTGTTGTTCAAAAAATTTTGGCAAAGACAGTGTCTCTGAATTGTTAACCTAGCGTTACTACACCTAATAATTTTCAAATTTGTGGTACTGCGCATGTGCACACATATCTAAATGTATGTAGAGGAATCATTTTACTATTTTCTTCTTGACTATACATAAACATATGCAAATTATGATGGAGATAGTCAAAATATATGCAAATATTTTCATGTGTACAGCGATATAGGTGTCTTTTGTGTTCACATGCCAATATGTATGAAATTGAACTGTGATAGATTCATTGGTTAGTTTCAAGGTCAATTTGTAAATTTGATTCTTGAATATTTCACAAGTTTTTAAATTTTATTTGCTTGTTTGTTTGTTTTATTTTGTTTTGTTTCAATACTGAGGGAAATGGAACTAGGTCTCCAAAAATGCAAGGTAAGCATTTTACTATTGAGCAGCATTTCCAACTCTACTATATAGTTTTTCCTTATAAATGAATAACTTGGTAGGGCTTTTTTTTTAATGAAAAAGAAAAATAATTTGATTTGTGCTGTTAGGATGTCCCCAGTCTTGCCAAACAAACAAAAGCAAAAACAAACAAAACAAAACAAACACCAACCAACCATCAAACAGAATGTGACCCTTAAAGGGAAACAAAATTGGACATTCTGCACATCTCAGGAATCTGACCCAAGACCACAGCACCCTGTTACGTTAATGACAAGCAGCTCCTGATGAACAGTTTTGTCGATGGCAGATTCTCTGGTTGCTGTGGTTGCCTTTTCCCTTAATCCTCTCCTGTCCTTCCCCATTCAGCTCAAAGCAGCCAAGAAAAACCCCAATGCCCTGTTAAGCTTTGTTGGTCTTTCATATCTCAAATAACCTGGTAGTTCATACCTCAATAAAACTTCATTCATTATTTGGCATTTTGAGGAGTCTTTCAGGGTTCTCACTCTCCTGTCAACCTTGCATCTGGTATCAAAACCTGGAAGGGCACAATTGCCCTCTAGAACACTATTCCTTCTTCCCTCAGACCTGACAAACAGACCTCCTGCCCACTGCCAGTCTCTACACTCCCAACTGTTACTGATTTTTCTGTCTTTGCCCTTGATTCTCATATTTCCTTTTTGGTAAGTGTCACTTTGGGAGTTAGTCTGTCTTCTGAAGCCTTGACTACAGTCAAAAATCATGCCTGCTCTGAATGAGGAGACTTAAGCACTAGGTCAAGAAAAAGTACCCAAAGCTCAGGTAATTCTGTGTCCTAGACCCTAATGCTTAAAGGCCTCATCTCTCAAGGCAGGCCCTGTGGGCTTCCCCCACCCCTCTAACTCTCAGTCTCCTTCTTGCTCCCAGTCCCCCTTAGTTTCTCACTCTTATCTTCCTGGGCTTTCCTGGTCCTCTTTATTCTCCTCCTTCTTGTAGACCCCAGAATCACTTCCGGTCATGAACTAACTTTGATAAACTCTTTCTTCCTCTTCTACTTGTCTGCTCAGCTCCTTTTCACCTTTCCTGCCCTCCATCCTTTCTTCAAATATGTGGAACGAGACATCTAGGATGCTCCCCTCATTCTGCTGGGCTACCTTCTCCAGAACCTTTGCCCCCTGGGACTGCAAATAGACATTAAACTTGACCACTTCATTTTCTACTGTAACATGGCTTGGTTGGCCACACTATGGGCTAAAATAGGTCTTGCTTGTCTAAAAGTGGCTCTTCTACATTTCAAATTCTAATAAACATTGCCTGTACAGCAGCAAGTAGTCTGAAGGAAAATCTCCACTTTCATTCTTTCTGTGCTCTCTAAACACAATCCTCTCTTCATTCATGTCACCTCTATTAACTCTTCCTGGCTAAACTTACTAAGAAGGTCACAGATGTTTGCTTCTCTTTGACCTCCCTCTAGAAGCTAAGTTCTTTCTTCCCCCCCACCCCCGTTACCCTCAGCCATTAACACAGAGATCCATTAGGGACTATCTCCCACAAGTCCTTTCCAATCTTTTTCCATCCTCCTCCTCCAGCCTTACTTTCCCCAAACTCCTTGCTGGACCTAGTCTTTCCATCAGCAAGTGCTCCCACAGGACTTTAAGGATGTTTCCCTAAGTTGAGTGGAAGCAGTAGCTATGGTTCCCTGGGTCAAACATCACAGAGGAGTCTTATAAAGTGGAGAAAGAACCTTGTCCAACTGTATCAATAGGTAGATCAGTCCCTGGCATATCTCCTCATGAAACCAGGTGCCTACACATTCCCTAGAACAGATACTTAAAACCCCTCCTGGATATTCAAGCCAAAGCACATACAACTACTCATATGGGAGTAATTTCCTTTGCAAGAAGTGTCCAAAGCTGAAGAGTTTCTTAATAATCATGTCAGACTCTACTTCTGTCCTGGGCTAGTGACAGCTTCTCTGTCTGTCTTGAGATCCACTTAGTGGAAGGTACTAGAGACTTCTAATGACTACTAGAAAGCTTGCCTGAAAATGAGGAGAATTCTCCACTGGCCTACCACTCTATTACCAAAAAGCTGTAAGAACCTATCACTGGCCTGGAAGTTTCTTAACCCTGAAATTATAGAGTTTCTGGACTGCCCCCTATTTTTCAGGCATGTCAGTGAAGTCAGCAGGGTTTGAGCCCTGTTTCACCCTGGTCCCATACATACTTTCAGTTCCATCAATTTATCCTCTGCCACTGAAATCTCAGTTATAAGCTCAAAATGTCCAAGGCCCTGCTGTCTCTCAATTTTGACCTTTGAGATGGACTTCCTTCTTAAAATCACTCCACTGACCTTTTTGCCACTATTTCAGGAAGGGGTCCCTCTGCTTGCATTCTGTTTTGCTTTGGATTTTTTTTTTCGAGACAGGGTTTCTCTCTGTACAGCCCTGGATGTCCTGGAACTCACTCTGTAGGCCAGGTTGGCCTCAAACTCAGAAATCCGCCTGCCTCTGCCTCCCAAGTGCAGGGATTAAAGGCATGTGCCACCACTGCCCGGCTTCCCTTCCCCATTCTCATCTTCCCCTACTTCCTTGGAGGCCTCCAATCTTCCCCTACACACACTAGGTCAGGACATATGTCCACTTTTATACAATTACCAGCGTGTTTGTGATTTCCATAGCACCCAAAAGCAACTATCCACTCCTCTGGCAATTTGGATTCTTATCTCTAACACATGCATTCATAGCAATAACAAATTTCCCCTATACCGCTCTAGAAGGAGAGTGACATTTATTTTCTTCTCTCTCTCTCTCTCTCTCTCTCTCTCTCTCTCTCTCTCTCTCTCTCTCTTGTTGTCTCAGATTTTAAAATGTATTTGTTCCCTCTCAGATGACCCTATTAATTATTCCAAAGAGGTGTTTTTTTTTTTTTCTTATCCGCTCCTATGATTAGACTTAGCACTATCTCTATATGATTACAGCCATATTCCTTTAGTTCAGATTAAAGGGAATGAATTTGAATTGCCACCCAGGCTATGAGGATGCAGTCCAGCTCATACATCAACAGTTCCAGGGTTATTATGATCCCTAGAGAGGATCCTAATTAGGACTATCAGGTTCCTGTTCACAGGGAAGATGTAAATCCTGTCTCACTGGGAAGCATGGCTAGTAAATAGAGTTTGTCTCCTGGTAAGTATTCAAAAAACATTCCAAAGGTTATTAACTTTACCAAACTCCAAACTTTAACTGAAAAAGGTTGACTAAAAGTTGAATGCATGCACTTACTAAAGCCCTAATTCAGTACATTTGCCTAGACCCCAGCTCTCAGAGGGCATCTAAATTTTTTCTTTTCCATATTTTTTGTTTACATTCCAAACGCTTTCCCCTTTCCCAGATCCCCCCTCAACCATATGTCCCATAAGTCCTTTTCCCTCTGCCTATTCCCCAACCAGCATCCCCCCTCCCATTTCTCTGTTCTGGTACTCTCCTACTATACTGAATTAAGTCTTTTCAGGACCAGGGCCTTCTCCTTCCTTCTTCTTGGGAATCTTTTGATTTGCTAATTGTGCCTTGAGTATTCAGAGCTTCTGGGCTAATTAATACCCACTTATCAGTGATTGCATTTCATGTTTATTCTTTTGTGATTGGGTTAGCTCACTTAGGATGATATTTTCCAGTTCCAACCATTTGCCTACAAAATTTCATGAGTTCATTGTTTTTAATTGCTGAGTAGTATTCCATTGAATAAATATACAACATTTTCTGTATCCATTCCTCCTTTGAGGGACATCTGGGTTCTTTCGAGCTTCTGGCTATTATAAATAAGGCTGCTATGAACATAGTAGAGCATGTGTCTTTGTTGCATTCAGGAGAATCCCCTGGGTATATGTCCAGGAGTGGTACGACAGGGTCCTCTGGAAGTGTCATGCCCAATTTTCAGAGGAACCGCCAAACTGATTGGCATCTTAATTTTTTTGTTTTTGTTTTTTTTCCTTTTTTTAAATTATTTTCTATATTCTTTGTTTACATTCCAAAGGCTTTCCCCTTTCCAGTTCCCCCCTCACTATATGTCCCATAAGTCCTCTCTCCCCCCACCCATTCCCCACCCCACCCCCACCATTTCTCTGTTCTGGTACTCTCCTACAAAACTGGATTTAGTCTTTTCCGGACCAGGGTCCTCTCCATCCTTTTTTTTTGGGAATCTTTTGCTTAGCTAATTTTGTCTTGAGTATTCAGAGCTTCTGGGTTCATTACAACCGCTCTGAAAATCAGTATGGTGGTTCCTCAGAAAATTGGGCATGACACTTCCAGAGGACCCTGTCATACCACGCCTGGGCATATACCCAGAGGATTCCCCGGCATCTTAATTCTTAATACTCATTTTTCTCCTCCAAATTCTCTTTTCTTTTCTTTTCTTTTCTTTTCTTTTCTTTTCTTTTCTTTCCTTTCCTTTCCTTTCCTTTCCCTTTCTTTCTTTCTTTCTTTCTTTCTTTCTTTCTTTCTTTCTTTCTTTTTTTTTGTTTTTTCGAGACAGGGATTCTCTGTGTAGCCTGACTGTCCTGGAACTTACTCTGTAGACCAGGCTGGTCTCAAACTCAGAAATACGCCTGACTCTGCCTCCCAAGTGCTGGGATTAAAGGCGTGTGCCACCACTGCCAGGCCAAATTCTCTTTTCTTAACATCTGTAAAAATTATAAGGGTTTAGAAGAGCTACTCAATCCCCTTTGGGAGACCTGTCGGAAATGGCATTGAAGGTCTTTAAAGCTAAGAGGAACAGGACAGACTAACAAAATGGCTTGAGACAAATATAAATATAACATCTCCTGGCTAGAGTCATGTGGGTCCTTTTAAAGATCATAGGCCACAATGTGTGCCCACAGGATCATGCTTCCATTGTGGAAATAGTGGACACTGATCCAAAGCATTTGCATTACCTACTTCCTAAGCCATGTCTGCAATTCTGCAATGCAAACAAGAAAGACATTGGAAGACTGACAGTCGATTCCTGCCAAAACAATGTAAGTCACCTCCTTCCCCAAATCCCTCACAAGATACTTTGATAATTTTTCTTGGCTCAGCATTTCCAATGGAAGAGCCTGGAGTCATGGTGCAGGTGGCAGGTAAGCTAATCTCATTTGTCTTAGGTAGCCACATGATCAGTCCTGTCATCCTACACGAGTAAAACAGACCCATCACAGGTCTCTGTACTGAGGGTTGATGTTAGACTCATCACTACTGTGCATGATCATGGTACTTCTTAAATGAAGATATCTGTGATATCTACCTGCCCCATCCCTCCGTTAGAATGTGACCTATTGTAAAACTCTCCCTCTGCTCATGTTCAAATACTTTGTCCTCCCCCAAGTCTGTTAAACCAAAAGCTAAACCTTGCCTGCCTGCATCCATAGTTACCCCATAGTGTGGGAAAACTCTTTCCTTCTTTCACTGCTCATCATTTACCAATCTGTATAAGCCTCAAGTATTCCTCATTCTCTCCTTACCATTCTCAGTACACATCTCTCTTAAACACTGAGACCAAAAGCCCATTGTCACCTGCCTATAAAGAGCCAGACTCGCCATTGCAACTCATTCTCCCTATATAATTTCTACAGGGATCCTACTTCTTAGACCTCATTAGTGCTACAGTATTTCCTACCCCCCTATGGTTCTTAACCTCTGCACAAATTTATTCATTTCTAGTCATCTTGTCTTCATTTCTCTGTCCTACATTTAAAGGACATTTCTTTTCTATATCACTCCATACAGACTTTTGTGACTTCTTTGCCTTTACCTTGGAACACCCTGCTATTCATACTGCTTCACAGATCATCTGGACCACCCTGCAATAGAGCTTAAAGATAGCTGCCAACTTTTGACTCATCTCTCAAGACATACCTTCTTCCCCTGTCTCTGTCCCTGTCCCTGTCCCTTCCTCTCCCTCTCCCTCTCCCTCCCTCCTTTTTCTCTTTCCCTCCCTCCCTCTCTGTCTCCCTCTGTCCTTCCCTCTCCCTCTCCCTCCCTTTCTCCATCTCCCTCCCTCCCTCTCCCTCCATTTCTCTATCTCTTTTGCAACAACACTCTGACTCCCTACTAAACTTTCTGGGTTTTACTCTTACACAAAGACCAAGTTACTTTCCTTGACTTTCTTCTTACACCACTAAAAGTTTACCCTAGATCAAAAGCAAATCCCATCTCCCACCCCACATAGTCTACCTCTATACTACAAAAGAAAAAAATACTATCTTTCCTGGACTTTGTGTATTTCTCCCTGGATTCAGAACTTTGCATTCCTAGCCAATTCCCTTGCAAATCAAACTAAGATGGGCCCTCAGGAGCCTCTAGCCCAGCTCCCTGAGATGACTGCAACTTTCTATATCCTGAAGGATGGATGCCCTCTTGTGAGCCTTGATACTAGCCCTGTCTGACATCCAACAACCCTGTTCTATATGCTACTACAAAGGTCAGAATGGCTCTTGGAGTTCTAGGCCAGATAAAGGGTTTGACATCCACTCTTTGTATTTCTTTCTAGACAGCTAAACTGTCTGTGAAAGACTGACTGCCCTACCTACAGGGCCTTGCTTCAGAGAACTGGCTAGCTCCAGAGGCCCAATATTTGAGCTTTGAGCAGGTACTTACTACCCATTCGTCATAAACCAAATGATTATTTCTCCAATTTAATGTCTTTTGAGTTTCACTTCCTTAATGTCTTGCTTTTCCATGCCACCTTTCTAGAATTTCCCAGCCTGTCATTAGACCACCTTTCCATGGGAAGACAAGGACTCTTCCATTCCTGTGGGGCCTCTTAAGTTAAAATCTCCCATACCTCCAGTACAAAATGCTTACATTAAGATTGATGCCCTTTTTCCCCAGGCTTCTTACCCTCTATGTGTCAATAAGTTATAATTCTCTATATGCTTTGTTTGGTGAAGACAGCAATAATATTCAACTCTACTTTCTGCTTTCTTTCTGGCTGCTCCAAGACAGCTAACCCAACCTTTTCTTACTATGAGTCCTTTGGTAACACTAGATGCTATCCATCCTCATTAAGAGAGGCACAGAGCTTAACAAGATCTCACAAAAGATCAAATAAAACTGTGGTATGCCACATATGGAACACGCTTAGGAGGATGACCTTCCTAGTAGTGTCAGCACCATTTGACCATAAGGGAAAGGTGAGAAATCCAACACTCTTAGCTCAAGAAATAAAAAGATATGTCACTTTCACTTTCAAAGATACCTGGGACTCCCAGTGAGTGTTAAGCATAAAAGGGATGGTGACCCTTTAAAAGCCCTACTGAGTGGTGGATATTGAAATATCTCAGATCTCTCCAGACCTTTCACAGGCTAACCATTGATTGCCTCACTGAAGTACTTAACGGTACAGCAACTATTGGCCCCTAGTTACAGCAAAATTTTTCTCAGATTATTCTTGAGGACATTTCCTGGAAGGATGCCCTTAATGCCCTCCTGGTAGTCTTCAAATCACTTAACCTAACCTTTAAACATACTACCTGCATTCTCTGCATTCCTCTCCAAGGCCCCTAATGGCAGCTATGCAATGTTTCCCACAAAAACATAACCAACTGCTTCCTGATCCCCTTCTTACTCCAGTCTTCCTCTCCCTCTCCTTTTCCATCTTCCTCTCCTTCTCCCCCTCCCTCTTCTCTCTCACTTTTCTCTCCTACTTCTCTCTCTCTCTCTCTCTCTCTCTCTCTCTCTCTCTCTCTCTCTGTCCCACACCTCCATACATGTATAAACCTTACTTTATCATTCTCACCCAAATAGTATCTACTTCTCATGTGGATACAGCTTATTCTTCTGTATGGGCCCCAAGAAAAAGTGTCTATGCACCCTAGTATTTGGCTGATGTATGACACTCAGGATAAATTCTCTCTCCTGTTCTTGTACCATTTAACAAGTTCAAATAAGGCTACTTTCTTCCTCCTGATGGTGGGCATCAACATTTGCAGTTACAGTGAAGGCACTATGAGAATAGATCACACCAATAGCTCCTATAGCCAGCTATAGGTAGAACCAATAGCAACCAAGTGCTCAGGTAAAAGCCTTTCAATGCTGCAGGAACAGCTTTCCTCCCTGGGCTACAGGAGCAAAAAGGAGGAACTTGTCTCTTAAGGAATGCTATTATTACATCAACTCAGGTCAGGAAGAAGTAACAATTTAAAAACTCCAAGACATAGATGCCTATCTATAGCTCAATGGAAACTCATCATTTCTGGGAACTCTTTAATGAATCCTCATCATCATCATCCTCATAGCCCTATGCCTCCTTAAATGTGTTCAAAACCAGTTAAGCCAAATAATCCAACTACACAGTTAACCAACTCTTCCTATCCTTTCTGTCTTACTTCCTCAAATTACCCTTTGAAGCCAAGCAGACCAATTGAGAAGCTTGAGAGAAGACAGTTTGAACAGTCAGCTTGGAGAGGAGTTAGAGTCAGAACATCTGAGTTGAACAATCCGGCCTGAATTTTTGAATTCAAAAAGAACTAGAAGTGTGAAATTATTGATCTGAAAAGTCAATTATTTCAGGTAAATAAAGGTACTTTCACAATAATTGGTTTTTATAAAACCTACACAGAAACACAGATTAAATAAAATTATGCCACTTAGAGTAACATAGATCTCAAGAAGAACCAAACACTAGCAAAGTTCCCAGTATCAGGCATAAGAAACCTGATCTCAAGTACTTAGATGGGGTAGACCAAAGAACTCCCAAAACAATATATGGTATTTCTAGTCCTTGTATGCCTCTCAGAGGTTAATAATCAACTTCTTTTGCTGGGGTTATAGGATTTTAAGGCACAAGATTCAGATTATTCAATCTGGGCCTAATTTCAAAGCTTTCTTCTTGTGGTCTATTTCCACATTAATAGGAAATAATATCCAAGCTAGCCAGTGATGGGTACAATTAATAGGCCAACCCAATTGTGACATATGAGCCACAGCAATGGCCAGCATGCCAAGATATCCATAAATGTATGACATTTTGATGGTTACCAGCAGCTGTCTAAGGAGACTTAAGGCCCAGTAATAAGGAGGAAAAACATGCATGATATTAGAAACCTAGCCAACTACCTGGGAGTAGTGAGGTAATGGATCTTAGAGGAACATTTACCTGCACTTTGCTAGGCCAGCATAATTTCCTAACTATATTTAAATCTTATCCTTATATCCACAGATCAGTATAGCTATCACCTGTCATCATAAAAGCTTCTGTCTACAGCCCATTGAATTAAAACTATATTAGAGAGAATGCAACGATCAATGGACTGTGGGCAGCCCAAACCCAGTGGACATATGTGCATCATAAGTGCTCCATCTATGGCTAAGGGAACATAGAGAAAGTAGAGTTGAAAAACTCAGAATAACAAAAAGTCTGCAGTAAAACTGTCTCTTGTAGAAATTATTCCATAAATAATATCTGAACAAAGGCAACATCAATAGATGTGCTAATCTGTAATGAGGAAAAGCTCTCATTGACAAAGAACTATGGACACCTACTGACTGCTGAACCAGAGAGAATTAGCCTCTCGTATGAATAAGTCCCAATTGGCCAATTGGTTATCTAATAAAAATTAGTCTGTTCTGAAATTTCACATATATATATATATATATATATATATATATATATAACAAAATAGATTTTTCAAGTTGTATTTATGCATTTATATGAATATATATAAATGAAGATATGAGAATAATAATTAAAGAGAAAGAACTTATAGTATAGATGAGTAAATAAATGTAAAAAATGACTTTGTTTCTTCAAAGCTATGAATAGAAAATTTATTTCAATTTTTATTGAAAATAACTTTATATAATAAATTATAAACATGTTTCCCCTTCCACATCTCCATTCCCCTCTGTACTTCCCCATGCATCCAAATTTTCAACTTTACTAGTCAGTACTGCAGAAGGCTGATAATTATAATTAGGCACCAGCTTGGCTCCATTTTGATCAATGAGACATAAAAGTGTCTCCAGTAATAGGGCCTTATAGTCAGATTTTTTTTAGAGCCTCCTTGACTGTAGCCTTGACTGTAGCCTGAAATTTTGAAGGTTTCCATAGGATCCTTTTCTCCAGCAACTCAATTAGAAGTAACCTATTCCTGGAACTGTAGGTTTCACTTGGTGGCGAGGACTGTCTAGTGGTCTAGTTACAATTTTCTTTCCCTCATTATTTCTTGAACCCACTTAGATGTGTATATATATATATATATACACATATACATACATACATGTATATATACATATATGTATACATACATATATATTCTAAGGGGCTCTTAGAATATATATGTATGTATGTATATATATATACATATATATGTATATATACATATATATATATGTATAATTATATAATTACTGGGTTTTGATATCCCTTCATATGATCTTATATTCCCTCTATTAGCTTTGTTCTCCCTCTCCCTCTGTTTATTACTCTTGTTCTATTCTACTTCTTGTCTCTCCATAGCTATATATTCTATTTCACCTTACTTGGGAGGGTCTCCCTTCTCCTATAGTTTCTTAAACTATACATAATATCTGTGGTTATTTTAGTGATAATCTCTTGTGTACAGTGTAAAAGCATTACCTGTCAATGAAAAGCTGATGACCAGTATGCTGAGGGAGAATTAGAGGAACTATGGGAAAGAGTCAGGAGTGGTAAGATTTGCTGTTCAGATACGGAGAAAGTTGGACTTATGGAATTGTGGAGAGGTAACCTGTCATGTGGCAGAACGTAGATTAATATATATGGATTAATATAAATTAGTAGCTAGTTAGGGACCAAACCAAAGATATGGGCATTCATAAATAAATAAGTCTGTATGTCTATATTCTGGATCTGGGCCTCTCTTAGGAATAGCCAAAATGGCTACAAAATGGTTATCCAGCAAGGGGCTCTTAGAATCCAGGTTTAGGTCATGAGAACTCTTCAATGGAAGACAGGGAAGGAACAGAGAATCCCCACAATGCAAAAAAAAATCTCTTTTAATATCCCCTCATGGTTATGTAGCTTGTAGGAAACACGTGTAGATCATGAAATCATTTTAAGAAAGATTTCTGAGCCTTTAGCATTGAAGGCACTTGATTTACCATTAATAGCACAACCACAATAAATGTGGTGGTGGAGGCCATTGTTGGCTGTTGTAAATGGGCCTGGTACTGTTTTTGTAATCCAATCCTCTAATGAATAAAGGAGTCAATCACTGGGTGAGTAGGGAGGACTTCCGGGTTGGACAGAGGAGGAGAGGAAGCAGGAAAGAGTTAGGGTTTTTGGAACATGGACAGCATATGCATAAGACATAGCTGCTAGAGTTTCCCAGTATCATGGAAAATCTGCAAGAACTCACCACGGGAGAAATCAGATTTTAATAAGGCTTACAAGATTAGGTTTTAGTTGTTGTGGCCAGAGATTGAGTTACCACTGTTTCTGGACTAAGTTTGTGTTGTTTTTCCTTCACCTGGCATCTCCTCTGCGTTCAAGGGGAAAAGGTATGACTGTAAAGCATGGGTTTGCCAGATGTGCACCACAAAGGCTGTGGGAAATTTGAAGCATGGGGTTAGTGTGGTATCAATCTGCCAATGGAAACTTAGTGAGCTGGGTTTAGAGATTGTGGATTTTTAAGTGCGAGTCTCCACAAGGTAAAAACAGGTCTGCCATTGCCCACCAGTGCATGGCCTGCTAGGCTGCCAGGGCAGAGGCACAAGCATGGGAATGTGCCTGTTTGCCTTTTTAATATTTTTTGCAACAGTTGGCATTTCAAATAAATGATTAGATTTGACCTGAAGAGACATCCTGAAAATTTTGGCAGCAGACATGATGGATGAAACTAAGAACAAGATGAAAAACAAAAGTAAGAGAAACGAAAGCAAAACAAACAAAAAAACCAAAAAGACAACAACAAAACAAAAACAAGTAAAGTATACAGTGATTCCTCTACATGGGAACAGCTATGAGACTGGCTGAGACATAATAATGCCTCTGTAAATCCTATATACCTTGGTGACTACAGAGTCCTCAGGACCTACTATTATATGCCATCCTATCAAATGGAATGAATGAAAATTTAAATTACAATTTGGCTGTCCAGTCAAAACTAACTTATAAAGAAAGAAAGATGCCTTACCTACTCAAACAGAAAGCAAAGAATTTTCTTTAGCTGAATTGTATATACTGCACATTCCATACATGTGTTAATGCAGAAAGGTATATTATCTGTGAAAGTTTATGTGTTTACAGACCAAAATGACAAGAAACCAAAGAAAATGAGACAAGTAGAGCAGATGATCGTACATCACAGACAGCTTCAAATATATGCATCCAGAAAAATTCTATATGGCTAACTGAAATCATTCAGCCTAAGAGACTTCCAGCTAGGACTTCAGTTAAGCCCAGTACTGTCCCATCTCAAATAGACCGAACAACAAATGATACACCTAGCTGTTTCTTAGGACGTAGCCACTGTCCAACTTGTCTTAGGGCCCCCAAAACAAACATTGCCTCCAGACAGAAGGCAATTTTATAGAATGATGTTCCATTCCAAAGAGGTGGGTCAGGTGTTGTTTGACATTCAGTGATGAATGTTTATCATCATTTAAAGGGAGCTGGACAAGTTGTTGATGATGGTATTCAGAGAGGAAACAAAATACAAGAGGTTAGATCCTGGGATCTTTTTTTCTCTTTTTTCATTCTTGTATCCTTCTTTCTCTCCTATCTATCATATGGGGGGAAGCCAGGGAAAGGAGGTGAAAAGAAAGGAGAGATATAAGAAAGATATGATAAAAGGATAAGTCTATGTATAAGGTCAATGATAGTGGTAAGGTTAAGGTTAACTGTAAGGGTAAAGGTAAAGGTAAGTGTAAAGGAAGTGAATTGCTCTGCTCTGTCAATTTGTTCTAGTCCTCTGTCTAATTTCTGTCTGTACCTCATTCTGTATTCACCTAGGTCGAGCTTGTTCTCTCTGCAACCTGACTCTGTACTACTGCCTCTTCCTCAGCTCTCTTTCACTGTGCTGGTCTATTAAGTTGCCTTTCCTTCCTGTCTGTTCTGGTGAGAGTTAGGCATATTCTATCTTGGAAACATTCTGTCAAATCTTTCTCTGGTTCATCACGTTCTGCCACTCAAACATATACATGGATGAATCAATCCTTTTACAAACTAACTTTACCTTCACTATATGTGATTAAAGGAGTGTTTGTATTCCAAACAGAGGGGTTAAAGTATGTCACTCCAGCAATATTACACAGACCTATAAGTTCTTTGAATATGATCCCTTGCAAAAGCAGTTATGTTGCTTGATTAAAATTTCTCTACAGAGGTAGATATAACTATCCCAAGATTCCTGAGAAACCTTCACATATATTGCAATGTTGGCTGAACAATGTTGTATTACCACCAGCATTGGATAAATGTTCCCCTTCAACAGCATTAGCTATCATTTGTTTTATTCATTTTGTCCATTGGACATACATAACAAGAAGTCTCAAAGCAGTTTTGATTTGGGTTTCCCTGGTTACTGAGGATGTTGAATATTCTTCAAATATTTCTCAGTTGTTTTTGCTTTATCTTTTGAGAACTCTGTTTTCTTCTGTTCCTTTATTTCTTTAGATCCATTGTTTTTAGTTCGTTTTTTTTTGTTTTTTTTTTGTTTTTTTTTTTTTTTTAAATTTTATTTAGTCTTTTTTTTAATTTTTATTTTCTATATTCTATGTTTACATTCCAAAGGCTTTCCCCTTTCCCAGTTACCCCCACCATATGTCCCATAATTTCTCTCCCCCCCTGCTATTCCCCACTCATCCCCCCCCACGATTTCTCTGTTCTGGGTCTACAATACTGGATCCACTCTTTACAGGCCCAGGGTCCTCTCCTTTCTTCTTCATGGGAGTCATTTGACTTGCTAATTGTGCCTTGAGTATTTAGGGCTTCTGGGCTCATTAATATCCACTTATCAGTGAATGCATTTCATGTGTATTCTTTTGTGATTGGGTTAGCTCACTTAGAATGATAGTTTCCAGATCTAACCATTTACCTACAAGTTGCATGAATTCATTATTTTTAATTGCTGAGTAGTATTCCATTGTATAAAAATACCACATTTTCTGTATCCATTCCTCTTTTGAGGGATATCTGGGCTCCTTCCAATTTCTGGCTATTATAAACAAGGCTGCTATAAACATAGTGGAGCATGTGTCTTTATTGTATGCAGATGAATCCTCTGGGTATATGCCCAGGAGGGGTATGCCAGGGTCCTCTGGAAGTGGCATGCCCAATTTTCTGAGGAACTGTCACACTGATTTCCAGAGCGGTTTTACCATTTTGCAATCCCACCAACAGTGGAGGAGTGTTCCTCTTTCTCCACATCCTCGCCAGCACTTGTTATCTCTCGAGTTTTTAATCTTAGCCATTCTGACTGGAGTGAGGTGGAATCTCAGGGTTGTTTTGATTTGCATTTCCCTGATGACTAATGATGTTGAATATCTCTTAAGGTGTTTCTCGGCCATCCGAATTTCTTCTGGTGAAAATTCTTTGTTTAGCTCTGTACTCCATGTTTTCATAGGGTTATTTGGTTCTTTGGGGTCTAACTTCTTGAGTTCTTTGTATATATTGGATATTAGCCCTCTGTCGGATGTGGGGTTGGTGAAGATCATTTCCCACTTTGTTGGTTGCTGTTTTGTCCTTTGCCTTACAGAAACTTTGTAATTTTATGAGGTCCCATTTGTCAATTCTTTATCTTAGAGCATAAGCTATTGGTATTCTGTTCAGGAACTTTCCCCCTGTGCCCATGTCCTCCAGGGTCTTCCCAAGTTTCTTTTCTAATAGTTTCAGTGTGTCTGGTTTTATGTGGAGGTCCTTGATACACTTGGAGTTGATCTTAGTACAAGGAGATAGGAGTGGGTCAATTCGCATTCTTCTGCATGTTGACCTCCAGTTGAACCAGCACCATTTGTTGAAAAGGCTATCTTTTTTCCACTGGATGGTTGTGGCTCCTTTATCAAAGATCAAGTGACCATAAGTCTGTGGGTTCATTTCTGGGTCTTCAATCCTATTCCATTGATCTACCTGCCTGTTGCTGTACCAATACCATGCAGTTTTTAACACAATTGCTCTGTAGTACAGCTTGAGGTCAGGGATATTGATTCCCCCAGAAGTCCTTTTATTGTTGAGAATAGTTTTAGCTATCCTGGGTTTTTTGTTGCTCCAGATGAATTTGAGAATTGCTCTTTCTAGATCTATGAAGAATTGATTTGGGATTTTGATGGGGATTACATTGAATCTGTAGATTGCTTTTGGCAAGATGGCCATTTTTACTATATTGATCCTGCCAATCCAGGAGCAAGAAATATTTTTCCATCTTCTGAGGTCTTCTTCGATTTCTTTCTTCAAGGACTTGAAGTTTCTGTCATACAGATCTTTCACTTGTTTGGTTAGAGTTACGCCAAGGTACTTTATGTTGTTTGTGGCTATTGTGAAGGGTGTTATTTCCCTAACTTCTTTCTCAGCCTGCTTGTCCTTTGAGTACAAGAAGGCTACTGATTTGCTTGAGTTAATTTTATAACCAGCCACTTTGCTGAAGTTGTTTATCAGCTGTAGAAGTTCTCTGATAGAGTTTTTTGGATCGCTTAAGTAGACTATCATATTGTCTGCAAATAATGATACTTTGACTTCTTCCTTTCCAATTTGTATCACTTTGACTTCCTTATGTTGTCTAATTGCTCTCGCTAGAACTTCAAGTCCTATATTGAAAAGATATGGAGAGAGAGGGCAGCCTTGTCTAGTCCCTGATTTTAGTGGGATTTCTTCAAGTTTGTCTCCATTTATTTTGATGTTGGCTACTGGTTTGCTGTAGATTGCTTTTACTATGTTTAGGTATGGGCCTTGAATTCCTGCTCTTTTCAAGACTTTTAGCATGAAAGGATGCTGAATTTTGTCTAATGCTTTTTCAGCATCTAATGAGATGACCATATGGTTTTCTTTCTTTTAGTTTGTTTATGTAGTGGATTACATTGATGGATTTCCTTATATTGAACCATCCCTGCATCCCTGGAATGAAGCCTACTTGATGATGGTGAACGATCGTTTTGATATGCTCTTGGATTCAGTTGGCAAGAATTTTATTTAGTATTTTTGCATCAATATTCATAAGAGAAATTGGCCTGTAGTTCTCTTTCTTTGTTGGATCTTTTTGTGGTTTAGGTATCGGCGTAATTGTGGTTTCGAAGAACGAGTTGGGCAGTGTCCCTTCTGTCTCTATTTTGTGGAATAGTTTGAGGAGTATTGGTGTTAAGTCTTCTTTGAAGGTCTGGTAGAATTCTGCACTAAAACCATCTGGTCCCGTACTTTTTTTGGTTGGGAGGCTTTCTATAACCCCTTCTATTTCTTTAGTGGTTATGGGACTGTTTAGCTTATCTACTTGATGCTGATTTAATTTTGGTATTTGGTATCTGTCTAGGAAATTGTCCATTTCCTCCAGATTCTCCAGTTGTTTTGAGTATAGGCCTTTGTAGTAGGATCTGATGATGATCTTTTGAATTTCCTCCATTTCTGTTGTTATATCCCCCTTTTCATTTCTAATTTTGTTAATTTGGATACTATCTCTGTGCCCTTTGGTTAGTCTAGCTAAGGGTTTATCTATCTTGTTGATTTTCTCGAAGAACCAGCTTTTGGTTTTGTTGATTCTTTGTATGGTTCTCTTTGTTTCTGCTTGATTGATTTCAGCCCTTAGTTTGATGATTTCCTCTCTTCTACTCCTCCTGGGTGAGTTAGCTTCTTTTTGTTCCAGGGCCTTAGGTGTGCTGTTAAGTTGCTAGTGTATGCTCTCTCCAGTTTCTTTTGGGAGGCACTCAGGGCTATGAGTTTTCCTCTTAGCACTGCTTTCATTGAGTCCCAGAGATTTGGGTAGGTCGTACCTTCATTTTCATTGAAGTCTAAAAAGTCTTTAATTTCTTTCTTTATTTCTTCCTTGACCAAGGTGTCATTGAGTAGAGTATTGTTCAGTTTCCATGTGTATGTGGGCTTTCTGTTGTTTTTGTTGCTATTGAAGACCACTCTTACTCCATGGGGATGTGATAGGAGACATGGGATTAGTTCGGTCTTCTTGTATTTGTTGAGGTCTGTCTTGTGACCAATTATATGATCAATTTTTGAGAAGGTACTGTGCGATGCTGAGAAAAAGGTATACTCTTTTGCTTTAGGATGGAATGTTCTATATATATATATCTGTTAAATCCAATTGGTCTAAAGCTTCAATTAGTTTCACTGTGTCCCTGTTTAGCTTCTGCTTTCCTGATCAGAACATTGAGGAGAGTGGAGTGTTGAAGTCACCTACAATCATTGTGTTAGGTGTGATGTGTGCTTTAAGCTTTAGTAAAGTTTCTTTTACGAATGAGGGTGCCCTTACATTTGGCACATAGATGTTCAGTATTGAGAATTCTTCTTGGTGGATTTTCCCTTTTACAAGCAGTAAGTGACCTTCTGTGTCTCTTTTAATGACTTTAGGTTGAAAGTCAATTTTATCTGATATTAGAGTGGCTACTCTGGCTTATTTCCTGGGACCATTTGCTTGTAAAACTGTCTTCCAGCCTTTTACTCTAAGGTGGTGTTTGTCTTTGACACTGAGATGTGTTTCCTGTATGCAGCAAAATGTAGGGTCTTGTTTCCGTATCCAGTCTGTTAGTCTGTGTCTTTTGATTGGGGAATTGAGTCCATTGATATTAAGAGATATTAAGGAATAGTAATTATTACTTCCTGACATTTTGGGCATTATTATTATTATTATTATTATTATTATTGTATTTGAGTGGTTCTCTTCTTTTGGGTTGGATGAGATGGGGTTTCTATCTTGTTTCTTCTGGGGTGTTGTTTCCCCCCTTGTGTTGGTATTTTTCCCCTATTATCCTTTGTAGGGCTGGGTTTGTAGATAAGTATCTTGCAAATTTGGTTTTGTCGTGGAATATCTTGGTTTCCCCATCTATGGCAATTGAGAGTTTTGCTGGGTATAGTAGTTTTGGCTGAAGTTTGTGTTCTCTTAGGGTCTGCATGAGGTCTGCCCAGGATCTTCTAGCTTTCATGGTCTCAGGTGAGAAGTCTGGTGTAATTCTGATAGCTCTTCCTTTATATGTTACTTGTCCTTTTTCTCTTACTGCCTTTAATATTCTTTCTTTGTTTAGTACATTTGGGGTTTTGATTATTATGTGACAGGAAGTATTTCTGTTCTGGTCCAGTCTATTTGGGGTTCTATAGGCTTCTTGTATATTCATGGGCATCTCTCTCTTTAGGTTGGGGAAGTTTTCTTCCACAATTTTGTAGAAGATATTTGCTGGCCCTTTAAGTTGTAGATCTTCATTCTCATCTATCCCTATAATCCTTAGATTTGGACTTCTCATTGTGTCCTGGATTTCCTGAATGTTTTGGGTTACCAGCTTTTTGCATTTTGCATTTTCTTTAATTGTTGAATCCATGGTTCCTATGGTATCTTCAGCATCTGAGATTCTGTCTTCTATCTCTTGTATTCTATTGTTGATATTTGCATCTATGACTCCTGATTTCTTCCTAAGGTTTTCTATCTCCAATGTTGTCTCCCTTTGCAATTGCTTAGTTGTTTCTACTTCTGTTTTTAGATTTTGTATCGTTTTGCTCAGATCTTTCAGTTGCTTGTTTGTGTTTTCCTGTAATTCTTTAAGGGATTTTTGTGTTTCCTCTTTTATGACTTCTACTTGTTGATCCATGTTCTCTTGTATTTCTTTAAGTGATTTTTGTTTCTCCCTTTTATTGGGATTCATTTTTTGCTCTATATTCTCCTGGATTTCTTTAAGTGATTTTTGTGTCTGCCTTGTATGGGCTTCTAGCTTTTGATCTATTTTCTCCTCTATTACTTTAAGAAATTTATCTAAGTGATCCTCAATCTGCATCTTTACCAGTGATTTTAGATCTGAGTCTTGTTTTTCTGGTGCATTGAGATATCCGAGTTTTAATTGTGTTTGCCTTGTAATGGCTTCTAGCTTTTGATCTATTTTCTCATGTATTACTTTAAGAGATTTATCTAAGTGTTCCTTTATCAGCATCCTGATCAGTGATTTTAGATCTGTGTCTTGTTTTTCTGGTGTTTCGGGGTATCCAAGATTTATTGCTGTAGGGGAACTGCGTTCGGATGCTGCCATACTGCCTTGATTTCTGTTAGTAATGATCTTACGTTTGCCTTTTGCCATCTGGTTAACTCTGGTGTTAGTTGGTCCTGTAGATAGTAGCTGGTGCTTGACCCTCCTGTGGGCTCGTAAGGCTATTTCCCAGCGACTGGGACACCTGAACCACTGCCCTGCAGGGCTCCTGCTCACAGATTGCTGACAGGTGGCCTGAGTCCCCCGAGGTCTTAAACTCAGGATATCCCAGGTACTTGGTTCCGCCTGTTGGGCGGCTGCTCTGCACTGCTCCTGCTCAGGGTTTGCTGTCTGTTATCCTGTTTCCCCAGGGGTCTTAAAGTTGGGATATCTCAGTTATCTGGTTCAAAGCTGCTGGGAAGCTGGCTGGGTCCGGCTTCCCTGCCACCGGCTGGATGGGAAGCTGCAGGCAAGATGGCAGCTGCCTGCAGGGAGCTCGGGGTCCGCCCCGTGAGCGCAAAGCGCAGGCTAGGCTGCTGTGCCCCTAACTGCTACTCTGTGCGCAGCTCCCGTTCCAGGCCTGAGTCCCTGAAGGTCTTTAACTCGGGCTATCTCGGGTACCTAGTTCCGCTGGCTGGGTCTGAGGACCTGGCAAGCTGGCTGGGTCCGGCTTCCCACCACCGGCTGGATGGGAAGCTGCAGGCAAGATGGCAGCTGCCTTGTTTTTAGTTCTTTATATGTTTTAGATATTAACACTCTATTTGATGTATGATTTGTAAAAACAAACAAACAAACAAACAAACAAACAAACAAAAAACCTTTCTCCATTGTGTCGTCTGATGCTTTTTCCAAATAGTGATATCCTTTTTCATACCAGTTCTTTCCAGTTTCATGTGGTCTTGTTTATTAACTGATTTTCTTAGTGCCTGTGCTACGCTTAATTAGTAAATAAAAAATAAAACTAATATTTAACTTATTAAGTTTTAGATGAAAATTGAACTGTATTTGGAGAGTACTATCATTTTAACTTATTTTGAATTCACATTTTTTAGTTTCTAATGTTAAATGATGTATACATTATAAATATTGTTATTCTCCATTTTCTGGCCATGAAGTCTATATCTTAGCAATTATCACACATATGTTTTCACTGACAGTAAGACTATTTTCACGTTGTGTTCACCTTTGCAACTTTAAAGTCTTTCTACAATTTACATGATACCCTAAATACTGTTAAGAATATTTTCTGTTGAAAAACATACACGTTATCTTTTGTACGAACTTCATAACACTTTTTTCTGTCTCTAAGACAAAGCCAAAAGGATGAGCTCAAACATTTCAATTTGAGACAAGTCTATGCACACAAATTATTATTGCAAGGATATGGACAGCTCTATACCTCTAAATGGATAAATTTCTACTTGCTAGATTATAGAAAGATAAGCTATTTGTTTAAAACTGTTTATATTCTCAACATTACTATAATATGAAGCTACTATCATACTCATTAGGCATCTAAAATACAAATATAAATGTACAAAATAACCAATTGACTCATAACTAGTAGATGGAAAATATGTGGACTAAAATCACTTGTTTTACTCTAATGCCCAATTTTAATTGTAGTGAAACAATGTTTCACAGCACTTTCCCTCAATAAGACTCATATATTTTTCTTAAACCTGTTCTCTGGTGGTGGTAGTTGGAGGAAAATGGCTGTCCTATTTAGGGATGAACATTCAGTTTCTGATTTTCAATTCTTTGACTGGTTGTGAATATCTTCACTAATTGTAAACATAAAATTCAGTAACCAAGGTCGAGAGTAGTGAGTTCTGGGTGTATACATATATAATCAGTTATTAAATGAAATTTCCAGTGGAATATATGGCATATCATTATCCAATTTACTGGTCAAATACATTAGTGATTACAGAGGTCTTCTGAACAACACAACCTTTTACCATTGTTCTCATATTTGCTAGTAGATGCTAGGGATGGTGGAGAAGAAAGGACATCAATACTTTTTTTTAATTTTATTTTCTATATCCTTTGTTTATATTCCAAAGGCTTTCCCCTTTCCCCATTCCCCCCTCATCATGTGTCCCATAAGTCCTACCCCCTACTCGCACATTCCCCAATCACCCCCTAACTGTTTCTCTGTTCTGGTACTCTCCTGCAAAACTGGAACTAGTCTTTTCTGGACCAGTGTCCTCTTTTTCCTTCTTCTTGGGAATCTTTTGATTTTCTAACTGTGCCTTGGGAATTCAGAGCTTCTGGGCTCATTAATATCCACTTATCAGTGATTGCAATTCATGTGTATTCTTTTTTTTTCTTTTTTTTCTTTATTTTTTATATTCTTTGTTTACATTCCAAAGGCTTTCCCCTTTCCCAGTTCCCGCCCACCATATGTCCCATAAGTCCTCTCCTCCCTAACTATTCCTCAATCACCCTCCCCCATTTCTCTGTTCTGATGCTCTCCTACAAATCTGTATCCAGTCTTTTCAGGACCAGGGTCCTTTCCTTCCTTCTTCTTGGGAATCTTTTGATTTGCAAATTGTGTCTTGAGTATTCAGAGCTTTGGGGCTCATTAATATCCACTTATCAGTGATTGCATTTCATGTGCATTCTTTTGTGGTTGGGTTAAGTCACTTAGGATGATATTTTCCAGATCCAATCATTTGCCTACAAATTGCATGAATTCATTGTTTATAATTGCTGAGGAGTATTCCATTGTATAAATATACCAAATTTTCTGTATCCATTCCTCCTTTGAGGGACATCTGGGCTCCTTCCAACTTTTGGCTATTATAAATAAGGCTGCTATGAACATAGTGGAGAATGTGTCTTTATTGTATGCAGGGGATTCCACTGGGTATATACCCAGGAGTGGTATGACAGGGTCCTCTGGAAGTGTCATGCCCATTTTTCTGAAGAATCAACAGACTGATTTCCAGAGTAGTTGTACCATCTTGCAGTCCCACCAAAATTGGAGGAGTGTTCCTCTTTCTCCACATCCTCTTCAGCACCTGTTGTCTCTTGAGTTTTTAATCTTAGCCATTCTGACTGGTGTGAGGTGGAATCTCAGGGTTGTTTTGATTTGCATTTCCCTGATGACTAATGATGTTGAGCATCTCTTAAGAGGCTAATCAGCCATTCAAAATTCTTCTGGTGAAAATTCCTTGTTTAGCTCAGTACCCCATTTTTTCACAGGGTTATTTGGTTCTTTGGGGTCTAATTTCTTGAGTTCTTTGCATATATTGGTTATTAGCCCTCTGTCTGATGTGGGGTTGGTGAAGATCTTTTCCCAATTTGTTGGTTGTCGTTTTGCCCTTCTGACGGTGTCCTTTGCCTTACAGAAACTTTGTAATTTTATGAGGTCCCATTTGTCAATTCTTGATCTTAGAGCATAAGCTATGGGTGTTCTGTTTAGGAAAATTTCCCCTGTGCCTATGTCCTCTAGGGTCTTCCCCAGTTTCTTTTCTATTAGTTTCAGTGTGTCTGGCTTATGTGGCGGTCCTTGATCCACTTGGAGTTGTTCTTAGTACAAGGTGATAAGAGTGGGTCAATTTGCATTCTTCTGCATGTTGACCTCCAGTTGAATGAACACCATTTGTTGAAAAGGCTATCTTTTTTCCACTGGATAGTTGTAGCTCCTTTATCAAAGATCAAGTGACCATAAGTCTGTGGGTTCACTTCTGGATCTTCAATTCTATTCCATTGATCTACTTGCCTGTCATTGTAGCAATACCATGCAGTTTTTAACACAGTTGCTCTGTAGTACTGCTTGAGGTCAGGGATATTGATTCCCCCAGAAGGCCTTTTATTGTTGATGATAATTTAGCTATCCTGGGTTTTTTGTTACTCCAGATGAATTTGAGAATTGTTCTTTCTAGATCTATAAAGAATTGATTTGGGGTTTTGATGGGGATTGCATTGAATCTGTAGATTGCTTTTGGCAAGATGGCCATTTTTACTATATTGATCCTGCCAATCCAAGAGCAAGAAATATTTTTTCGATCTTCTGAGGTCTTCTTCGATTTCATTCTTCAAGGACTTGAAGTTTCTGTCATACAGGTCTTTAACTTGTTTGGTAAGAGTCATGCCAAGATACTTTATATTGTTTGTGGCTATTGTGAAGGGTGTTATTTCCCTAACTTCTTTCTCAGCCTGCTTGTCCTTTGAGTACAAGAAGCTACTGATTTGCTTGAGTTGATTTTATAACGAGCCACTTTGCTGAAGTTGTTTATCAACTGTAGGAGTTCTCTGGTGGAGTTTTTTTGGGTTGCTTAAGTATACTATCATATCATCTGCAAATAGTGATAGTTTGACTTTTTCCTTTCCAATTTGTATCCCTTTGATTTCCTTATGTTGTCTAATTGCTCTCACTAGAACTTCAAGTACTATATTGAAAAGATATGGAGAGAAAGGGCAGCCTCATCCAGTCCCTGATTTTAGTGGGATTACTTAAAGTTTCTCTCCATTCAGTTTGATGTTCGCTACTGTTTTGCTATATATAGCATTTGTTATGTTTAGGTATGGGCCTTGAATTCCTGTTCTTTCCAGGACTTTTAGCATGAAAGGATGCTGAATTTTGTCAAATGCTTTTTCAGCATCTAATGAGATGACCATGTGGTTTTTTTCTTTTAGTTTGTTTATGTAGTGGATTACATTAGTGTATTTCCGTATATTGAGCCATCCCTGCATCCCTGGGATCAAGCGTACTTGATCATGGTGAATGATCATTTTGATGTGCTCTTGGATTCGGTTGGCAAGGATTTTATTTAGTATTTTTGCATAGATATTCATAAGGGAAATTGGCCTGTAGTTCTCTTTCTTTGTTGGATCTTTGAGTGGTTTTGGTATCAGTGTAACTGTGGCTTCATAGAATGAGTTGGGCAGTGTTCCTTCCATTTCTATTTTGTGGAATAGTTTGAAGTGTATTGGTGTTAGGTCTTCTTTGAAAGTCTGATAAAATTCTGCACTAAAACCATCTGGTCCCGTACTTTTTTTTGCTTGGGAGACTTTCTATAACCCCTTCTATTTCTCTAGGGTTTATGGGACTGTTAACTGATCTAATTGATCCTGATTTAATTTTAATATTTGGTATCTGTCTAGCAAATTGTCCATTTCCTCCAGATTCTCCAGTTGTGTTGAGTATAGGGTTTTGTAGTAGAATATGATGATTGTTTTTTAATTTCCTCAGTTTCTGTTGTTATACCCCCTTTTCATTTCTATTTTTGGTAATTAGGATACTGTCTCTGTACCCATTGGTTAGTGTGGCTAAGGGATTATCTATCTTGTTGATTTCCTCAAAGAACCATCCCCTGGTTTTTTTGATTCTTTGTATGGTTGGCTTTATTTCTAATTGATTGATTTCAGCCCTTAGTTTGATGATTTCCTGTCTTCTACTCCTCCTGGGTGAATTAGCTTCTTTTTGTTCCAGGGCATTCAGGTGTGCTGTTAAGCTGCTAGTGTATGCTCTCTTCAGTTTCTTTTTAAAGGCTCTCAGGGCTATGAGTTTTCCTAATAGCACTGCTTTCATTATGTCCCATAGGTCTCAATAGGTTGTACCTTCATTTTCATTGAATTCTATAAAGTCTTTGATTTCCTTCTTTATTTCTTCCTTGACCAAGGTGTCATTGAGTAGAGTATTGTTCAGTTTCCATGTGTATGTCGGCTTTCTGTTGTTTTTCTTACTCCAAAGTGATCTGATAGGAGGCATGGGATTAGTTCGATCTTCTTGTACTTGTTGACATCTGTCTTGTGACCAATTATATGATCGATTTTGGAGAAGGTACCATGTGGTGCTGAGAAAAACGTATATTCTTTTGCTTTGGGATGAAATGTTTTATATATATATATATATATATATATATATATATATACACACACACACACACACACACACATACACACACACACATATATATATGTATATATATATATATCTGGGTTGTAAATATATATTTATATATAAATATATTTATATATAAATATAAATATATATTTATATACGTTAAATCCAATTGGTACAAAACTTCAATTAGTTTCACTGTGTCCATGTTTAGTTTCTGGTTTACTGATTGGTCCATTGAGGATAGTGGAGTGTTGCAGTCACCAACCATTATTGAGTAAGGTGTAATGTGTACTTTAAGCTCTAGTAGAGTTTCTTTTACAAATGAGGCTGCTCTTGCATTTGTAGCATAGATGTTCAGTATTAAGAGTTCTTTCTGGTGAATTTTTCCTTTGACCAGCAAGAAGTGACCTTCTGTGTCACTTTTGATGACTTTAGGTTGGAAATCATTTTTATATGATATTAAAATGGCTTCTCTGGCTTGTTTCCTGAGACCATTTGCTTGTAAAATTGTCTTCCAGACTTTTACTCTAAGGTAGTGTTTGTCTTTGACACTGAGATGTGTTTCCTGTATGCAGTAAGTTGTAGGGTCCTGCTTCCACATCCAGGCTGTTAGTCTATGTCTTTTTAATGGGGAATTGAATCCATTGATGTTAAAAGATATTAAAGAATAGTAATTATTACTTCCTGACATTTTTGACGTTATTTTTTTTGTATGTTAGCGTGGTTATCTTCTTTTGGTTTGATGAGAGGGGATTTCTATCTTGATTCTTCTGGGGTGTGGTTTCCCTCTTTGTGTTGGTGTTTTTCCCCTATTATCCTTTGTAGGGCTGGGTTTGTGGAAAGATATAGTGCAAATTTGGTTTTGTCATGGAATGCCTTGGTTTCTCCATCTATGATGATTGAGAATTTTGCTGGGTAAAGAAGTTTGGGCTGAAATTTGTGTTCTCTTAGAGTCTGCATGATATCTGCCCAGGATCTTCTAGCTTTCATGGTCTCAGGTGAGAAGTCTGGTGTAATCCTGATAGGTCTTCCTTTATATGTTACTTGGCCTTTTTCTCTTACTGCCCTTAATATTCTTTCTTTGTTTAGTACATTTGGGGTTTTGATTATTATGTGACGGGAGGTATTTCTTTTCTGGTCCAGTCTGTTTGGAGTTCTGTAGGCTTCTTGTATATTCATGGGCATCTCTCTCTTTAGGTTGGGGAAATTTTCTTCCATAATTTTTTAGAAGATATTTGCCGGCCCACGTTGTATATCTTCCCTCTCATCTATGCCTATAACCCTTAGGTTTGGTCTTCTCATTGTGTCCTGGATTTCCTGGATGTTTTGGGTTACAAGCTTTTTGCATTTTGCATTTTCTTGGACTGTTGAATCGATGGTTTCTATGGTATCTTCAGCTTCTGAGATTCTTTCTTCTATCTCTTGTATTCTATTGTTGATATTTGCATCTATGGCCCCAGATTTCTTCCCAAGGGTTTCTATCTCCAAAGTTGTCTCCCTTTGTGATTTCTTAGTTGTTTCTACTTTTGTTTTTAAATCCTGGATGGTTTTGCTCAGATCTTCATCCTGCTTGTTGTATTTTCATGTATTTCTTTAAGAGATTTTTGTGTTTCCTCTTTCATGACTTCTACTTGTTGGTCCAAGTTCTCCTTTATTTCTTTAAGTGTTTTTTCATTTCCTCCTTATTGACTTCTAATTTTTGATCCATATTCTTCTGAATTTTTTTAAGTGATTTTTGTGTTTGCCTTGTAAGTGCTTTATATTTTTGATCCATTTTCTCCTGTATTTCTTTAGGATTTTTATCTATGTGTTCCACTATCAGCATCCTGTCCAGTGATTTTAGATCCAAATCTTGTTTTTCCAGTGTGTTGGGGTATCTGGGACTTACTGCTGTTGGGGAACTGGGTTCAGATGCTGCCATATTGCCTTGATTTCTGTTAGTAAAGTTCCTCAGTTTGCCTTTTGCCATCTGGTTATCTCTGGCCTTAGTTGGTCTTGTAGTCACTAGCTGGTGTTTGAATCTCCTGTGTTCTCAAAAGGCTATTTCCCCACCACTGGATGACTGGGTTTCCCCTGGCACAAATTGCTGATGTGTTGTTCTCCTCTTTGGTACTGTTGGACCACTGGTGTATCTTGCTCTAAGCAATGTTATATTCGGTTATCTCTGTGGACCTGATGCTGCTTGTCTTCTCTGGTTCTGTTTGCTTAGTTCATTCAGCAACAAGAATGCTGGTGGTGGCTGCTTGTTGTGGGGAGTGTGGCTTGCAGGGTCTCCTGCAGGGCAAGGAGCCCATGCCCTGCTGGAACACAGGACAGCTGCTCTGCCAAGCTTCTGTTCTTAGATGACTGGCTGGTGGTCTGGGTCCCCCGAGATCTTAAGCTTGGGATATCTCGGGTATCTTGTTCTGGCATCTTGGTCTAAGCACCCACCACCAAGATGGCTGTGGTTGAGCAGAGTGCAGGGTTCCCCTCAGAGAACAGAGCCCACACCTGGTTGGGGCACAGGAACCGCTGTTCTGCCCGGTTTGCTGCCAGGCGGTCTTGAGCCCCCAAAGATCCCAAGTTCCGGATATCACGGGTACCTGGCTCAGCTCTAGCTTAGTCCGGACCTCTGCAAGGATGCTGGTGGTGGCCGCTGGATGTGGGCAGTAAGGCTTGCAGAGTCTCTTGCAGGGCAAGGAGCCCACACCCTCCTGAAACACAGGACCACTGCTCTGCCAAGACCCTGTTCTTAGATGACTCGACATCAATACTTTTTATCCATTATTAGACTTGACATGCTGCACTTCCAAGCTGCTAAGCAAAATGGTCCTACTGGTACAATAGCAGCATGACTATTATGTGGTCACTAACCACTTTATGACTTATTTTGAAGACTGTTCTACTGAAATAGAATCCTGTGTTTGTTATTGCAATTATAAGAAAAATAAAGATAGTTCATGCCTGGTAGACTTATGGACTTAGAATAAAATCTGCTATTATGAAAGATGATGCTATCTAAATGTTAATGTTTGCATTCACCTTGAGTTCTATCAGTCTGCCTCTCTTCCCCAAAGTCTAGTCTGTTTTCATCTATTTTAGGTGACTACAATATTGAAGAATAGCATATTAAATGTGTTCATTTTTAAAAGGAAAAATTTCTTCCTTATTTTATCCTTTTACCAAAACTTTCTGTGTTACTCCAAATGACAAGTCTATTTTCCCAAGCATAAATGTTTCTACTCACAGCTATAGGGATAGCCTTTGTCCCATCCTTATCACTTCTCTACAGTCTAATGTTAAAGCAAGAATTGATGAATACTTTCTAGTGATATACTTTCAAAAATGTAATACACAAGATAATATATGTTTATGATTATATTTGTTTATAATTAATTTTTATATTAAGCTTAATTTTGTAGCCTATGAGAATAGATGGACACATACACATATATTACATACATATATGATAAAGAGTTTACATGGCAAAACGCATTTTTAGCTTTTTTTATTTTCTTTTTTTTTCGATTTGCTATCATGACCTCAAATATTTAGTCTATCAAATATATTTAACCTAAATATTGTTTCAGAATTAATAGTGGTAACTCTTCAATATCTTATAATTATTACTAAATCAGTAATAATTATAGAAATTCTTAATGGTTTACAGGATAGAATGGAGTTTATTTAAACTCAAAGTTTTCAAAATTTCATAAGATACTAAAAATAATTTAATGCAAGTTACTCATTTCTCTCTATTAAAAAACTTAACAGTAAAATTAGGTAAGTGCCATTTTGGTTCAGTAAAAACAAAGCTCTTCCTATTAAACATAAGATTTCAGTCATAGCATTAACATTTATTTAAATGTTCTGCTTAAATTTAACTTTATTTTTCTCATTCAGTTGGTAAATAAGTTAGAAAAAACACATTTCTATTTTCTACTTTCTAAGCCTGCCAAAAACATATTTACAGCATTCATAGATTTATGGACATAGCTTATTAAACATTAATCTTGGAGATACTAGCAAGATTGATATTTCTAATTCTTCAATTATATTTTAAAAGATAAATACATTCAGAATAAATTTTAGAAAGTAAAATTTTTCTATCCTAAAAATGCCCCTCCTGTATTTATCACATTGACATACATTTGAAAGCATTTCAAAGGCCTGATAAAAATAATATTCTAAAATACTATCTGTCATAAACTAAAAAAAAGTGTTATGAAATACAGTTTTATAAAATGTTAAAAACATTGATATCAGATCATCTATGTTTATATTCATGTTAAATTAGGTGTAAGTAAGCTAAGTATTTAAGATAAACTTATAATTTAAAATTTTGCACATATAAAAGATGAAAAACATTGTCTACCTTGTTCAGTACACTTATCACACTGTCAAAGCAGAGACACAAATGACATAAAATGTTTCTCAAGTAGCAGAATTTCTGATAACAATGTCTGATAGTATCTATTAGTATAAATTTAAAACTTGCAAGTCTGTTTTCATAAGCCATTCTCTTATTTTTATAGACTATATAATACAATTCCATTATTTTCCTCTTCACTTTTCTTTCTCCAAACCCTCCACTCCATCTCTCTTTACTATATTTCAATTAATTTTTATCAGTCTGTATAATGTTTAGTCTCTTTTAAAGCAAAAGCTAATTTTAAAAACAATATTCTGATAATAACATCTTCATTATAAACAAAAATTACTATGAAAGTTTTAATATAGTATAATAATATATTTCATCTTATCCTATTTAAAATATATTATTTAAAAACATATGAAATATAACTTCTATGTCTTTTATAATATTTTATCATTGAAGTATTTCACAAAATGAGAAAAAAAAAACAGAGGAAACATAAACATTAATAAAAAGCATCTGACTGAGACAGGTGCAGATTTAGCCTACCATTGGACTGAGGTCAGGGACCCTTCTGGAAGAGTTAGTGTAATGAATAAAGGAGCTGAAGGAATGGTGACCCCATAGGAAGACCAACAGTATCACCTAATTCAAACCCCAGGGAGCTCCCAGAGACTAAGCCACCATGCCAAGAGCAAACATGGATTGGTAAGTGTCTCCAGCTACATATGTAGCAGAGGACTGCCTTGTTGGGCCTCTGTGGGAGAGGATGCACCTTTATAGATTCCTCTCCAGGGAAGGGGGATGCCTAAGGATATTTTGGTGGAAAGGGGTGGGAAGGGAGAAAGGTGGAAGGAGGAGCGCCCTTGCAGATGTAGAGGGGAGATGGGGGAGATGGGGAGATGGGGGGATGGGGTAAAGAAATCTGGTAGGGGGAACTAGAAGGGGGGAAATTTGGAATGCAAATAAATAAGAAAATACTAAGAAGTGTGAAAAAAGAAATAAAAGTTGATGAAAATGTAATCATGTAACTATAATTATATCAGCTTACTATGCAGTCTCATTTTTATGTGTTATATGAGAAGTAATCCACCTCCACTCACTTAACATGTTTTTTGAATGAATACCGTGTTTCCTCTGATGTTCTTAGATCCACAAAAGTGATAAGAGGTTAAAATGTAAATGTTTCCCTCTCTGTAATAACAATTAGTGTTCCCATGAAATAATGAATCAATGAGCTCCCTTACCTAGAAAATTGTAAAAACACAAAGAATTTTGAACAATGTATATGCATTTTCCTTAATGAGATAGCTCATTTGAAGCAACTGAGAAATTTAGCTCAGAAATGCTGAGGATGTGGACAGTGAAAATGGCTTAGTTGGTAAAGTACAAGTATCAGAATTTAAGCTAGACTCCTAGCACACAAACAAAAATGTCATGTGTGGGTGCTATGCCTATGAACCCAGTGCTGCAAAGAAAATAATATCTCTGGGGCTTGCTAGCCAGACAGACTATTCTAAACATCTAACTCTAGTTGTGTTAGCATACACTTCCTAAAATTTAGTTGGAGAGTGATTGGGGATTATCTGTTGCCTACATGTCAGCTCCCCCCGCCCCCCCCCACTTTTTTTTTGTTTTAACGCTGAAGGTGTAAAAGGTTGCTTTAACTTTTTTCAATTTAACTTTCAAGGATGGTTGTCTATTCCATTGAACTCTTGAAACCTTATTAACATTAGAGAAAAATTGATCAAGAATTTAAATACATACTTAGGAGCAGATACTGAAAGAAATTTGAGAGCTAAAATATGTATATATAGAAAAATCTCAGCCTCCCCTATACCATGCCTGCCTGGCTACTGCATGCACCTGCCTTCAAGATAATGGATAACCTCTGAACCTGTAAGTTAGCCTCAGTTAAACATTGTCCTTATAAGAGTTGCCTTGGTCATGGTGGTGTCTGTTTACAGTAGTAAAACCCTAAGATAGATACCTTCAACATATGCATGTGAATCTCTTGTCCCAATCCAGCATTGGGAACTGGAAACAAGAGTTCTTTGAATATTTTATTTAGTCTTCTTGTCCAGAAGTTTGCCTTCTTTCTAATTTTTTTTTTGGTAAACTTGGAAGCAGCCTAATGCATGTTCTTCACATTTTCAAAGGTAAAATTCCAGTATATTGTAGATTGTTTGACTCTTGGATAAGTATTTACTATCCATTAAATTATTGGGCATAAGTTAGGAAAATAGTGACAAACGTGAAGCATCACTTCCCTAAAACTGTCTTTAACTATATAAGAGAAATATCAAAGTATATCACATTGCAGTATGTATATACTAGAGATGTCAACAAAGTAAGGTGAGACTTAGATTGATAAAGGTGGATTTTTGAAAAGAGCAAAATTATATGTATGTAATATAACATCACAGAAACAATTACCCTTATTTATAATTGATAAAAATATTATCTGAGCCAAATTTCTGCTGCTTTGATAAAATTTTCTGATAAAAGCAATTTAAAGGAATAAAAGCTTTATTTAATATTACAATTACAGGCAAGCTTAATGCATCCTTATAGGAAAGTCAAAGCAGACAATCTACATACCTACTCATATCACATCCATAAATAAAACAAAAGAGAATTAACACATATATGCTCACATGCTTCCTTGCATGGGTTCATCTCAATTTCTCTACTCTTACACAGTTAAACACCCCATGCCTAAGAAACGGCTCTACCCTGGTTATCATGGGTCTTCCTACAACAATTAACTTAAGTCAATACCTCATAGGCATACCCAGGATGACACACTCTTTCTATACAGGTGTTCTATAAGCTAATTTATGTTGAAAATTACAACAAATTATCACTAATATATGCTAATGTTTTTATATTTGTTTGGTTTCAATACAAATAAGTAAGAATTGATTGTCAATAGTTCTAAAACTAACTGGCACATCTATCAAATATTCACTGAATATATGAACACAACGTTAAAAAATGGCTACCAAAATGTATTTATTTCTGATATGGTTTTCAGGAAACTTTGATAAAATAATATAATGTAAAATGATGTACTTAAGTACATTGTTTCCACACTAGACCTCTAAATGTTTTAGGAATAATGATAATTTTCTATGCATGCTGCTCAGTTGAAATTGTTGTAAAGTGACCATTCTCTGTATGTAGTTGTTCATTTCCAGCAATCTAACTCAGAAACACAGCTGTAGCCGTAGAGGCAAGGTATTTTGAACAAATAATTCTGGGACTTCAGGCATACGGGCAGCAGTGTAATTGGAAGGTGATATGCTTAATGTGGGTCATTGGTGTTGCATCATTGACTTGAATGTGTATATTTAAGAATCATGAAGGGATGGAGAGATGGTTCAGTGGTTAAGACTGACTTCTTTTCGAGTGGTCCTGAATTTAACTCCCAGCAAACACATGGTTTCTCACAACCGCCTGTAATGGGATCCTATGCCCTCTTCTGATGTGTCTGAAGACAGCTACAGTGTACTGGACTCATATACATAAAAGTAAAGAAATAATTCTTTAAAATAATCATGAATGATGCATTCTAGAACACCATTCTCTGTAGCACAGTGTTAAAGAATGCAATGTTATTTGCTGTCTGTTGAGATGGAAGACTAGCACTGGATGTAAGGATAATGAGGTTCTTTACACAACTCAGACCTACTTAGGAGTCCAAGTCTGTCCAGTCCAAGAAGTAGCTCTGAGTTCAAATAGGTGATTTAGATTAAATGAGTTACAAGTGCAAAACATAAACTGAGTTTAGAATTATATTATAAAATGTAAAGTATATTAATTATATTCATTATGTTGACTCATTTATATACTGTAGAGAGTGTTATAGACTCTGTATATGTAGAATCTGAGTCTACATAATTTGGACAAATAATTTCTCGCTTGTCAGCAATTTTCTATTTTTCGCTCTATATTGACTTCAACGAAAAAATACTTCCCATTTTGTTGAACACAGTATTTTTGGATTTTTTGTAGTTATTTTGTTATCATGTAAACACTAATATAATTATAAGTCATTGTCATATATTTAAAATTTTAAATATGGTTAACAGATAAAGATGCAATCCTTACTCAACAGGGCAATCCAGTGAATGAAAGATATTAAAATATACTTGTTATATTAGGAGATGACCAAAACTGCTGCATAAAAGTTGGAACACAATGGTTCACAGTTTGGTGAAATAGAAAGCAAACCTATTTTAGAAAAGATAATTTATCATGGCATTTTTTTGAATTAATGAATTTTTTTACTTGGAAATTGTACATATATATTGAGGAATGATGGAAAATGATGGGAAATCTTAGAGTTTAAGAAAAAATGCATTCAAACACAAGCTTCAGGCTCATGTATGTCTGTTTTTCTCCTGTACCATTTCGAAACAGTAACTATGTAGTGAACATCTAACTTACCTCAAATATATTTGTTTTAATATAGCATAGAAATATTCAAAATACTAAAAACAGTCTTTTTGTTGCGCAGTGATACGTTATTGTTTATATGAATGAATTTTCTAAGCAATATTCAACAATATTAATCAAAATTAGCAATGGAATTATTGTAAGGATAATTGTAAACTCTTCCTAAGACACTATTTCCTAAGTGTCTTCCTTAGGTTTCAAACTTCCTAAGGTTTCAAACCTTAACATCAGAATAAAATTATTTTATAGAGTGCATGATTTGATGTCTAGAATCATTATGAATTCTAATATAATTCTAATGTATTCGAATGTGTAAATGTATATAATTTTTTATTTTATTTAATTATTTTATTTTTGATCTGTTTGAATATAAAAGGCAAGCACTATTTAAGTTGCTAATAAGACTGGACATTCATGTAATTTACATTACATTTCTTTCAGGCATAGCATGAATAAATACTCTAAATTTAAAACTTTTTGAAAATATTAAATTAAAAGTTTTTGTCTCATTTGTGTTGTGCTGGTAAATAACCCAAGTGAAATACTTGATCTGCTTTATTTACAAAAAGAAATATTATTGGTTCTTTTCTTTATTTACATTTCAAAGGTTGTCCCTGTTCCTGGTTCCCCCTCCACAGAACCCCTATCCCATACCTCTTCCCTTGGCCCTGATGACAGTGCTTCCCCACTCACCCACTCATTCCTGCCTCACCACTCTAGCATCCCCCTGATCTGCTTTAATGTCATGTTTTTTCTCAAGAAATATTATTGCTTCACCATTTAAAAAATACAATAATGCCTGGGTCCCCTTATCTATCTGAAGACTCATCAGAATACATCACTTGAGTATGTAAACTTAATAATTAAAGATAGTGAAAGAATTATCTGATAGTCCACAAAAGAAAAGGTGAATGGGGGCACAAATATCTAGGAAGTATAAACATAGGAAAATACATATTTTGGTTTTATTTTCTGTCCAAAGGATAATTAACAATTTCTTTGAAATAAATATCATTTTTCTGTGTGTAGGTATTTATTTGGAAAAATACTTTTCAGTCTTAAGTAATTACAGTAGGAGTCTCTTTATTAATGTGTGGTAAGAGCATGCAAGAATGTTATTGAAATCAACTATGTTTGGGGTGACATATTTGTGGTTGTTTTCAATCACAAATAAAATGAACTGCTTATTCCACTCTCCTCTTGCTCCTCTGTCTATATAGCAGAGCATGAGTAAGCATAAACCTGCTAAATAGAACCAACATGAAGAGGAATAAATATGGACTTCTAAAACAGTTTGTTAAAGTGTACTAACTTTATATGATATTTAGGAATGCATATGAGTTTTTATCAAATTTTATTTCTAAAAATCAACTGTTGAATCAGTCACTAAAAATTATTCATACACTGTAACAAAAAAAAGATAAAAATAAACTCTCAGGTGACTTCAACATGAGTCAAATTGAATAATGAACCTGTAAAATGGTTAGTGAAATGCAGTCCAGTTTACAAACATGTTTGCCACAAAGCAATGCTCTGTCTTCCCTTTTATTGTGGTATTTCTCTAACTCTAACTTCTATTTACCAAAGTTTGGTAAATATCCTGAATTTTCATAGAACTAGAATAAACTGCAAAAGCAACAGCTTATTGTGTCAGTCAGTAACTGGAAAATAGAAAGATGTGATTGAACCCAATGAATATTTAATGAAGACTATTATCAATACATATTTCCTTAAGAGTTAATAACACTCTAACGAGATCCATAAACCCTATTTACCTTCATTTCATTGCTCAAAATCAATAAACTGCATTTTCTGAGCAAATGTTCAATGACATATTTGAGTCGAGTTAAGCATCGCTTTGTTATTCTTTATTTCTAAAGAGTTGAAAAGGAAAGAGATGGCCTAGTTTACTAGTAGGGCATTTGTTCTGAGTAAGTTTTTACTTTTAAGACTGGCTAATGATTAACGTCACATACCATGCATCTCATTCTACTGGCTATGGTGTCTATTAAATGCAATTACCTTTCCCCATGGCTTTAAATTGACGGCAGATTCAAAATGAAGGTGGCTTCTATTAAACTTAATTACTTCTCCCTGAAGCTGACTTGGCAAAACTGACTGGTAATGAAAGTGGATTCCATAAAAAGATGCATGGTTAAGGTGAGACTATGGAGTTAACAATGATATTAATAACAAAATGGAAAACAATCCATAAATTGCTGTTTTTCTCATTCATGAATATTTTTGTCATAATATTATTAGTAAATTAAACATTCAGGTTTTACTAATTGGTTTCAGCCCTTAATCAATAGATCATAATTATCACAATAAGTATGAATTCAGTTCTCAAAGAGATTTATCTAGAGTCTAATATACCCCAAATAATGAATATACTATTACCTAATTGAATTGTCACTTTTCTTAGTTGTTATTTTAAACAGCATAAAATAGTAAATAATGAAAATAAAATAATTAGGTAAACATATTCTGTCTTTCCTGGCTATTGAATGAGGACTTTCTTTCCCAGTGTCCTATGTAGTCTTTATAAATTTCTTATCTTGTAAAGTAGCACCTACTTTAAGGCATGCAGTTTCCAGAACTGAACATAAACATACTCATCAAATTTTAATGGATTAGATCATCATTCAATATCTACAGTAATCTGTGTATCTATAGGATGTGTTTTTGAAGAAGACATAAGAAGGAGGAATAGGTAAATATTTCTTTCAATTTACAGAGAAATTTGTAGTATCTTCGAAGCTGTTATGACCTATAGGAAATTGATTTTCCCTGCTTGAACTTTTTCTTGAAATGTACAGGACGGAGATGTGGAATCTCCTTTTTCATTTAAACACAAACTAATTTACCTTGACTTACTGAGCCAAGTGCCAGATTCAAGACCCCTTGATGAATAAATACAAAGTCTACTGAGTCCCTCTAAAGAAAGCCCCCTCTACTCTATGATTGAAGAAGAAAACACCAACATCTGGATTGCTTTTACCCTGTAAAGGATGAAAGTAACATCAGAAGGTGGTGAAGACACTTAATTAAGAAAAACCATTCTCCTTGGTGCTTGCTCATATGCATGTCACTCTAACTACAGTCTGGGTCAAGAGACTTCCAGAATGGTATATTCTCTATGTCAGACTTAATTATGCTCTCCAATATGACTACACATGTCTTCAATATTTAGTGTTTCCCTTATTTTCCAGATGCATATTGGTTACACATCACAGTAAATATTTGCTTTTCCTGACTTCTTAAAACATGTTTATAGTGAGCATTGAGAACTGGAGAAAAGCCTACAGATAATGTAGGCTGGTAGGACAGCCACCACTTGCCTTTAAGATGAAGTCTGGATGAAAAACAAGGAGGACTGCAGAGTAGAGGGGACAGCACAGAGAACAAGACATGTAAAGTTCCAGTGGCACAGAGCAGCCAGACTCATGAGAGGAACCTGGAAGGAACATAACGTGGGATATGAGATGAAGGAGGCTAACTTTGCAAAAATTGAAATTCATATGATCGCATGGTTTCCAGCCTCCCCCTCTAAGATTTCCTTCACATCAAAAGTTTTGACACTATTCTCATCCTTCAGTGTTGCAATTACTCTCAATAAGCTTGCTTTTTGTGTTTTATTATATTATCAAACAAAAAATACTAAGAGTGGTATTGATAGATTTTTCTTCTGCTCAGTATAAAGTGTCACAAACTGGTTTTGAACACCAGAAATTTGAACACATTCAATGTCCTTTGTGAGACTCAAGTTTAAGTGGATCAAAGGTTTCAATATAAAACCAGACACTGGTGTGAGGTGGAATCTCGGGGTTGTTTTGATTTGCATTTCCCTGATGACGTGGAGAAAGAGGAACACTCCTCCACTGTTGGTGGGATTGCAAAATGGTAAAACCACTCTGGAAATCAGTGTGGCGGTTCCTCAGAAAATTGGGCATATCACTTCCAGAGGACCCTGGCATACCACTCCTGGGCATATACCCAGAGGATTCCTCTGCATACAATAAAGACACATGCTCCACTATGTTTATAGCAGCCTTGTTTATAATAGCCAGAAATTGGAAGGAGCCCAGATATCCCTCAAAAGAGGAATGGATACAGAAAATGTGGTATATTTATACAATGGAGTACTACTCAGCAATTAAAAATAATGAACTCATGCAATTTGTAGGTAAATGGTTAGATCTGGAAAATATCATCCTAAGTGAGCTAACCAAATCACAAAAGAATACACATGAAATGCAATCACTGATAAGTGGATATTAATGAGCCCAGAAGCCCTAAATACTCAAGGCACAATTAGCAAGTCAAATGACTCCCAAGAGGAAGAAAGGAGAGGACCCTGGGCCTGTAAAGATTGGATCCAGTATTGTAGACCCAGAACAGAGAAATCGTGGGGGGGAATGAGTGGGGAATAGCAGGGGGGGAGAGGAATTATGGGACATATGGTGGGAGTAACTGGGAAAGGGGGAAGCCTTTGGAATGTAAACATAGAATATAGAAAATAAAAATTAAAAAAAAAAACAGACACACTGGACGTGACAGAAGGATAAAAAAACTATGGAAACCTTGAATGAATTAGCATGGGAGGCAACGTTTTGTACAGAACACTGATATTGCAGACACTAAAACCAATACTTTATAAAACTTTCATAAAACTGAGAAGCTTCTGTGAGGCAAAGAACTCTACACTGGTATAGTCCTCATAGATTCATGTGATTGAATGCTTGGCCATAGGGAATCTCAATATCAGGAGGTATGGCCTTGAGAGAGGAAGTATGTCACTATGGGAACAGGAGCTCTGAGGTGTTATGTGCTCAAGCTACTCCCAGTGTGATCAATAGTCCCATTCTGCTGCTTTATGGTAAGTATATAGAACTCTCAGCTCCTTCTCCAGCACCATGTCTGCCTGCATACTGCCATGTTTCCTGCCATAATGATAATGGACTCAACTTCTGAAACTGTAAGCCAACCACAATTGATGTTTTCTTTTGTAAGATTTGGAATGGTCATGGTGTTTCTTTACAGCAATGCAAACTCTAGCTAAGACATACTCCATCAGAAGTATGTAAGTAAGTACATATGTACTTACTTACATACATAAGAAGTATGTAAGTAAGACACAGAAACAGATTACAGAATGGAAAAAGGTTTTGAGCAACTCCATATTGAGTAGAGGACTAATATATAAAAGTTATAAACAAACAACTCAAGAAACTAGATATGAGAAAAAAACAAATAGTACAGTTTTTAAAAGGCAGTTCAGATCTAAACAGAATTCTCAATAAATAAATCACAAATGGCTGAGAAAAACATTAAGAAAAGTTCAACATCTATAGCCATCATGAAAATGAAAATAAAAACTTTGACATTTTTCTTCTTAACACCTGTTGATGGATAAGATCAGTAACACAATTGATAGCTTAAGCACACAAGAATGTGGATCAAGAGAAAAACTCTTCATTAGTGGTGCGAGTGTACACTTGTACAGCCACTATGGAAATCAACATGACTGTTTCTCAGAAAATGGGGAATTCATCTGTTTCCACACCCAGCTATAGTGTTCTTGGACATATATACCTAAAGGGTACTCAACCTTACCTCAATGAGACTTGCTCACTATGTTCACTGGGGCTTTATTCATAACATTCCGAAAGGGGAAACAACCCAGATACCCTTCAGCTGAAGAATGGATAAAGAAAATTTGTTATACAATTTACCCAATAGTACTGTTTTGGTTAGGGTTTTATTGCTGTAAACACACACTGTAACCAGGGCAATCTTTTTTTTTAATTCGATATATTTTTATTTACATTTCAAATGATTTCCCTTTTCCAGGACCCCCTCCCTGAAAGTCCCACAAGCCCTCTTCCCTCCCCCTGTTCCCCAATCAACCCTGCTTCCCTATCCTGATATTCTACACTGTTGCACTGAGACTTTCTAGGGCCAGGGGCCTCTCCTTCTTTCTTCTTGGGCATCATTTGATATGTGAAGTGTTTTCTGGGTATTCATAGCTTCTGGGCTAATATCCACTTATCAGTGAATGCATACCATGTGTGTTCTTTTGTGATTGGGTCACCTCACTCAGGATGACATTCTCCATTTCCATCCATTTGCCCAAGAATTTCATGAATTTATTGTTTTTAATAGCTGAGTAGTATTCCATAGTGTAAATATACCACATTTTCTGTACCCATTCCTCTGTTGAGGAACATCTGGGTTATTTCCAGCTTCTGGCTATTATAAATAGGGCTGCTATGAATATGGTGGAGCATGTATCCTTATTACATGCTGCAGAATCCTTTGGGTATATGTCCAGAAGTGGTATAGCTGGGTTCTCTGGTAGTATATTCTTATAAAGGACATTCACTTGCAGCTTACAGGTTCAGAGGTTCATTTCATTATCATCAAGGTAAGAATATGGCCATGTCCAGGCAGGCATGAAGCAGGAGGAACTTCTACATCTCATTCCAAACCCAAATAGTAGAAGACTGGCTCTCACATGGCTAGGACGAGGGTCTCAAAGCCCACTCCTACAATGACATGTTTCTTCCAACAAGACCACATGCACTCCAACAAGGCAACACCTCCTGAAGTTGCCACTCCCTACGCAGCCCAAACATATTCAAACTACCACACTCTATTCCCTGGCCCCCATAGGCTTGTCCAAATACATGAATCTACTTGGGCCATACCTAACCAAAGCTAATGAAACATACATTTAGTCCAACTTCAAAAGTCCCATAGACTATAAAAGTCCAAATTTCAAAATCTCATCTGAGATTCATCCAATCACTTTACTGTAATCCCCTAAAATATCAAAATCAAGAACCAGATCAAATACCTTCAGCACTGCAGGATATGCATTACTATTCTAAAATTCCATAGTGATGAAATACTGGATCAAAGCAAGACCAAAATCCAGCTGGGCAATCTCCATACTCACCATCTCTATGTCTAATGTTGAACTTCTTTCTGCTTTGTTAACTGCAGCACAGTTACCTTTGGCCAGTTCTACTCCCTGCTGCACCTTTATTCAGCAGGTATCTCATGTCTTTGACATCTCAAACATCATGGGGTCTCCAAGGCATCTTCAACCTAACAGTTTCTTGCTCAATGTCTGGGATCCACACATGATCTTCTGGCCTCTTGCAAAGGGCTTGGGCCACTTTTCTAGTTCTGCCCTCTGTAGTATTCCCTGCTCTGGGTGACCCCACTCCACTGCTGCTGCTCTTCTTGGTAATTACCTCACCCTTACCAGCATCTCCAGCATACTGGAATCTTCTGCTGCAGCTAGGCTTCACCAATAGCATCTTATAGGCTCTCTTCATGGTGCCAAGCCTCAGTTTCTTTGCATGACCCCTTCAGTTCTGGGCAGTCAACTGCAACTAAAGCTGCACAAACATCGATGGCTATCCCTGGCTTCACACAGTGCAAAGCCTCAGCTGCAATCCATGACCTCTTCATACCTTCAAATCCAGTACCACTTAGGTGATTCTTATAGATTACCAGCTGCAGGACAAGGAAGAGCCTTCGCTGTCTCTGGAACATAGTTTCTCTATGCCCTCAGAAAACACTTCCCAGATTTCACCTCAGTGATGCTGGGCTCTTCTTAGTCATGGATAATTTCTTAGCTCCAGACAACCAGCATGAATTGTCCTTTTGTTCTTCTGTTCCTGACTATAATGCCATAGCTACATGTCCAAAGCTGTCAAGTACTGCTGCTTGCTAGGGCTGGAAGATGCCAACCCCCCCCCCACCATTTTATTTCCAGTTTTCTGTTTTTTAACTTCCTCACTGCCTAATCTTGGCTGTCTTGGAATTTGCTCTGTAGATTTGACCTTTAGCTCAGATCTGCATGGATCTGTCTCCTGTATGCTGGGATTAAAAGTGTGTACTACCATACTGGACTTAAGCTTTTCTTCACATAAAACATACTCTGTGTCAGGCTGGTCTTGAACTCAGAGATCTGCTTGCTTCTTTTTCCTGGGGTTAAATGTGTATTCAACATTGCCTGGAACTGACCTTTTTCATGGCCACTGTTCCTCAAGAGCTGGATCAAAAACCTGTGTCTTATAGCTGCAAGATCTAGATCACAAGTGTAACCTTCACCCCTATTTTCTAATGTCTTTGTTGCAGTTAGCTATGCTGCAGGAAATAAACCCCTTGAAACCAATCCAGCTAAAATCCCATCAACCTATATATAAAATCTGTCCTGCCTGAACGATGTGCTGGAACAGGGGTGGCACAGCAATGATTCCTAATGACATTCTGTTACATTCATAAATTGGTGCCTAGACCAGTAGTCATCAGGAAAGCTTCATCCAACAACTGATGGAAACAAATAAAGAAAACACAAAACATGTGATAAGGATGCTGGAATTAGCTCTTCACCCCTTCTAGCAGGGGTACAGGACAGTAAGGACTCAGTTGTATTTAAGGGGCAGGCCACTGAGAGTTTAACCATACTCTCTAGTGAGTATATAGATAACACAATTGGACTTGTTTGATTTTAGGTTTTTTTTGGGGGGGGAGTGGGATCACGGGGGGGGGGCAGACATGGAAGAACAGGAAAATGAATCTGATAGAAGTGCATGAGAAGAAAATTCCAATGAATCATCAAAAATACCTTTAAATTGCCGGGCGGTGGTGGCGCACACCTTTAATCCCAGCACTTGGGAGGTGGAGGCAGGCGGATTTCTGAGTTCGAGGCCAGCCTGGTCTACCAAGTGAGTTCCAGGACAGCCAGAGCTACACAGAGAAACCCTGTCTCGAAAAACCAAAAAAAAATACCTTTAAATTTATGGTATATTAAGAATTATAACCATGAAAGACAAGAGAGGGGGGAAAAAGGCCTGAATAATGGAGCAAGCCACTAGGCCACACTATTCCATAGCTTTTGCTTCAGTTCCGGCCTCTGGATTCTTACCTTGAGCATCTTTGATGATGAAATGTGATATAAAAATGTAATTCAAATGAATTCTTTTCTCCCTAAGTTCCATTTGGTTATGTTACGTCTTCACAGTAATAAAATTCTGTAAAAAGACACTTAGAGACCTGGAGTTTCATTTCTAAAGATTAAAGACAGAAAAGAATAGGAAGTATAGTACTGCAGAAGATAAAATGTCTAAAAAGAGACATCTGCATACAACTAGAACATCAAAGTAGCACTTCTCTTGAAAGAATGATGTATAGTACCCCTCCATTTTTTTTCCTGGAGAGAATGGTTGCCAGAGACAATTTGTGCTGCTGTCTGGAAGGAGAAGACTATTCTCAGCATTGCTATAGGGTTTAGGTTTAGTTCCAAACAACATTACAAAATAAAATATTAGAGAGAGAGAGAGAGAGAGAGAGAGAGAGAGAGAGAGAGAGAGAGAGAGAGAGAGCTTTAGACATAAGTGTGGTGGCACTATATAATCCCAGCTCTTCTAAAAAGACAGGAATATGGTGAGCTGATGGTCAGCTTGTGCAACACAGCAAGTACCAACAAAACAACAACAAAAATTAAACACAATACATTATTTGTTAATTTTAAAATTTCTCATTGGAGCTATTTTGAAGACTATGAGCTGAGTAAATGTTTTTGTACTTTAATCCATTGGTATAGTTTCATATCATTGATGAAAATGAATAAAGTGTGATTTTTTTGAGAAGGGCAGAATTTCCACAATGTAGAGAGGACCTGGAGGAGTTTGACAGTTTGTACTATATAGTTTCCATGATAATTGGACATATGTTTGAATCATCCAGTTTTAACTAAATGAGCCCACAGAAAATTTGTTCATATTTTGCTGGATTTTCAGTCATTGATTTGGTCTCATGTATCATGCAATATTGGTAGCATCCATGGGTTTGTCATATGTGCAAATGTCTGAGCATGTTGGTAAAATATTTTCTAGATTAGATTAACTGCAGTGGGAGAAGCCTACTTTGAACTGTGAGCCAAAGTAAATGTTTTCTGAGGTGCTTCCAGTTGTCAAGGGAATTGCCAACTTAATGTGAATTTAAATTTCTTTGCATGTTTATTAGGAATTTTCTAGATATATATTTTTGGTCTTGGAAGACCCATCTGAAACATAGATAGTTCCACCAAATGGAGTAGGGCCCTGGTCTCCATGAAAAGGAGAATGCTAGCTGAGCACAAGAGTCTATGGTTATCTGCACCTTGGCTGTGGATTCAATAGGACCAGCTGAGAAGGTCCTCTCACCATGACTTTACACATTTAGACTACACTCATCTGCCTGGAGCCTAAATAAACCCTTGTTTCCTTAAGCTGCTTTTTGTTCAGTATTTTGTCTCAGAACAAGTCAATATTACAGTTCTCAACAAACACTGTTACAGTTAAATGACATTGTCCTCAATCATTTCATCAAATGGGAAGCATTTGTGATATCACTGTCTCTAACAAGAATTTGTTTAAAATAAAAATTATTTGGTAAGTAATTTGAAATGTAGATTCATATGAACAGACTTTGATATACCTACCTGAAATCTGTATATATTATATATATATGTATATATATACATATATATATATCAGATAACTATATACTCTTGTAGTCAGTTAGCTTTCTCCTTTTTATGGAGTCCAGAGCCCTAGTCAATTGAATGGAACTACCTATGTTTAGGGTGACTCTTCCAAGGCCAATCAATATAATACAGAAAATTCCTCAAAAACATGTTCAGAAATTTAAACACAATAATTTGAAAAAAGTATATATAGTGTATATAGTAGTTAATTTATACAATTAACCTACTATTTTTGGAAAGCTCAGCAATGTCTCTGTGAATGCTCCTACTATATGTAGCATATTAAGATAAAATTTTGTGTCTATAATTCATACATGCACATATATATTATTGAATTATAGTAAACACATAAATAATACCTTATAATGTTTAGCCTCACTTTAAAAAGTTATAGGATATATCATTTCCATATAGATTTTTCCAGGGTTCAAAATCATATCAACACTACCTATTTTAAAAATAATATTATATATAAAATCTACTTGATGTGTTCAAAAGTAAAAGGTTTCTATAAATCTGTGGAGCAATTATTTAGAAATCATTAAATTATATTTTATACATACATATTAAAGAAATATTAAATGAGATTAGAGATGAGAAAGTTCTGGGGAAAAAGGAAATTAATAAGAATGGAGCAGAAGAGAGAGGGATATAGCTAGGTGAATATGGTCAGTGTAATACATTTGAATGTCATGTCATAAGAATCCTATCATCTCACAGCAAATAAATATGAATATGGAAATTCAAAGAAAAATATTGGAATGGTAGGTAGCCCCCTCATCTTAGAAGTTGCAATAGTTTGGAAATTTTGCACAGGATAATACAGGTTCATTCTTATTTTTCCGCTTCTGACATTAAATTCAACAGGAGTGGAAAACTTGCACTAATAAGTACAAGTATCTTTCCAGCAAACGGCCGTGAAGGTCAGGCATACCAAGAGCTTCTGGAGTCTTGGTAAAGACGAGAGTGAACATCAAAAGTATATTATAGTGTGAAACATTTTTGATCAGGAGGTTACTAAACTTCTAAGTAATTTTTATACTGCTCATACCAACACCTACCCACATGCATATACCCAGATCCACACACTACGAACAAGAAGAAGCAACAGTCTAAAACATCTATGGTAAATGTGATCATGAGATGGGTTACAAGTTGTCTCCAATATCACCAGCTCCAGTCCTGCTTTTGCAGACCATAGTAGAAGAAACACCATTTGCTCTAGTCTCTACTGTGTGGAGGAATATCCTAGTTTTCAGAGAAAGATAACAATTTTTAATACAGTTAGTTTTGGTTTGCTATCTGATACTTTTTCTAGACACTTTCTTTGCTGTTAGGTTGTATCTTCCCATCACCTATATAAAACGTTCTATTTCTAATAGTGTCTGGTCAGTCAATTCTCTCTGGGTCCTAGATTTCCTCTTGTAATGGCTGAAAAATATCTTAAAATTTGATGTAAAATATTCACTACATCAAAGTAATAGATAGGCTACATAGGATTTGTTAGACACCCATTTTCTATACTTAAAATCAAAGGAAAAATTATTGACACTGATAAGAAAATGAATTATGAGTTCATTTAAATGGAATTTTTAAAGTAACGCACAAAGAATTTCAGATGGTAAAAAAGCCATATAAATAATGTCAAATAAAACCAACCAGATCAAAATTATATTAAACTCACTCTATACCTCTACTCTGTATCTCCATAGCATATTCTGAGTGCTAACTAAAATCTTTTCTCTACTGTCTCATTAACAAAGGTTTGGGGCTACATTTTTATGGATAATGATGCTATAACCCTGAAATAAATCTACAGAATATCCTCTCAGTTTAAATACTTGATTATGAAAGTGTAAATCCCATTTCTATGAAAATATTTCTAGGACAGACTTGGTGTTCAATCTGTTTATTTAAGAAATATTCAATAAAAAAGTGAAAAACTGATACAGTTTTCAAAGATATTCTTAAATCCCTGAAGCATGTCCTTTCAATTCCATTGAAACTAACAAAGTTGGTAAATGCATAGTCCAGAAATTCTGTTTAATAAAATATCTTTGTAGAACTTTATGTTGTCCTCAAAATTAATATCAAAGCAACTGTGTCCATTTACTATATTATCATTTTTAAGATGAGACAGAAAAATCAGTAAATGAGGTTACATTGCTAATTAACATACTGTCTCCACTACCTGTAGTACACTACAAAACTGTGCCTTCCATTTTATCACATAGATGAAACAGTTATCTTTCAGGGTCTGAAATTTCTGTGATCTTTATGCTTAATAAGCTCAGTAAAAGGCATTCAAATTACATCACTTTTGTCTTGGAAGTTAAATTGGGAAATATTGCATTCTCTGAGATGATAAACTCCGCTGAAGATAAATTATCATGAGAAATAGTTTTAATTGATTTACCATAATAAAAGTTATGCGACTTTGAAGTGCAAATGACACATTAAAATGAATCTACAGTATGTTGATAATAAAGTGGCCTCTTTGTTAATGGAATTACTGACACTGCAGATGCTTTCTGGAGCGATGTCTTCTACTGTTAATCAAAAGACATCAATGTAAAGTGAATATACTGTTTATTTAAATCCCAGCCCTACTTTTTTACTTCTTACAGCAGAACTGGTCAATATCAGAATATGGGAGACCAGTTGCTGTGGTCTGTATTTCAGCTGTTAACTCCCCTGCTTTTCTCTAAATGTCTTATTGGAAGGCTAAATTTCTGCATGTGACTGTATATCAGCAAGACTGTGTGAGCTAAAATGCTGGACAAGGAATACAATGAAGATCAAGTTCAAACTCATTACATATACTCCAGCCTGCATCTTTAGAACATGTATTTCAAAATTTCTATTCAGAAATATTATAGTAGTAAATGCTATTAGATTTTAACTTTATTTTGATTTTAAGAAATTGGATAAATATTTATGGAAAATGCCATAACAAGAATTTTGGCCAAAATATTTTATAAGGTTAACTATATTTATAAATATTATGCATAATATGATATCTATTGTATCACATATAAATATTTATCTATAGCATTTTATAATCTCATTCTTTTTCAACTGTATTTTACAAAAATTATTTCTGTTAGCCAAATCTTGGAATAATTTGAATACATTAGCAATTAGTTTACATTTCAATTTTTATCTTAATGATGTAGCTTGGTAATTTTTATTCTACAATATATGTGTAGGCAAAAATGTCTAGAACTATCTAAGCCTATTTTATGAGTGAATAATAAACTAAATTTTTTTTCATAGTATAGAATAGAGTTTATTCAGAGCAGAGGATGGAAGTTAATGGGGTAGTGGAAACATAGAAAGGCAGAGAGAGGGAGAGAGTAGAGAAGTAGAAGCAGGTCATGACCATATAGAGAGAAATGGGATGGGGAGGAGAGCCCAAGAGGGCAAAGATATAAGAGGAGTAAGAGGAGGTAAGAGAGGCAGAGATAAGAGAGGAGGGCCTGACTTTCAAAATGCATGCAATAACTTTCCCTGCAGAGGTGTGAACAGAAATGCAGAAGTATCCTGTGCCTTTTAAACAAAAAGCCTAGCTATATAGCATATGCAGCATTTAAACTCTAGTATTTGCTCTAAAACATTTGGAACATTGTAATCATGCAAAGAAGGGTAAGATCAATGGGAATTACAAATATGAGTTAAAAATCTTGTACTATTTTATTTAATACAAACTACTAGTAATGAGATCTTATACATTAACAACCAACACACAGTTGTTTTTACTAAGTTCTGCATGCCAAAGCTAATGAGCTAGAGACTCACAATTGTTAGATAAGTTTATGCTGAATTAAAATTTATTTTGAAATCTTTGATTGAATATGGGAAAGTGTAAGGGTTATAAGTGATACTGTATTCTGAGACAATAATTATGTGTTCTAAGCAGGTCAATTTAAAAAGAAATAAGCCCAGATGAAACAGTAACACACACACACACACACACACACACACACACACACACACTAGTAGACATAAAGGAAAGTGATCTTGAAATGGGTAATTTTAACCATGGGTAGTAGCATACGGTTGTACTAGCACTGAGAAAACTGAGGCAGAAAGAACCAATAAAGACTGCCTTGAAAAGTACGTTCAGAAATGTTTTGAATTTGACATTACTCATCCTATTAATGAATTAAGCAAAGCCATTTTAGAAGTGTCACACAAATATTGACATGCCATAGTGTGATTGTAGACATTTTCCATTTATTTATTTTTTTGTATTGACTTTATATCAGTATACCAGTCCCTCTCTCCTCCCAGTCACCATCTCTCACAGCTCCTCCCCAAGGAGAAGGGGAGCCCCTTATCCCTGGTATAACCCATTCCTGGCACATCAACTCACTGTAGGACTAGATGCATCCTCTCTCACTGAGGCCAGACAAGGAGAGCAAGTTAAGGGAAATGGGATCCACAGACAGGAAACAGATTCAGGGCTAACTCCCACTCCAGTTGTTTGGGGCACCTGCATGAAAATCAAGCTATACATCTGCTACATACGTGTGGGGGTCCTAGGTCCAGCACATGCTCTTTGTTCTTTGGTTGGTGTTTCATTGTCTTGAAGCCCAAGAGTAAAGTTTAGTTGACTGCTGGTCTTCCTGTGGAGTCCTTGTCCTCTTCAGGTCCCATAACCCTTGCCCCAATTTTTCTGCAAGGCTCCTTTAGCTTCATCTAATGCTTGCCTGTGGATCTCTGCATCTATTTCAATGAGCTGTTCTATGGAGCCTGTCAGAGGACAGTTATGTTAGGCTCCTATCAAGCTTAACAGAGTATCAGTGATAGTGCCATGGATTGGTTCTTGCCCATGGGGGACTCAATTTGGGCCAGTCATTAGTTGGCCATTACCTTTGTATCTCCTCTTTGTCACTGCCTATCTTGTAAGCAGGACACATTTAGGGCCAGAGATATAAATTAGACACCAACAAACTGAATAATCCAATGTAAAATAAAAAGTGATACAGAGCTCAACAGAGAATCTTGCCAAAGGAATGACTTTCTAGTGGCCTAGAAACATATCAAACATTCAAGGTCCTTAGTCATCAGGGACATATAAATGAAAAGGACCCTGAGATCCCATCTTATACTCATCAGAATGGCTTAAATAAAAACCCTCAAGTGACAGCACATGACGGCAAGGATTTGGAACAAGGGATACACTCCTCCATTGCTGGTGGAAGTGCAAGCTTGTACAACCACTCGAAAACAATGTGACTGTTTTCTCAGAAAACTGGGATCTACCTGAATATCTATCAGTACTGTTTCTGGGAATATACCTAAAAGATTCTCCACCATACCACAAGGACCCATGTTCCACTATGTGTATAGAAGCTTTTTTTGATAATAGCCAAAAGGGGGGGGGACAAAAACAACAACAAAAATAACCCCAGATGCCTATAAATTGATTGACACAGAAAATGTGGTTCATTTACACAATGGAATAAAACTCAGTTATTAAAAACAAGGGCATTATGGATTTTTTAGGTAAATGGATGGAACTAGATAATATCCTGAGTGAGATAACACATAGCCAAAAGGACAGGTATGGTATGTAGTCAACTTTTAAGTGGATAATAGCCATGAAGTACGGGATAACCACACTAAAATCCACAACCCAAAAGAAGTGAAATAATGAATGCCCACGTGAAGATATTTGAATCTTTCTCAGAAGGGGAAATAAAATAGATATTGGAGGTAGATGGAGGGAAGGATCTGAGTGGGAGAGGGATGAAGTAGAAGAGGGGGAGGGGAGGGGCAGGGGATCAACTTTAGGGAGAGCAGAGAGGAAAGAATGGAAATCTGTGGGGCAGGGGGCATCTCTAGGATGTGCCAGAGACATGGGATGGGGGAACCCCAGGGTGTCTATAGGGGTGACTCTGGCTGGAACTCCTAGCAGTGGGGAATGTGGAGCCTAATGTGGCCACTTCCTATAGGTGGTCAGGATTCCCTGTGGAGGGATAAGGAGAGCAACGCACCCACAATACCTCTGATTCCGAATGTGTCCTGCCTAGACATTTTCAATAAAGGTTTAAAGAATATAATTTTTCAAAGTGGGAAGCAGTTCCACATCAGGGGAAAGAAAATATACACAACTTCACTTTAAAATGCATTTGTTCTAATTATGTCAATTGTAGGTGTGCTTGTATTCTTTTAATCAATTTTACTGGTTACTGCTTCACCTGATATATTTTTTTTTATCTAAGAATAATCTTGGCATTCAGTTTGAGAAATCACTGAGCTGTGGTTAAAGAAAACAGAAGTGAACATCAGAAGTTTCCTTACAGGCATCATTTCCCAATTTGCACAACTCATGCATGCTTTCTCCTTTCAACCTGGAAGGCTTCTATCTGATTTTTTTTAGTGGCTGTTTAAACAAAAATAGATGTTTATCTCTTTAAAATTTTGCCAGGAAGCTGTCACTTTCCCATTTACTCAAGCTATGTTGTGACAGAATGTGTCAGCTTCTCACACAAATGAAAAGAGATATAGACCTGTATTTACTTTAGCTGAAAAATAAGTAGTCATCAATTTAGAGAAAAGTGTTTTCCTTCTGAAAAGATGAAGTAAATAGGAGGGGTTGAGAAAAGCAAGTGTTTCCTAATACTTACAAAAAAAATGTAAACCACACACACACACAAGTTTGGTGTAGTTTTGGTTATCACCCTGAAAGCGACTACTCTCATGGTGTACACATTAAAGGATACTTTACTCCATTATAAAAATCCTTTCATTGTAAATGGTTTAACTCTAAAACACGATAAATGTCCGCCTTAGTGAGCTTTCACACAAATGAAAGCTTCTGTAATTTAAATAGGGAAAACAGTCCTCATTATGCGCCAAGTCTTAAAAGTTGTGTTAAATTCAAAACAAAAATAACTGTTAAAACTTGTCCTGAAGTTTACATATAATTAGAACACTTGTAAATGTAATTTTGATTCCCCAGATGTGATTGTCATGCAAAGGTTTCCTGCTGAGTATAGTCACCCTTTCTATCTCTTTCTGAACTCCAGCAAGCTGGTTTAATGTAGCTTTCCTGGCTCAAACTTCTCTCCAAGCTAACTAATTCAACTTGGCTTCTCCTAGCTTCTTCCTGAATTGCACTGCTTGACCTCAAGCTAAGTCTGGCAATTTTTTCTAATGTTCCAGATCCTTCTTATTGTCTGGCTTCAACTGACACTGCACAAAGTCATGAAAAAATTCAACTGCACTGAACTAAACTAATCTAAACTGACTTCTAACGGTCTCAACTCCCAACTCATTGATGAACTGAACTTTTTCTCTCTGTGCTGCTCTTAATATGCCAGGCATGTCCTATCTCTGCCTCATTCTATCAAACTTTCTCTGATTTGTCACTTTTTCTGCCCCTCAATTAGATGCCATTGTTTGGGATTACAGGTTTGCACTAACAGCATGTCTACATTCCAGCAAATCACACAGACCAAGAAGGTCTTTGGATGTGATCAGTGTAGCCATGTTATTGGATTAAAATTTTAGTAACATTGAACTGAAAGCCCAGCTCAAAAGCTGGAGGGGGGAAGTGACAATATATTGTTCATCAGACACTGAGCATTAAATGCAAGTATCCGGAGTTAGTGTGTTTGTGTGTATGCCTATGTGTGTACACATAAATATGTACAAGTGTAAAATGTATATACATATTCATATATGTATATGTATTATATATATATATATGTGTGTGTGTGTGTGTATGTATGTATGTATCACAGTTTGATAAAAAGAAATCTATCAAAATGCCAAAAAAATGAGTCTGGAAAGATGATGCAGTGGACAAGAGTACCTGCTTTCAGACAGCCCAAGACTTCCTGTAATTCTAGAAGCAGAGGATTCAAGTTCACTTCAAGTCTCTGCATGTACTACACTGAATATGTACATGCAAGCAAATATATCAAGTGGAATAACTAAGTAATCTCAGTACATTTCCAAAACCTACAAATGTGTACAAAAGGAGTTAAAATGAGGTAAAGGGAAGTCAAAGGAAGTGTCAAACAAGAGTAAAGAAGGCACCAAACACCAGGAACTGGTGCATGGACATAAAGAGCACAAAGAGAGGGCAAAATCTAAGATTCTGCATGTAATCTACCCCCAAGGATAGCTGAACTTCAAACTATGAGATTTCAGTGCAAGTTCCAGTAGACAGGTAGAAAACTAAAGTAAAATAAACATTGGTCAAGACATGAGCAAAGCTAGCAACTTCATCAACTACTATAGACTATGGGAGACAATAATACTATAAACCTTGGAATCTACTCTTCAATCAGAGAATGTTACAAAGAAGGAACCTCTTAAACTCTAAATTGAAAAGGAGAAAATAATAATAATGAAAAACAAATAAATAGAGAGGACATTCTTCCTACCTAAAGTCCAAGGAGTGAATGAAAACTGCAATAACCTTCTGGTATCATGAATGAAGAATAGACCAGAGTTGCAGACATTCCCAGAGACATTCAGGAGACCACCAGGTCTGAATGCCACATTCTAGAATGATAGTGCAATTGCTCAACATGAACAACACTGATGAATCTCTAAACATTATGCTGAGTGAAACATGCCGGATGGAACACTAGACATAGTAGGTAACTACATTATGTGAACGATAAAAGATATAAATCATAATGCCTGTATGAGAGAGAGGAAGAGAATAACAGGAATGTAGGTTTGATGTGGGGATATATTGGGACAAAATTGGTGAAGAAAGCATTTATATCTCATCAAAGTCATCTATAGCTTATGACTGTATTAAATGCTCAAAGTTCATCACCCTCAATATTTTGAATTCTGTGCTTGGTCTTATGAGATGACTCAGTGGTGGGTGGAAAGAGAAAAGAAACTCCTGGAAGTTTTTCTCTTTTATCTCCACCATAATTTTATATTCAGGTTCTCCAGGAATCTCCACTGTGACACATCCAACCTCCCCATACACAAAATAAGTACACAAATGTAAAATTTTAAGTAAAAATAAAAGCAATGTTCTTCATATTCTTCCCAGTCTTGCAATTTACTATTTTGTTTGAACTAGGTTATGCCACACTAAAATTTTTATGTTACCTCATGGTTCTAGCATTCCATACTGTGTTTTAGCTTGAATATAAAATACCATTCTTTGCTTTATAAGTCTATTCAGTTGGCCAATAGCTGGGAGCATTATTTGGGTAGTTTGTAGAATATTTAGGAAGTTAGGCCTATCTAAAAGAAGTGGGATACTTCTAAGTTAAAGAGTAGATTCCATGTTTTAGGGTATAATTATCTCTCATAGTCCATAGATGTCTAGCATGGAGATTATGACCTAACACTTGTTTCAGCCAATGTCTCTGCTTGCTTGCAACTTGTCTCTATTAACCAGTTATCTACCTCATACACTTACAAACCATGCTGCTATCATGCCTTCACTATGGAGATTAAAGGTATCATCTTAATAAACTCTTGATCCTTCTCTTCTGTTGCTTCCTGTCAGATTCCTGGTCCACGCGATAAAGTCAGTAATAAAGGTTGTGAACAAATATCTCTTTAAGCAAAGAAAATTTGAAGCTGAAGAGATGGAGCTGTATTAACTCACATAAAACTAGTTACAGCATTGCTTGTCTAAAATGTAGAGGCAGAATGCCAAGAACTCTCTGGGCAGCTACTCTGGGTCAACAGGAGGGAACAACAATGTCATTTTGCCTTGAAAAGTGTGGAAGGTTTAGATAGACACAAAGATTGTTATCTGACCTTTATGTGCATACTATTTGGTGCATGCCTACACACACACACACACACACACACACACACATACATACATACATACACACACACATACACCATACAAAAATTTATTTTAGAGGTATTTACATTATATAGAGTTAACACCACATGCAGACACCAACAGAAGAGAAATAGCTACTAACCAAAGGCACAGCACCAGAATTTTCACTTCTCTGTCTTCCCCTTGATCTTGACTTCAGATCTGCAGAACTTTATGATGAGAAAGTTCAGATTTTTTTAAAAGACATTACATCTTATGCATTTTGTTTCAATATTTTAGGAAACTAATAAAGTTATTGTCAATAATATCCAATTATAATAAATAGTAATTTAAATCAATAGTGCATAAATTTTAATGATATTTACATGATTCAACTTGAAAAATAATAACACACAAAGATGCTTCATAATCATTTTTGAGATTAACTTACAGGATGGAACACATTTCCCTTAAATCACAAAATCTCTTACAGGTTAGTCCTGGCCAGCTGCTTAATGAGGGCAGCTATAAACTTCAAACTATATAAATGTGGTACATTAGTCTTCTTCAGCATATTCGTATATTCATGTTCTCCATAAATCTCCTATCCCAAGCTGTTCAATTACTTCTAAAAGAGAAAATATGAGTTGTCCCAGTTAAAACAGTTCATAGATAATGATGACGCTTGTAAAATAAGTGTTTGGAAATGTCTTGAAAGAATATAGAGAGATGATAAGAAGAAATCAAGGATAAACCAAACCAGGACAGAGTTAAATAATGTCACTGGATCATTACAAGTAAAGTGTTGTGGATAGCCCTGGGCTTGTATTTTGATGCTAATTCCACTCCTCAGAGGAGTTTCCTTGTGAACCTTCTCCCACCTTAACTTTTCAAATAAAAGTTTGAGTCAATGTTTGGGCAAGAGGGAGAGGAGCTGAGAGTTTGGGGAAGGAGAAAATAATAGCAGGGAAGGGGGAGGAGCTACAGAGAATCCAGGGGAAGGGAGAGAAGCTAAGAGAGATCTACAGAGAGACTACAGAGAGAGAAGCCCAGAGAAACCACAAGTTATATGAGATAATATAGATGGGAATAGAATAGTGTAGTGAGAGATCTGCCCAATCTAGGCTTATAACTTATACTGTTACTAATTGAGTTGAGATTTCTTTTACCAGGTAATTGGGTCGGAAAGAAAGTAATAACAAAATTAAAGTAAACGTGATTTTTTTAAAAAATATTTCTAACTCTAGCAATTATTTTCCCACCCTTGCCCATTCAGAAATCTTCTTTGGATATTACCAATTAGTACCCTGAAAAAACTCCCCCAAACTCCTAGAAAGTTCTGAAATTAGGAGAGGCCAAAGAGAAAGACTCAAGTGTGCTACAGTATCCTACAGATAATTCATTTTATCTATTTGAGTATACTATGCAATTCACTACAAAAGGATATCTGTATAGAAGAACTGGATAAAATGTTGTTTTACATTTAATTTCAAAGTGTTTACATGAGGTTTTAAGTTTGGATATTTGAGCATTAAAATTCTATTATGCCAACTTTGTTTATATTAATTTATAATGAGTCAAGAGCTCACTAAACATTTCTAAAGTCTGTCTTTATAGATTTCATGTTTAGAACTGACTTCGTGCAGAACAGGGCTTCAGATGACAGAGTTTGGACGTTGTTGTGGTGTTTAATTATTTACCTTATAGCATATTGGGTAGTTTAAATTAGAATATTTCAGGATATTCTAAAAGACCTGTATGCCCACCCCACCCCCACCCCCAGCCTTTGAGCAGGAATTCAGAACTCTGCTAGCCACTATTTCCCATCTAGAGTGTAGCTCTAGCCCATTGTTCTCCAAGGACCTGCAGTTTCCTGAGTCACCTGATGCCAGCTTCTGGCCGAGCGATCTAACCAGTTCTGCAGACATGTTTCCAGCCTTTGAGGGAAGGATCTTCCCTCACCTATATATTTGGAGACCTCCCAATCAATTTTGAGCCTTGAGCAGGAAATCTTGTCTTGGCCTCATGTTTCTCTCTCCATCCCATTCCTATCCCAGGCTTTGCTTCCAGGGATCCCAGTAACCCATTAGAATGTAGCTACATGGAGGCTACAGATCTGCATTAATTGAAATTTAATAAATCGATTTACTATGCCTGATGTGAATGGAGAACAAAAGAATCAGTTATTGCATAACCTGCCACCTACAGAGATAATCACAAATAGTATTAAAATAAATATAATACATATAAATAAATTGCCAGCTATTTTAACACACTAAAAATATAAAATGTCTCATTTCTTAAGAAATAAGTGTTCACATCCATTGCATTACATTTCTTAAAGTGTTCTTTGTTCTTTGAACATTTTTATTACAACAATCATTAGACAGGTGTCAAAAGTTCGTATAAAAATTAGAAAAAAATTCTAAGAGTATCAGACAAACAAAATTGTGCATATTCTTTTAATAAGCATTGATCTTACTTTTAATGATAATTTTTGACTATTTTACATTTCCTTAAATACATATTAATGTTTATAAATTCATGATATTCATAATTTATTCATATACACAGTCTATTTAAATCAAAGAATTATCATCTGTTATCATTGAATGCCAAGAAAATCTACTCCATGATCAATATTTTCATTTCATTCTCAAACAAATGGAAAGTAAGACACAATATATTAATAAAAAATGCTTAAGCAAAAGGAAGACAATTTCCTCCTTTGGCTTATAGACTATGACTTTAAGTACACAGTTACGTTGGTTTGAAGATGTTGATGGCTGATGACAAGATTTGCAAGAGAGGAGAGGAGAGGAAGGGAGAGGAGAGGAGAGGAGAGGAGAGGAGAGGAGAGGAGAGGAGAGGAGAGGAGAGGAGAGGAGAGGAGAGGAGAGGAGAGGAGAGGAGAGGAGAGGAAACCTTGCAGGTAGATGATTCTATAGACTCCTTCCTTCCCCAACTCCTTCCTTCTGCAGCTCACTTTGTGTAAACTGAGTTCAGCAGCTGAGAACCCCTAGCCTGGTATTAGTGCTCACAATGCTCAAGGATAATTTGTAAATCTAAACTGCTGCAGCATATTGCGTTATCCTCTTATGGAATCTATTAACACCATGGTGATAATCGGGCACGCTTGGGAAAAGAGCATCTGTAACCAACCTCACAGAGGTTCCAATGTGCTCTCTAGGTCACCCCAAAGAATTTCTCCCTTTGGGATTTTTGCCTTCAGAGAGACAAAGTGGATTGATTCTGTTGAAATATTCATTAAATTAAAAGCCTTCATTTAGTATTCTAAAGGCAATTAATCCGTTTTCCTCACTTTGTGTAGTGCAGTGCTATCCAGCACTTCACAAAGGGCCTAGCTACTCCAGGGAGAAGGCAGCAACAATCTGTGCAACAAAACCTATGGAGTCTGTTAAGGAAGTTTGCTATAGACACCCCGGAACTTAAGAGTTCTATTGGAATGTTGGGACACTTGTGAAAACTTAGGTCTACTGCTTTCAGATGAAATTTGAAATCGCATAGCCACAAGTAAGTTTTCAAGAATATATTTGGAAGACAAAACTGTTTAAGGTCTTTTAAATCAATGAGTAAATCTAAGCAATTTAGAAAAAGGAAATAAGAATCATTAGTTTTATTAAGAAAGTATGCCAACGCCTTTACTGCCAGGATATGAGCACTGCTTTCAATCCTGAGAAAAGTGCCAGTATCTGCACAATCTCTGCACACTTCCATATCTATGATTAATTATCTAGTGGCCACGTTTGGAACTCATCAATCCTAGGTCACCAGCTGAACACAGCCCAGGTCAATAGTTACAGGATGTTGTAAACCAAAAAAAAAAAAAAAAAAAAAAAATTCCTCTGACAGCCTTGCAGCATGTATGTAAATCACCCGTGTGGCTTCTCCCTTATATGTGAAGAAATTTTAATGCACTTTTATTAGATTAAGCCAAAATTTTAATATAACACAAAATTATGCTTAAGGTTTTTTTGAACAAAGAAAATATGTTTTTGTAAAATGTAAATGCTATAGTCATGCCAACAATAGGAAGAGAAAGAAAAATCGGGAAGATGCAGAATAATTTAAAAATTCTTTTTAAATAAGGGGAAAAAATAAACTAAAATAACATTGTTTGGCATTAGTACCTTTAAAGGAAATGTCCAGAATGGTATTATTTCTCTTTCCTAACAAAACATAAGTCAAGCAATTCAATCCTCCATGTTTTCTCTGCGTTTGTCAATGTAAAAACATGTGACACTCTTTCTCTGCCTTCTTGCTCCAGCTCTGTCCTCTTGCCTCTTCCCCCCCTCTCCCCATTCCTCTCCCCCCTCTCTATGTGCCCCTGGATGGTCTCTCCCCTCCCATCCTCTCCTCTCCCCTCTCCTCTCCTCTCCTCTCCTCTCCTCTCCCCTCCCCTCCCCTCTCCCCTCCCCTCTCCTCTCCTCTCCCCTCCCCTCCCCTCCCTTCTCCCCTCCCCTCTCCTCTCCTCTCCTCTCCTCTCCTCTCCTCTCCTCTTCCCTCTCCTCCCCTTCGCTCCCCTCCCCTCCCCTCCTCTCCTCTCCCCTCCCCTCCCCTCCTCTCCTCTCCTCTCCCCTGCTCTTCTCTCCTCTCTTCTCCCCTCCCCTCCCCTCCCCTCCTCTCCTCTCCCCTCCTCTCCTCTCCTCTCCTTGCCTCTCCTCTCCTCTCTTCTCCTCTCCTCTTCCCTCCCCTCCCAATCCCTCCCCTCCCCTCGTCGCTTCTTCTTTTTCTTCTTTTTCTTCCTCTTCCTCTTCCTCTTCTTCTTCTTCTTCTTTCTTTCTTTCTCTCGCTCTTTCTTTCTCTCTCTTTCTCTGTCTCAACTACCCTCTTAAATCCCATCCCAATGCCCTGAATATACTCTATTCTATAGTAAAATTTTTTAAAAGTGTCATTTCTTGAAAATAAAAACATACCCTGGGAACATATTGGACAAATTTATTTCAGCTTGTGAATAATTAAGGTTATAGATAAATAAGGTTATAGATGTGAATAATTAAGGGTTAGAACATTAAAATTGATAAAATAACTTGTAAAAGATATGTCAATCGATATATGTATATATAGACTGATACTTAGTAATATAGAACTGGAAGGAATTATGAGACAATAAAGAAACTAACTTAAAATGTAAATCAAAACAGGCTATGAAGAACTTTCTGACCCAGATGAAAATTGTTACGGCTCTATGCTAGTCCTAGGAGACACTGAGGCAGAGTGGAAGAGAGTTCACTCTCTATTCAGATGGTCTGGATGGAAATACAGGTACAGATTTCAGGAGCCACATTCCTAAGTGCAACTCTCTGATCTTCCATTCAAACAGCTTCATAATGGAGGCAATATTAGTATTTCTCCTGGTAACTAAAAATGCTGCCTTTAAAATACAAAGCACTAGGTTGGTAGTAGACCAAAACTAGTAATTTATCATTTGCCTTATATTTTTTTAAAGAAATGATACATGAAATTTTAAAATAAAAGAGTTGTACAAGATAGTGTTATACTATCATCTCAATTTATAGTAATATCCAAACCCACAGGTCGCACCTTTATTGAGAATACAAAAGTAATCCCTTTACTAAAAATGATTTTCCCCTCAGCCCTCAGTTATAATTAGTCAAAGAATCAAGCCAAAGGTCACTAAATCGACCCCATCAGCTGAATGTTGGTCTGTTTCTGAGAGACTTAGTAACATCATGAGTATTCTCCTTCATCTACAGGGGGCTGTGACAAGCTTGATACTTCCCACTGTTAGAAAACTAAGGCCTCAAGTTCTTAAGCAACTTGTAGACCTCATGGATTTACAAGTTACAAATATAGAATATTTGTAGATATTTCTTCCTGTACATTACCATGATTGCATCTATGGTCCAACTTAGGTGAAAGCCTTGGTACATAGGAAATCCTTTGAAATACCTTCCCACAATGCTTTAAGGAAATATTAACAACCCTATTCCTGATCTTTTGGTTTTTGTTTAATGTACATTTTTTCTTCCACAAATGCTAGTTTTTTTGTTCGTTTTAATAATAGGATGAAGCACATATTCAGGTGCCAAATAGGGTTGGGGTTTGTAGCAAAAATGGGGATTTTCTATGAGCAAGTTTCATTGTATTTATATATGAAATTCTCAAAATGAGTAAGAATATTAAATTTTGAAACTTCTTTTCTCAAGGAGTCAATAAAAGGTACAGCTTTATGTGTTTCAGAACTATTTGGTTTTTAAAATGTCTGTATCATAAGCCTGTTTATTATTTGTCAATAAAATATCCATGAGAACTATAAATAAAAGAAAAAAGTAAGCCGGGAGTGGTGGCACATGCCTGTAATCCCAGCACTTGGGAGGCAGAGGCAGGCAGATTTCTGAGTTCGAGCCAGCCTGGTCTACAGAGTGAGTTCCAGGACAGCCAGGGCTACACAGAGAAACCCTTTCTCGAAAAACCAAAAAAAAAAAAAAAGAAAAAAGAAAAGAAAAAAAGAAAAAAAGAAAAAAAGAAAAAAGGAAAAAGTAATAAAATACATTAAGACTGAATTACAAAGTTTCTGTAAGGCAAAAGACACTGTCAAAAGGATAAATCGGCAGCCAACAAATTGGGAAAAGATCTTCACCAACCCCACATCCGACAGAGGGCTAATATCCAATGTATACAAAGAACTCAAGAGGTTAGACCCCAGAAAACCAAATAACCCTATCCAAAAATGGGGTACAGAGCTAAACAGAGACTTTTCACATGAAGAAATTCGGATGGCTGAGAAACACCTTAAAAAATGTTCAACATCACTAGTCATTAGGGAAATGCAAATCAAAACAACCCTGAGATTTCACCTCACACCAGTGAGAATGGCTAAGATTAAAAACTCAGAAGACATCAGGTGTTGGCGAGGATGTGGAGAAAGAGGAACACTCCTCCACTGCTGGTGGGAATGCAAGCTGGTACAACCACTCTGGAAATCAGTATGGCGGTTCCTCAGAAAACTGGACGTGATACTTCCGGAGGACCCAGCCATACCACTCCTGGGAATATACCCAGAAGATTCTCCAGCATGCAATAAGGATACATGCTCCACTATGTTCATAGCAGCCTTATATATAATAGCCAGAAGCTGGAAAAAACCCAGATGTCCCTCAACAGAGGAATGGATACAAAAAAATGTGGTATATATACACAATGGAGTACTATTCAGCCATTAGAAACAATGAATTCATGAAACCCTTAGAGAAATGGATGGAGCCGGAGAACGTCATACTAAGTGAGGTGACCCAGTCTCAAAAGAATACCCATGGTATGCAGTCACTGATAAGTGGATATTATCAGCCTAGAATCTTGGAACACCAAAGACATAAATCACATACCAAGTGATGTCTGACAAGAAGAAAGGAGTGGACACTGGTGCTAGAATGGACCAAAGCATCATTGTGGGGGAGTACAAGAACAGGGAGGTGGGAGGGGGTGGATGAGGGAGCAGGGGGAGGGAAAAGGGCATGTGGGACCTTTGGGGGTGGGGAACCAGAAAAAGGAAAATGAATTGTAAATATAGAATATATCCAATGAAAAACAAAGACTGATAATTTAAGGAGATAGTTCATTCAGTAAAGTTCATGTCTCACAAATATGCAGATCTAATTTGCCAAGGATTTGTACAACAAGCCAGACATGATGGTATAGCCTTGTAATCTCAGACTAAGGGAAAAGGAGACATGCACATCATGAACCTCCTTAGCCAGCCATTCCAGACTAAGTGTGAGCCCTAAGTCATTAAGAGATCCTATTTCAGAGGATATAACTTTATTCTTGAGGGAAATACCTGAGGTTTTCCTCTGGTATATACATGCCAATGTGTATTAAGAGTGTACCCACAGCAATGCATCTAAGAGTTCATGCACACCACACCTACACCCCTCACACACACACACATACACACACACACACACACACACAAACACTAAACACATACATAAACAGTAATCCAGGACATATAGGAACCTAAAGCAACAACAAAACGGTAGTATTGTTCTTTTAACAGATCTCAGATTTAATATTACTTCAGGTAATATCATTAATTTTTGTTTTATTCATTCTGTAATGATTTATTCTATAATTCTAAGCCTCACTGTCTTTTGCCATACTTTCTTAGCTGTAACTGCCCACTCTATATTGGTATGTTAAACACTTATTACCATAAACTTCAATTATTTTTAAAATAGCTCATTATTTTATTTTGTGTATATGAGTGTTTTTCCTCCAAGTAGGTCCTGTGCATGCCTGGTGCTTGAGGAAGCCAGAAGGAGGTACCAGATCTTACAGAACTAGAGTTGCAGATGCCTGTGAGCTGCTATGTGAATGCTGAGTAGTGAACCTGGTTTCCTCACAAAGGCAGCCAGTGCCCTTAACTGCTGAGCCATTTCTCCATCCCTAAGTCATCACAGCATAAAACAATAGACATTAATGTCAGTTTCTGTGTTTCAGGAATTGCTCTCTGAGTAACAGGAGTACCTGATTGCAGCTGAGTGTCTTCTCTTTAAGCTGTTTTACACCACATGAAAAGTAATTGGCAGAATGCAATAGTGATAGGCACAGTTTTTCTTTCATACTGTTTTGGGGGTAACCTTGGAGCCAGCTGTGAGCATTGCAGAGGGAGAAATTCCAGTGAGAGAGGAACAGGAAATATGGGGCTTCTGACACTTTGATCACCAACTTTCCCAAGACACTCCTTCCTTCCTTCGTTCCTTCGTTCCTTTTTTCTTTCCTTCCTTCCTTCCTTCCTTCCTTCCTTCCTTCCTTCCTTCCTTCCTTCCTTCTTTCTTTCCTTCCCTCCTTCCTTCCTTCCTTCTTTCTTTCCTTCCCTCCTTCCTTCCTTCCCTTCCTACATCCTTCCTTCCTTAGTCTAGTCTTCTGAAACAAAGAACAAGCATAGTCTAACACAGGAAGGGACGAACTGGACCCTATCTTTTCACAAAGATGAACTGTTGAAAATAGTTTAAGTACTTGCACTACTTACCTATTATTTAGCTGATTCTGTCTTAAATATGAGAGCTTTGTAGTGACAGAAACTGTAAGTTACACTGTGTGCTTTTTATTAGCATGGATTTTATTTGTTCCAAATAATGAGTTTCATTATGATATTATCAGACATGTATATGATGTACTCAATCATATTTACCCTCTCTTAAGTCTTCTCTTGTCATCTCACCTTTGCTCTAGTTCCTTTGCCCACAAAATGCCTTCCTTATACTCTATTTTATTTTTTAAAAATTTATATAGAGTAAGACTTTAATTACATTTTTAAAATAATGAAATTTTTAAAGCAAATTCTATTGGGTCAAATTTACATTTTAGTATACAAACCTGAAAAATGAGATGGTACACCCTTCAGTAAGTCTTCTCATAATATATGAGAAGTCCTTTCTAAAAATGAAATTGCATACAAATATTATATTTCAATAAAAAGTTCACTTAGAACATTTGCATAGTATGGAATATGTAAAATCTCATACTCTCCAATTTTACTTCCTTGAACAAATTGACAGTTATCACTTAAAGCAAGAAGGTTATCATCTACCTACTTATGTTTAGCTGAAAATTTAATCAGGGCAAGTTAGAGGACTCAGTTGGGTTAAGAGCAATAGGTCAGGCCCTAGTGGAGAATCTTATACTATTATCCTAGTGAGTAGACTAGTATTTAAAAGGCCCCTAATGAGTTATAGTTGCTATACCCATAGAACATTCAATCCTCAGCCTTCATCAGAGAAGATTTGCCTTACAGTAAGTGTTTGTCATAACTACAGAATTTTCAAATATGACAGTTAACAGTACTCATATTAATTAGGGACTATTTACTGATTCAATATTTAGATGGGGTTTAAAGATCAATCCTAATATTTCAAAGAGATTAAGCAACTCAGAATTGCCACATTTCACATCAAATCGCAAATTTCACTTAGTCTTTGTTCTATACTAATTAATTTCCTTCCCTAATACACAAATTAGTTTCTCCTGTGCTATGTGTTCATGTAAAAAGTCACTGGTGAAGTAATACATTGGAACCTATATGGTGATCACATTTTTTATTAGGTCAGTGCTCAAGGGCATAAAGGGAACAATTTGAGGTTTGAGAAAATTAAGCTCTAAACTATACAACTATAAAATTTAACATGAAGTACTGATGCTAACGTAGATTTCGACAGATGTTTTTCAAAGTACAAGACTTCGTTCATCAATACTGATGCATTACATTAAGCTAGCATATGTATTTGTGCATGTTTAGTACTCAATAGATGTATTGTCACATAGCACAGGACACAGCAGGGGGGTATGCTGCATTAGTATCTATGTTAAGTTGACATTTCAGGGTCAGTGAATAAATTCCATCAAACCCCAAGTGTTTTCTCTCAAATTGCTTCATGTAAATCCACCTAACTTCACCTTATGAACTTAAGTCTCACGTACTGTGGCTCAAATCACTTTTTTTCAAAGCTAACAGTTTTGTACAGTTAATTAAAGCCTTTCTGAGAATATATTTCTCCTTTGGTTCCTAAGTTTTTTAGAAACTGAAGTGATCCAAACTTTAAATTATCTATACCATAAGTTGGTAAATTTGAACTTAGATAGGATTCTGATGCATTATTAAATACTGTTAGGTTTTCGTGTGGTTTAAAATTTTTAATATTTATTAAACACAAGGTAAAAGTGAAAAATAAGATATACATTCATTATTATTTTAGATTAAAATAAACCTTAACATAAAGTCAATTTTTCATCCAAAAATGTTAATGACAAACATGGCATTCTTGGCAAATCATTTTAATAACAAGTTAATACCAAACAAATGTACAGCCCAGGTAATTATATGATGTTAGATCATATTCAACAAGCAGTAGTTTATTAGAAGTTGACTACAGTGTGAAATATGATAGAAATTTATGGGACTGTTTTGCATTTTTAAATGTATTTTTTTTTGAAAAATACTCTCCCTAAATATGATTTATCAGCGTGCTTGCTTTGTGTTTCTGAAAATACTGTTTGGAACAGATATGCAAAATTCCAAAATAAAACACTTATGACAGAAAATGGAAAATACTACAGACAAAAATAGTATTTACCTCAATAATGTTTAGAATCTGTCAAGCATGAAGTGAGTTGTGGATTCCCATCCCTATCATCAGCTGGGAAGCAGGGTCTCTGGCAGTGGTGAGGACAGAAGATATAAAGGACCAGGGGACTGTGTCAGAGGACTGCTCATTTATTGCAATAGGGAGGCTGGATTAAATAGCTTGAGTCATGGGGAAGAAAAGAGAAGGAAGGAGGGCAGAGGAGCTACAGCAATGCAGGGACCTTCCAAACTAGATTAGCAGACTTCTGGTCATACTGTTTTTGAGAAGCCAGACCTTTGGGGGGAAAACACAGAAGCCCAACTGGTTTTATCCTGGCCTTTGTCTCTATGGAGTTGAGTAGCCCTAGCCTGATTTGGGTAGAAAGCAGCCAACTTCCAGCTGTGATCTCTGAGAGCAGTCCAGGGAGTGCTCTATGATCCCTCATCTGGCTTGGGACCGCAGATTTAACAGACTACTGGTTACTACATGAATCCTTTAAATATCTCCCTTGTTCCTTCAAATTTCCATAATAAATGTTCAGCTCATAACTTAGTATCTTTTTTTTAATGTGCTTGTGTGGAAAAAGGTATCATGGGGTGTAAGATTTAATGAACATTTGAAATGTACTTCTCACAGATATATAGATAAGTCTATGTGTCAGCAGAAACAGAATACAGGTGTTCTCTCTCTCTCTCTCTCTCTCTCTCTGCCTCCTTCCCCCTTCTAAAAATGTCAATAAAGATTCAAAACCAAATAAAAAATTATGAGCAGTTATTATATGCAGATTTCAAAAGAATATCTGTTCTAGATCTAGAAGCATGATTCATTAGAAAAGAAATGGAATTTATGTTGTTAAAATTTGGAGTAAACGCATAAAATAATATATAAAGAAGATTAAAATATTAATTCAGGAACAAAGATCAAGTAATTCTGTTATTCATAATTTTTATTATGGTTACAAAGGACAAATGTTTCAGTTACTCACAATTTTTATTTTGGTTACAAAGACCTGAACAAAAAGTTGAAAAGAAGAAAGGTCAAATTTGTCTCCTGGTTCCAGGGTCTCAGTCTTTTGTTGGTAGCTTCAGTTCATTCCAAGATAGGCTGGTACAGAACTCCACAGGAGGAAGGATGAGTTAGAACAAAGTTTTTCATATTGTGGTGACCAAAGAGCTGAGAGAGACCAAAAGAAACCAACCCGAGCTCACCCTCAGTTATCAACACTGCAGGTATACCATACTCCTCAATTCATTCAGTACCTACTAAAAGAAAATTATCATTTGGGGACCAAGATTTCAGCAACTGAACTTATTGGAGATATTCCGTATTCAAAACATGACAGTTAGTATATGTTTCTCTTTCTAGAAAATGCAAACTATATACCAGGCAGACCTCTTTTAAAGAACTGCTTTGTTCAAAGGTATTCACAGAAAGAAAAATAAAATTGTGAAGATATCAGGCATGGCATAGCAAGGCTCAATCAACATGGCTCCCTATAATCTAAACACTCATAAGCCTAAGACAGCAAGACTACATCTTCACAGTAAGCCAAGATGAATAAAGAGAAGTGTAAAGATAGATAGCGGGGCACAGCAGCTTGCACAAATCCAAGCACAGATAGCCTGCCTCACAGAGGATTCCCTGATAGGCTGGTACAGAACTCCACAGGAGGAAGTCACTACATGTTGAGACTATCAAAAACAAATCATTGCAAGTGTTGTGGCAAAAACTTTTCTTATATGTATATAAAGCTTATGTATATAACCTTTGATACAAAGAAGGCATGAGGAGCAATAGTAGGATTGTCTAACAAAGTTAAGAAATCTTATTTTCTGAAAGCATTCAACATCTGTTTCCTTACAATGTCATATGGCCAAGAAACTTTTGGTGAAAGAAAAGGAACCTTTTCACTCTACTGGCTTTGGCCAGCCTTGATGTAAGAAAATGTGCCCAGTGTTGTAACTTGTTACGTCATATTTGATTGATATCCTAGAAGGCCTGTTTTTTTTTTTTTTTTTTTTTTTTTTTTTGAGGAGAGGTAAAAGGGAATGGATCTATGCGAAAGAGGAGGCAAGGGATAGAGACTGGGAAGAGTGGAAATGCAGTAACGATGTAAAATATAAAAGAAGAATAAATTAAAAGGAAAATAATCTTAAACAAAGATGAAAGGCAAAAAGTTGTTTGAGTATATTCTAGGTGATTTCATAGAGCCATGCTCTCTTCTGATCCTTCCACCATGTTCTCATTGGGTAGAATCTCAGCTAGAAACCTGGGGTAAACACACCATAGCAATTAGTAGAATGCTCTACTGTAGCAAGGATGAAATACTGACCTAAAAAGTTATGTGTTTGCCAAAGAACAGTGTGACACGATGAACTGAGCTACTTCAGCCATGGGCGTGTTGGATTCTCTTCCACTACAGTTAATACAGAGAATGGCTGGGTTTAATTTCTTTATCTGTTGTAAACTAAGTGTGCATGTGTGGGGGGATGTGTAAATAGCTATACAGTTGAAACAGCTGCTTTAAATTCCCTATTTTGGTGTTGAGGTTTCTCAAACACGGTTCTAGAGAAGAGAGGAATTTCAATTCCTAGATCTCTTCTCCCTTGCCAAAATGGCTATTGCATGAGACAGAATTTTTCTTTTCTAAGACTAAATATCGAGCACTGGATCCCAAGGCAGAAGCATTTCTCTAAACCAGAGTTGTTTGAGCTTCACGTGTGAAAGCGATTTTCATAGTGAGCATTTTGTCCATTCTTTGTCCTGTGTCCCTGGATTTTGGATGCTTTACAGTATTCTTCCCCTGTCCTCCATAACCTGGCAACCAAGAATATCTTCGGACATATTTAGAAATACAGCCTGCCCTATAAAAATCATTGGGTTATTAGGTATATTTTAAAATACACATATATTTTATGTTATTACAATCTAGAAATATAATTGTTTATAATTATGAAACATAATGTGATGTTATAATATATATGAACATAATGATTAAATCAAGTTAAACAACATGTTCAAGGACTGCAATATTTATCTTCAGTAACAAGAATCCTTGAAAAATTCAAGATTATTGGCTTAATTGTTTGATTCATATTATTATCATATTATTATTATTGTTGCAAAACTTTTGTCCTTTATAGGGAAGTGGGAAGGGGTGGATGAGGGAGCAGGGGGAGGGAAAAGGGCATGTGGGACCTTTGGGGGGCTGGGAACCAGAAAAAGGGAAATGAAATATAAACATAGAATATATCCAAAAAAAATGTTAAAAAATGGTAGATAGATAGATGATAGATAGATAGATAAAAGATAGATAAATAAATACATTCACATATATACATATGTACCTACATGTATACATACACACATACATACATGCATAGAGATACACAGATTCATAGAATTTTTGTACACGTGTATTGTCTACATTTCCATAGATAATTCCTGATAATTCCTTCTAGCTGTGGCTGCAACACCAGGACATCTGATATGCTTCCACCTGAGCAGGTGTTCTCTTGACCCTAATGTTACTGTTCAGATTTCCTTGTAGTGACAATTGCATTCTGGGAGCAGTTAAATCTAGGTTCAGTGATGCAGTAAGACACGGTTCGGCAATTCATGCATGAGGAGAGTGCTAAGTGTAGGAAAAAGAATGACCATGTTTTGATCCAGTGGTTGTGTCTCAGGGTGTCTAAAAAAATGTGCTGAGAGGAAAAAAATAACAACCTATCTGCCAGTGTTCTCTTCCAAATATATCTTTTTTCAGCAAATAGTGTGTGTTTGAGCTTCATAAATTTCTAGCAAAGATTTTTGCAAACATTCTAGGAAATCTGTGAATTACTCCAAAAAAGAATTCAGGCAATACCAGTTGAATCTCAATTGTAGGAACCGATTATGATAAAGTCCATATTAGTAGCACAATTGTTTTTTCAAGAAGGTAGGTAAAGTAATCCCTTAACAACATGCTGACAAATATCCTAGAATGCCCAAGTTGGAATTTAGGTAAACAGTAGGTCTAAATTAAATATTGTAATATGAAGATCTCCCAAATACTGCATAAAGAATGTTTATATAATTATTTTTTAATCTGAAATTTAATTTTAATTATTTGTCCCTGTGTCCTTTGTTGGCATCCTTTGCAGTGAAAGGCAGGAAAAAAAAATGGGTCTCAAACCTGTGCTGATGTATGCAATGTCACTGTATTTAAACAACTGAAGTTACTTCCTTATTCTTGCCCAGCTCCATTATATAAAATATTTAGAACAAATAAAAGAAGATGCTTCACTCAGCAGGCAGTCACCTTGTGAAATTTGCTGTCACCATAGGTCACTGGGCTGGATAATTTTATGACCAATAATAACATTTGTCTGAATGCCTGCTGAGAAAAGGTAATCAAATCTCACACTTTAGGGAGTAAGATTCTCAATGAAGAAATTGGGAGGGGATGGCTTCCTGCACAATTGGTTGGCAGTCGCATAAGGATTATGGCCATTGTTAGAGAAGCTCCCTGCATCTGTGGAGCAAAACAGTGGCTGATAAATCAGCAGATGTATTCCTGAAACAGTATGCAAAAAAGAAAAATTACAAGAATAGATTAAAATGGCCATGCAGGTTCACCACTAAAACTTAACTCCTGTGTAAGAAATGCTTCTTTGTGTGTGTGTGTGTGTGTGTGTGTGTGTGTGTGTGTGTGTGTGAAATTACTCTGCATGGTATAACCACAAAGTGTTTTGGGAAGATCCTGATTTTGCTTTGGGCTCCAGGTTATAAGGAGTGATGTTTCAAAACTGCTATTACTTAGTTCTAATTTGCTTGGGGTGGCTGCCCGTTTTCTAGTCTTCTTGCTCATGAATTTACCTTGGTTTTGCAACATGAAGGTAGGAAAGGATTATAATCTAGTCACAAATTCTATGAAAAAATATAAGATTGCTTATTCTTTCCAAATTTTAGTGCCTCTCTTTTCTATTTATTATTAAATATTTACAATTCTGTGAAAAATGAATTGATTCCACTTGACATCACTTCTCCTGGAGGTGATTCCTGAAGGAATGCCCTGCTTTCAGGAAGAAGATGAAAAAGAAAACGCCTTACACAAATCATTGAATGGCTCCTGCTAGAGTTTCTAGAGCTGAGTTTCTAGAGGAAATAGTTTAGTTATTTAATATATACTGTATCTAAAATTATTTGGTAATATTATGTTACAAACCTCACTATGTGTTAAGGTATGTGTTTCTAGTGAAAGTTTGAATATGTTACTTAAGCCTTGAAAATGCAGTAAAAGATTTCCTATCCATTTCCTCTAATTTTGGTACATTGATGTAAGCTGAACAAAGCAAAAGCAAAGTTTGCGATGAGTTTCTTATCAATTAAAATTTATCATTCAAGAACAACTCTCTATCAATACATCATTCAAGTTACATTACAATTATTACTGAGTAAAGGGCTGAATGGAAAAGAAAAACATCTTCAAGGAAAATAGTGATTAGCAAGTTTAATAGTCCTCTTCATAAATTCCCAGAGATAACTACCATATATAAAATATAAATTGAAGAAATACATGAAAAATCACTTATTGAATAAGTAGACTGCTCATCCTCAGATACAAGTGAGTGACTACTAATTCCATTAGAGTAATTCAATTAATACATATTGAGTTCTAGGTTTTATCTTATTTGCATATTAATTTACTTACTATAAGCAAGCATAAATAAAAATATATATTGATTCACCAATGTCTAACACAAAGTAAAAATTCAGGAAGGGCACATTTAAAAAGCAGCATTGAAGACCCAGAAGCTCACCAACAGAGTTATGGTCACTTGATCTTTGATAAAGGAGCTACAACCATCCAGTGGAAAAAAGATAGCCTCATCAACAAATGGTGTTGGTTCAACTGGAGGTCAGCATGCAGAAGAATGTAAATTGATCAACTCTTATCTCCTTGTACTAAGACCAACTCCAGGGCTTGCAGTGGAGGGTGCCATCTTGCCTCGGGTCACTGCGGGTGGCTGGCAGCTGGGACCAGGTGCATGGACAGAGTCCTAGCCTTACATTGACTACCCTGTCAGGCTCTTGCCTGCACCCAGAGCCAGAGCAGCTTGGAGGCAGGAGGTCTGTGCACCAACAGCTCGGCGGTACACCCAGAGCCAGTTCAGCTTGGCAGGTGGTCTCTGCTCCGATCCAGCCCAGGCACCAACTTGATCGGGGGTCTGTGCCTGGAGTACAGCCAGAGGCCAACATCTTGCCTCAGGACACCACAAACAACTAACCAGACATAGCCCTGTGGACTGAGAGCACCACCATTTGGCTCTAGCAGTCCAACCATGGAGGCTCAAGTCCTGCTGGGAATTCCGCAGTTAGACACAGCCCAGAGACCCACCACCATCTTGGAGCTGGTGGCCTGAACAGGTCATCATAGAGAACCAACAGAGGAGCCCAGATCGGTGGAAAAGAAGATCTGATTCTGCCTAGAGCTGGCAACTAGGCAGGCCAGGAGGAGACAGCAGGAGGCCAATAGCACTTCCAGCAGCAAGCTGGGGGGAGACTTGGGTCTGGCCCAACAGAGTTGAGGAGGTAATTCAGAGTCCAGTAGCAGAAACCTTCATGTCCCCACCTCAGGAGCACAGAAGCCCTCTACAACAGCAGCACCAAACGCCAGGCTCACAGGAGCGTCAAACACCAACCAGTAACAACAAGACAAACTAACTCCAGAGATAAACAGATAGCAAAAGGCAAACATAAGAACATTAGTAACAGAAATCAAGGCAATATGGCAACATCTGTCCAACCACAGCAAGTCCTGGATACACCAACACACCAGAAAAACAAGAGTTGGATTTAAAAGCACTGGTCATGATGCTGTTAGAGGAACACAAAAAAGACATAAACAAATCTCTTAAAGAAATGCAGGGGAATATGAATAGGGTAGAAATCACTTAAAGAATTCCAGGAAAATATGAATCAACAGACAGAAGCCAATAAAGAGGAAATGAAAAAAAATCAAAGAAATGCAGGAGAAAATGAGTCAACAGGCAGAAGTCATGAAGGAGGAAACACAAAAATCTCTTAAAGAATTGCAAGGAAACACAAATAAACAAGTGAAGGAACTGAGCAAAACCGTCCAAGATCTAAACACAGAGGTAGAAACAGCTACGAAATCACAAAGGGAGAAAACTTTGGAGATAGAAAACCTTGGGAAGAAATGAGGGGTCATAGATGCAAATATCAAAAACAGATTACAAGAGATAGAAGTAAGAATCTCAGATGCTGAAGATACCATAAGAACCATTGACTCCACAGACAAAGAAAATGCAAAATGCAAAAGGCTTGTAACCTAAAACATCCAGGAAATCCAGAACACAATGAGACTAAATCTAAGGATTGTAGGGATAGATGAGAGTGAAGATCTACAATTTAAAGGGCCAGCAAATATCTTCAATGAAATTATCAAGAAAACTTCCCTAACCTAAAGAGAGAGGTGCCCATGAATATAAAAGAAGCTTACAGAACTCCAAACAGAGTGGACCAGAACAGAAATACCTCCCATCAAATACCTCCCCCAAATGTACTAAACAAAGAAAGAATATTAAAGGCAGTAAGAAAAAAAGGCCGAGTAACATATAAAGGAAGACCTATCAGAATCACACCAGACTTCTGACTAGAGACAATGAAATCTAGAAGATCCTGGGCAGATCTCATGCAGACTCTAAGAGAACACAAATGTCAGCCAAGACTAGTATACCAGCAAAACTCTCAATCAATATAGATGGAGAAATCAAAATATTCCATCACAAGACCAAATTTACACAATATCTTTTCAGAACCCAGCCCTACAAAGGATAAAGGAGGAAAACTCCAATACAAGGAGGGAAACTACACCCTGGAAAAAGCAAGATAGTAACCTTTTTCCATCAAACTCAAAAGAAGATAACCACTCAAAAACAAAAATAACATCAAAAATGACAGGAAGAAATAATCACTATTCCTTAATATCTCTTAACATCAATGGACTCAATTCCCCAATAAAAAGACATAGACTAACATACTAGATGCAGAAACAGGACCCTATATTTTGCTGCATATAGGAAACACACCTCAGGGTCAAAGACAAACACTACCTTAGAGTAAAAGGCTGGAAGACAATTTACAAGCAAATCGTCTCAGGAAGTGAGCTGGAATAGCCATTCTAATATCAGATAAAATTGACTTTCAACCTAAAGTCATCAAAAGAGACACAAAAGGTTACTTCTTGCTGGGCAAAGGAAAAATCCACCAAGAACTCACAATTCTATACATTTATGCTCCAAATGCAAGGGCAAACTCATTGGAAAAAGAAACTTTACTAAAGCTCAAAGCACACATTGCACCTAACACAATAATTGTGGGGGACCTCAAGGTTCTACTATCCTCAATGGACCAATCAGGAAAACAGAAACTAAACAGCGACACAGGGAAATTCATTGAAACTTTGAACCAATTGGATTTCACTGATATGTATAGAACATTTCATCCTAAAGCAAAAGACTATACCTTTTTCTCAGCACCTCATGGTACCTTCTCCAAAATCGACCATATAATTGGTCACAAGACAGACCTCAACAAATATAAGAAGATTGAACTAATTCCATGCCTCCTATCAGATCAATGTGGAGTAGGATTGGTCTTCAATAACATCAAAAACAACAGAAAATCCTCATACACCTGGAGGCTGAACAATATTTTACTCAATGATACTTTAGTCAAGGAAGAAATTAAGAAAGAAATCAAAGACTTTCTAGAACTTAATGAAAATGAAGGCACAACATACCCAAATCTATGGGACACCAGGAAAGCAGTGCTAAGAGGAAAATTCATAGCCCTAAGTGCTTCCAAAAAGAAACAGGAAAGAGCATATACTAGCAACTTAATGGCACACCTGAAAGCTCTGGAACAAAAAGAAGCTATTTCACCCAAGAGGAGTAGAAGACATGAAATCATCAAACTCAGGGCTGAAATCAATCAAGTTGAAACAAAGAGAACCATACAAAGAATCAACAAAACCAGGAGCTGGTTCTTTGAGAAATTTAACAAGATAGATAAATCCTTAGCCAGACTTACCAAAGGGCACAGAGACAGTATTCAAATTAAAATTAGAAATGAAAAGGGAGATATAACAAAAGAAACTAAGAAAATTCAAAAAATCATCAGATCCTACTACTACACAAGCATATACTCAACACAGCTGGAGAATCTGGAGGAAATGGACTCTTTGCTAGACTGATACCAAATACCAAAATTAAATCAGGATCAAATAGATCATCAAAACAGACCCATAACCCCCAAAGAAATAGAAGGGGTCATAGAAAACCTTCCAACCAAAAAAAGCACAGGACTGAATGGTTTTAGTGCAGAATTCTATCAGACCTTCAAAGAAGACCTAATACCAATACTCTTCAAATTAGTCCACAAAACAGAAACAGAAAGAACACTACCCAACTCAATCTATGCAGCCACAATTACCCTGACCAAAACCACACAAATATCCAACTAAGGAAGAAAAACCAATCTCCCTTATGAACTTTGACATAAAAATACTCAATAAAATTCTTGCCAACCTAATCCAAGAACACATCAAAACGATCATTCACCATGATCAATTTGGCTTCATCCCAGGGATGCAGGGATGGTTCAATATACAGAAATCCATCAACGTAATTCACTACATAAACAAACTCAAAGAAGAAAACCACATGGTCATCTCATTAGATGCTGAAAAAGCATTTGACAAAATTTAGCATCCTTTCATGCTAAAAGTCTTGGGAAGAACAGGAATTCAAGGCCCATACCTAAGCATAGTAAAATCAATTTGCAGCAGACAGGTAGCCAACATCAAAGTAAACAGAGAGAAATTTGAAGCAATCCCACTAAAATCAGGGACTGGACAAGGCTCCCCACCTCATCATATCTTTTCAATATACTAATTGAGGTACTAGCTAGAGCAATTCGACAACATAAGAAAGTCAAAGGGATACTAATTGGAAAAAAAGAAATCAAATTATCACTATTCGCAGATGATATGATAGTATAATGAAGGGACCCAAAAAACTCCACCAGAGAACTCCTACAGCTGATAAACAACTTCAGCAAAGTGGCTGGTTATAAAATAAACTCAAGCAAATCAGTAGCCTTCCTATACTCAATGGATGAGCAGACTGAGAAAGAAATTAGGGAAAGGACACACTTCACAATAGCCACAAACAATATAAAGTATCTTGGTGTGACTCTAACCAAACAAGTAAAAGATTTGCATGACAAAAACTTCAGGTCTCTGAAGAAGGAAGTGGAAGAAGACCTCAGAAAATGGAAAAATCCTCCATGCTCATGGGTTGGCAGGATTAACATAGTTAAAATGGCAATCGTGCCAAAAGCAACATACAGCTTCAACACAATCCCCATCAAAGTCCCAACTCAGTTCTTCATAGAGTTAGAAAGAGTAATTCTCAAATTTCTCTGGAATTAAAGAAAACCCAGGAGAGCTAAAACTATCATCAACAGTAAAATAAATTCTGAAGGAATCAGTATCCTGGACCTCAAGCAATACTACAGGGCAGTAGTGTTAAAAACTGCATGGTATTGGGACAGTGACAGGTAGGTGGATCAATGGAATAGGACTGAAGACCCAGAATTGAACCCATACATCTATGGCCAATTGAACTTCGACAAAGGAGCTGAAAACATCCAGTGGAAAAAAAGATAGCCTTTTCAACAAATGGTGCTGGCTCAACTGGAGGTCAACATGCAGAAGAATGAGAATTGATCCACTCTTATCTCCTTGTACTAAGCACAACTCCAAGTAGATAAAGGACTTCCACATAAAACCAGACACACTAAAGTTAATAGAAAAGTAACTGGGGAACACCCTTGAGGATATTGGCTCAGGGGGAAAGTTCCTGAACAGAACAACAATAGCTTATGCTCTAAGATCAAGAATAGACAAATGGGAGCTCATAAAATTACAAAGTTTCTGCAAGGCGAAAGACACTGTCAAAAGGACAAATTGGCAACCAACAAATTGGGAAAAAATCTTCACCAACCCTGCATCTGACAGAGGGCTAATATCCAATGTATACAAAGAACTCAAGAAGTTAGACCCCAGAAAACCAAATAACCCTATCAAAAATGGTGTACAGAGTTAAACAATCTTGGGACACAAAAGACCCAATCCAAATGATCTCCAACAAGAAGGAAAGAGTGGACCCTGGTTCTGGAAAGGCTCAAAGCATCAGTGTAGGGGAATGACAGAACAGGGAAGTGCGAAAGGGTGGATGGCAGAACAAGTGGAGGGAAAAGAGCATGTGGGACCTTTTGGTGGCGGGAAACCAGAAAAAGGGAAATTAAATGTAAATATAGAATATATCCAATAAAAAAAAAACAAGATCAACTCCAAGTCGATCAAGGACCTCCACATAAAACCAGATACATTGAAACTAATAGAAAAGAAACTGGGGAAGACCCTGGAGGACATGGGCACAGGGAGATAGTTCCTGAACAGAAGACCAATAGCTTATGCTCTAAGATCAAGAATTGACAAATGGGACCTCACAAAATTACAAAGTTTCTGTAAGACAAAGGACACTGTCAGAAGGACAAAACAGCAACCAACAAATTGGGAAAAGATTTTCATCAACCCTACATCTGACAGAGGGCTATATATCCAATATATACAAAGAACTTAAGAAGTTAGACCCCAAAGAACCAAATAACCCTATCAAAAATGGTGTACAGAGTTAAACAAAGAATTTTCACCTAAAAATTTTCAGATGGATGAGAAGCACCTTAAGAGATGTTCAACATCATTAGTCATCAGGGAAATGCAAATCAAAACAACCCTGAGATTCCACCTCACACCAGTCAGAATGGCTAAGATTAAAAATTCAAGAGACAACAGGTGCTGGCAAGGATGTGGAGAAAGAGGAACACTCCTTCACTGTTGGTGGGATTGCAAGAGGGTACAATTGCTCTGAAAATGAGTCTGGCGGTCCCTCAGAAAATTGGGTATGACACTTGCAGAGGACAATGTCATATGACTGCTGGGCATATACCCACAGGATTCCCCTGCATGCAATAAAGACACATGCTCCACTATGCTCATAGCAGCCTTATTTATAATAGCAAGAATTTGGAAGGAGCCCAGATGTCCCTCAAAGGAAGAATGGATACAGAAAATGTGGTATATTTATACAATGGAATACTACTCAGCAATTAAAAATAATGAATTCATGCAATTTGTAGGCAAATGTTTGATCTTGAAAATATCATCCTAAGTGAGTTAACCCAATCACAAAAGAATACACATGAAATGCAATCACTGATAAGTGGACATTAATGATCCCAGAAACTCTGAATACTCAAGGCACAATTAGCAAATCAAAAGATTCCCAAGAAGAAGGAAGGAGAGGACTCTGGTCCTGAAAAGACTGGTTCCAGTTTTGTAGGAGAGTACCAGAACAGAGAAATGGTGTGTGTGGGGGGCGTGTGATTCGGGAATGGGGGGAGGGAAGAGGACTTATGGGATATATGGTGAGGGGGTAACTTGGAAAGGGGAAAGCCTTTGGAATGTAAACAATGAATATAGAAAATAAATTTTAAAAAGTGATCACTTACATATACTATCATATAATCTGCTAATAATCATAGTTTGACTTCTTCCTTTCCAATTTGTATCCCTTTGACTTCCTTATGTTGTCTAATTGCTCTCACTAGAACTTCAAGTACTATATTGAAAAGATATGGAGAGAGAGTGCAACCTTGTCTAGTCCCTGATTTTAGTGGGATTGCTTCAAGTTTCTCTCCATTTATTTTGATGTTGGCTACTGGTTTGCTGTAGATTGCTTTTACTATGTTTAGGTATGGGTCTTGAATTCCAGTTCTTTCCAGGACTTTTAACATGAAAGGATGCTGAATTTTGTCAAATGCTTTTTCTGTATCTAATGAGACGACCATGTGGTTTCTTTCTTTGAGTTTGTTAATGTAGTGGATTACATTGATGTATTTCCATATATTGAACCATCCCTGAATCCCTGGGAGGAAGCCTACTTGATCATAGTTAATGATTGTTTTAATGTGCTCTTGGATTCTTTTGGCAAGAATTTTATTTAGTATTTTTGCATCGATATTCATAAGGGAAATTGGCCTATAGTTCTCTTTCATTGTTGGATCTTTGAGTGGTTTTGGTATCACCATAATTGTGGCTTCATAGAATGAGTTGGGCAGTGTCCCTTCTGTTTCTATTCTGTGGAATAGTTTGAAGAGTATTGGTCGTAAGTCTTCTTTGAAGGCCTGATAGAATTCTGCACTAAAACCATCTGGTCCCATAATTTTTTTTGGTTGGGAGTCTTTCTATAAACCCTTGTATTTCCCTAGGGGTTATGGGACTGTTTAGCTGATCTAATTGATCCTGATTTAATTTTGGTATTTGGTATCTGTCTAAGAAATTGTCCATTTCCTCCAGATTCTCCAGTTGTGTTGAGTATAGACTTTTGTAGTAGGATCTGATGATCTTTTGAATTTCCTCAGTCTCTGTTGTTATATCCCCCTTTTCATTTCTAATTTTGCTAATTTGAATACTGTCTCTGTGCCCTTTGGTTAGTCTGGGTAAGGGTTTATCTATCTTGTTGATTTTCTCAAAGAACCAGGTCCCGGTTATGTTGATTTTTTGTATGGTTCTCTTTGTTTCTATTTGATTGATTTCAGCCCTTAGTTTGATGATTTCCTGTCTTCTACTCCTGTGAATTAGCTTCTTTTTGTTCCAGGGCTTTCAGGTGTGCTTTTAATCTGCTAATGTATTCATGCAATTTGTAGGCAAATAGTTGAATCTGGAAAATATCATCCTAAGTGAGTCAACCCAATCACAAAAGAATACACATGAATTGCAATAACTGATAAGTGGATATTAATGAGCCCAGAAGCACTGAATACTCAAGACACAATTAACTAAGCAAAAGATTTCCAAGAAAAGGGATGGTGAGGTTCTGGTCCAGAAAAGACTAAATCTGTTTCATAGGAGAGTACCAGAACAGAGAAATGGTGAGGAGGGGGGGTGATTGGGGAATGGGGGGGAAGAAGACTTATGGCACATATGGTGAGGGGGGGAATTGGAAAGGGGAAAGCTTTGGAATGCAAACAAAGAATATAGAAAGTAATAAAAAAGGAAAAAAAGTGAAAAAAAACAGCAATTAATTGCTTATTAAGACAAAGCTGAACTGTAAATATAGAAGCAATTTTAATAATTAAAAATTAAAAGCATAATTAAATTTTCCACGATTCATTTAAAACTGTTTATTATTGGGACAAGATAATCCTTGGATTATAAGAGTCAGTGATATCATTCAGTGGGCAGAGGTTGTCTGCTGACAAGCTTAAAGACCTGACTTTCAGGTGCAAGAACTCGTATGGAGTTCTTGTGAGTTCTGAGGAAAGAACTGACCACAACAAGTGGATCTCCAAAATCTACATCAACTATATGACACATATATACCCTCACATACTTACAAAATAAATTAATAAAGTGAAATAAAATAGAAACATTTGTGTTATGACTAAATTTCTTACTCCTAAATGTTTTGTGAATATTTTAACAAAAACAATAAAATGCAAAGACATGAAATATCATTACTTTTATTAACACCATTTTCCTATTTCACTTACAATGGCTCAACCCCAAATGCCAGCTAAAATTCTCAGTGTGGTTTGTTACAGCTATTAAATCAGGAATCCACTTATATTTTACTTGACAATACCTGAATTATGTAAACCAATTTTAAACTGATATATTTCTCCAGAAATGGTCATCTCGTTAATACTTAACAACTATCATTGGTCTTAGATGATATGAGTTGTTTTTAAACAAATTAGGGGTATGGGAACACAGAACCAAAATATTTATTTTTAGCTTCTGTTGTATCAATAGAAAAAGCTTTTAGGTTAAAAATTAATTTCTACACTAAAATCAGCATTGCATTAGAAAATAAACTTGTTTTAAAAGTGCCTTATTGTTATCATGTTTACTCTTGAAAATATGTTAATATTGGAGAATCTTACTCCTGCAGCCAGTAGGAACCAACACAGAGACTCACAGTCAAATATTCTTCAGAATGAGAGATTTTCAAACGTTCATCCCCAAATGGAATATCTCCATCAAATCCACCTCTAATTGCAGGCAACCCTGCACAAGAGGAGGTAGAAAGAGTATACAATCCAGAGAAAATGGATGACATTGAGAAAACAGGCCCCTCTAAATCACCTTGATATGTAGGAATACCCAGAGACTGAAGCAGCCTGCACAGGACACACACGTTTCTGTACCAGATGGGGCCCGAAAGCTGAAAGAAAAAGAAATATACTGTCACCTGTAACTCAGAAGCTATCTACAACTGATAACCCCTTGTAAATGACAATTTTGTTTCTTCCAAGTCAATCTCTCTGGGGAAACAAACTACTCAAGTCTGGCATCAGTCAGAGAATATGTACCTAACAGTTGAAAGACTTGAGTCCCCAGGGATTGGGGAGATGGGGGTGGAGGTGGTGAGGACATCATCTTGGAGACAGGAGATGGGGTAGACATACAAGATGGGGAACAGTTGGGGGGCAGACAAGGAGAGGGACTGTAAAAAAGGACTAAAAAACAATAAAGAAAGAAAGAAAGAAAGAAAGAAAGAAAGAAAGAAAGAAAGAAAGAAAGAGTAAGCTCACCACTAGATGGCTAAGAGAAAACAAATTCAGCACCATCTTTTAAGGTTCTTTTCCTCACAATGTTGTATCAGGACTTATTCCATTTTTTTTTTTTTGTAAAAAAAGTCTCGTTTTTATTTTATTTATATTATCTTTTTTCTTTTTTCTTTTTATTCTATATGTTCTTTATTTACATTTCAAATGATTTCTCCTTTCCTGGAATCCCCCTCTCCGAAAGTCCCATAAGATTTCTTCCCTCCCCTGTTCCCCAATCTACCCCTTCCAACTTCTCTGTTCTGGTATTCCCCTACACTGCTGCACTGAGCCTTTCCAGAACCAGGGGCCACTCCTTCCTTCTTCTTGGGTATCATTTGATATGTGAATTGTGACATGGGTATTCCAAGCTTCTAGGCTAATATCCACTTATCAGTGAGTGCATTCCATGAGTGTTCTTTAAGACTGAGTTACCTCACTTAGGATGATGTTCTCCAGCTCCATTCATTTGTCTAAGAATTTCATGAATTCATTGTTTCTAATGGCTGAATAGTACTCCATTGTGTATATATACAACACTTTCTGTATCCATTCCTCCACTGAGGGACATCTGGGTTCTTTCCAGCTTCTGGCTATTATAAATAGGGCTGCTATGAATATAATGGAGCATGTGTCCTTATTACATGCTGGGGAATCTTCTGGGTATATGCCTGGGAGTGGTACAGCAGTGTCCTCCAGAATAATCATTCCCAGTTTTCTGAGGAACTACCAGACTGATATACCGAGTGGTAGTACCAGCTTGAAACCCCACCAACAGTGGAGGAGTGTTCCTCTTTTTCCACATCCTCGCCAGCACCGGTTTTCTCCTGAGTTTTTGATCTTAGCCATTCTGAATGTTGTGAGGTGAAATCTCTGGGTTGTTTTGATTTGCATTTCCCTGATGACTAAGGATGTTGGAAATTTCTTTAGGTGTTTCTCAGCTGTTCGATATTCCTCAGATGAAAATCCTTTGTTTAGCTCTGTACCCCATTTTTCAGGGGGTTATTTGGCTCTCTGGAGTCTACCTTCCTGAGTTCTTTGTATATTTTGGATATAAGCCTTCTGTTGGATGTAGTGTTGGTAAAGATATTTTCCCAATTTGTTGGTTGCTATCTTGTCCTTTTGACAATATCCTTTGCCTTAAAGAAACTTTGTAATTTTATGAGGTCCCATTTGTCAATTCTTTATCTTAGAGCATAAACTATTGGTGTTCTATTGAGGAAATTTCCCCTGTGTCCATGTCCTCAAGGGTCTTCCCCAGTTTCTTTTCTATTAGTTTTAGTGTGTCTGGTTTTATGTGGAGGTTCTTGATCCACTTGGACTTGAGCTTAGTACAAGGAGATAGGAATGGTTCAATTTGCATTATTTTGCATGTTGGCCTCCAGTTGAACCAGCACCATTTGTTAAAAAGCTATCTTTTTTTCCACTGGATGGTTGTAGCTCCCTTGTCAAAGATCAAGTGACCAAAATTCTGTGGGTTCATTTCCAGGTCTTCAATTGTATTCCATTGATCTACTTGCCTGTCACTATACAAATACCATGCAGTTTTTAACACAATTGCTCTGTAGTACTGCTTGAGGTCGGGGATACTGATTCCCCCAGAAGTGCTATTACTGTTGAGGATAGTTTTAGCTATCCTGGGTTTTTGTTATTTCAGATGAATTTGAGAATTGCTCTTTCTAAGTCTATGAAGAATTAAGTTGGGATTTTGATGGGGATTGCATTGAATCTGTAGATTGCTTTTGGCAAGATGGTCATTTTTACTATATTAATCCTGCCAATCGATGAGCATGGAAGATTTTTTCATCTTTTGAGGTCTTCTTCGATTTCTTTCTTCAAAGACTTGAAGTTCCTGTCATACAGATCTTTCACTTGTTTTGTTAGAGTCACACCAAGATACTTTATATTGTTTGTGGCTATTGTGAAGGTTATCACTTCCCTAATTTCTCATCCTGTTTATCCTTTGAGTATAGGAAGGCTACTGATTTGCTGGAGTTAATTTAAACTTTGTAGAAGTTGTTTATCAGCTGTAGGAGTTCTCTGGTGGAGTTTTTTGGGTTGCTTAAGTATACTATCATATCATCAGCAAATAGTGATATTTTGATTTCTTCCTTTCCAATTTCTATCCCTTTGACCTCCTTTTGTTGTCTAATTGCTCTAGCTAGAACTTCAAGCACTATATTGAATAAATATGGAGAGAGGGGCAGCCTTGCCTAGTCCCTGATTTTAGTGGGATTTCTTCAAGTTTCTCTCCATTTAGTTTGTTGTTGGCTACTGGTTTGCTGTATATTGTGTTTATTATGTTTAGGTATGGACCTTGAATTCCTGTTCTTTCCAAGACCTTTAACATGAAAGAATGCTGAATTTTATCAAATGCTTTTTCAGCATCTAATGAAATGACCATGTGTTTTTTTTTCCTTTGAGTTTGTTAACGTAGTGGATTACATTGGTGGATTTCCATATATTGAACCATCCCTGCATCCCTGGGATGAAGCCTACTTGATCATAGTGACTGATCGTTTTGATATATCCTTGTATTCAGTTGGCAAGAATTTTATTGAGTATTTTTGCATGGATATTCATAAGGGTAATTGGTCTAAGGTTCTCTTACCCTCCATGTCCTCTCTCTCTCTCTCTCTCTCTCTCTCTCTCTCTCTCTCTCTCTCTCTCTCTCTCTCTCTCTCTCTCTCTCTCTCTCTCTCTCCCTCTTCCTCTCTCTCTCCCTCTTTTACTCCCTCTCCCTTTTCCTCTCCCTCTCCCTCTCTCTTACTGTGTGGTGTGTTTGTGTATGTGTGTGTGAAGGCTTCCGGATAGTATTCTCATGGGATCCATGATTGTGCAACCTAGAGTGTCCCTGCATCCTTTCTTCTGTTTCCTGTACCTTTTCTTGGACCCTTTTCTTTCTGTTTGTTTTGCCCTATTCTAATATCTGATGCGTTAGTTTTTTTGTTTTATCTTTTGTATTATGTTATTTTTATTATTATTTCTCAGAAGCCCTGTTGTTTTCAAACGAGAAAGAGAGGTTGGGTGGGTCTGAGTAGAAGGAGAGGAGGGGAAGAACTGGGAGGAGTAGAGGGAGGCAAACATTTAATCAGTCTACATAAATAAATCTACATCTAAGAGGAGAAAAAAGAAATCCAAGCCTGTTGTAGAGTCCAAGAATCCAAAAATTAATCTCAGCTTTCTTTCTTTGTTTCTTTCTTTCTTTCTTTCTTTCTTTCTTTATTTATTTATTTATTTATTTTTCTATATTCTTTGTTTACATTGTGAACGCTTTCCCCTTTTCTAGTTCCCCACTCACCATATGTCCCATAAGCCCTCTTCCCTCTGCCCATTCCCTAATCATCCCCCTCCAAATTCTCTGTTCTGGAACTCCCCTATGATACTGGATCAAGTCTTTTCAGGACCAGGGCCCTTTCTTCCCTTCTTCTTGGGAATCATATTCCACAAAATAGAAACAGAAGGAACTCTATCCAACTTGTTCTATGAAGCCACAATTACCCTGATACAAAAACCACACAAAGATTCAACAAAGAAAGAGAATTTCAGGCCAATTTCCCTTATGAATATTGATGCAAAACTACTAAATAAAATTCTTGCCAACAGAATCCAAGAATACATCAAAACGATCATCCACCATGATCAAGTAGGCTTCATCCCAGGGAAGCAGGGATGGTTCAATACAGGGAAATCTATCAATGCAATCCACTACATAAACCAACTCAAAGAAAAAACACATGATCATTTCATTAGATGCTGAAAAAGCATTTGACAAAATTCAGCATGCTAAAAGTCTTGGAAAGAACAGGAATTCAAGGCCCATACCTAAACATAGTAAAAGCAATTTACAGCAAACCGGTATCCAACATCAAACTAATCTCAGCTAAAAAAGGGTATACAATTGTTTATTAAGTAGAAAATACCAGCATGCGGGTATCAACCAGTTTTCAAAATGGAGATCACTTGAAAGGCTTGAAGGACCCTTTTAAGGAGGTTTAGGTGAATTTTTCAGAAGGCTTAGGTAACCTCTAATATGATTGGTAGGGCAAAAGCGTTAGTGCATTTTTGATTGGTTAGTATGTTAGTTTTATTATAATTGGTGAGACAGAATACTGGTATAGCTGACCTCTGAGAGGCTCTGCTATCATCTGACAAATCAGGTATGGATGCTCAAGCCAACCACTGAGACATACCAATGAAATAACAAGGAAGGACTGAAAGAACAGAAAGGAATTGCAAGCCCATAGGAAGAACAACAGTATCAACTAACTGGACCCTCCAGAGCTCCCAGGGACTAAACCACCAACCAAAGAGAACACATAGAAGGACCCATGGTTTCAACTACATATGTAGCAGAGTATTGCCCTATCTGGCATCAATGGGAGCAGAAGTTCTTGGTCCTGTGGAGGCTTGATGCCTCAGTGTAGGGGGATGCAGGGCAGTGAAGCAGGAGTGTGTTGGCGGGTGGACGAGCACCCTCATAGAGGAAGGGGGAGGTTAATGGGATGGGGGGATTAAGGAGTGGAAACCAGGAATGGGGGCAGCATTTGAAATGTAAATATATATAAATAAATAAGATAACCAATTAAAAAATAAAGTTGGTTTGAAACAAAAGGAAACAACAAAAAACTAACAAACTCACAGGAACTGAGCAAGTATCCCTACTGAATGAAAGATCAGACAAGAAAAATTAGAAAATAAATTAGAAACTTTCTATAGTTGAGTGAAAATGAAATTGCAGAATACTCAACTTTATGCACCACAGTGAAGTGGTTCTAAGAGGCAAATTCTTTACGCTAAGTGCCTAAGCAAAAAGTTGAGAGAGATTTCATGTGATAATTTAATAGGATATGAAAAAGCTTTAAAACAGAAAGATGAAATAACACCTCCCAAAAAAATTAACTTCAAGGAATAATCTAACTTGGGACTGAAATCCATAAAGCAGAAACAAACAAATTTAAAAAACTAAAACAAAGTATCAATAAAACAATGTATTGGTTCCTTGAAAAAACTCAATAAAATTGACTAACCCTTATCCAAATTAACTAAAATGTAGAGAGTGAAAATCAAAATTAATGAAAGTGAATATGAAAGAGGTATACCACAGCAGACACTCAGAAAATCCAGAGTCATAGGGTATACTTTAAAATCCTATACTCCACAAAACTGATAAATGTCAAAAAAAGTTAACCAGTTTCATGATATTTAACATCTACCATATTAAAACCAAGATCAAATAAGCAATTTAACATCAAATCTTCCAACAAAAACATCCCTCACCCAATAGTTCTATTGCAGAATTCTACCAGATGTTCAAAAAAAAAGTTAACTGCAATACTCCTTAAAATAGTCCACAAAGTAGAATAAAAGGGAACATTATTTAATTTTTTGTGTGTTTATGAGGCCTCAGTTACTCTGATAGCCTAACCACCTAAGGACTGAATGAAGAAAGAATTACAAAATCATTTCTTTATTGACATAGGTGCAAAAATTCTCAACAAAATACTTGCAAACAAAAACCAAGAACAAATCAAAAAGATCATCCACCATGATCAAGTAAGATTCATCCAGAGATGCAGAGATGATTCAACAAATATGACTTGGTACATGTTATTCACGATATAAAAAAAGGGAAAAACTACTAGCACATTAGCATCTCATTAGATTTTTTTAAAAAAGGCTTTTGAATAATCCAATGTTCCCTCATAATAAAAGTGTACTGGAGAGACTTGAGGTACTGGTACATACCTAAACATGATAAAGGCTTCATACAGCCTATATTCAACTTTAACTTAAATGGGAAGAAACTCAAAGAAGTTTCACTAAAATCAGGAACAAGATAAGGTTTTTCTTGTTCATGAGGTTTCTCTTTTTCCATTACTACTCCTCATTGTACTAGAAGTCTTAAACAACTGAAAGAGATAGAGAATATAAGTAGAAGAAGAAAAAGTCAAAGTATATTTATTTGCAAATGGCATTGTAGTTTAGATAAGCAACTGTCATAGGGCTTTCATTGCTGAGAAGAGATTCCATGACAAGACAATTATTTTTCATTATTTATTTAATTTGCCTTTTTGTAAAATTCGCTTATTCACTTTATATCTGGCTCACTGCCTGATTCCTGGTCACCCCCTCCCACAATTCTTTCCCATTCTCCTGCCACTTCTCCTTTGAGCAGGTGCCTCCCCCACAGGTATCCACAACCCTGGCAGTTCAAGTCTCTAAAAAGCTACACACTTCCACTCCCATTGAGGTCAGACAAAGTAGCCCAGATGGAAGAACATATCCTATGTGCAAGCAACAGCTTTTGGGATAGCCCCCATTCCAGTTGTTCGGTTCCCACATGAAGACCAAGCTCCACATCTACTCTATATGTGAAGAAAGCCCGAATTCCAGCCCGCTTATATTCATGGTTCAGACTGAAAGCCCCAACTAGGTTAGTCGACTCTGTTGTTCTTGCTGTGGAGTTCCCGTGCTTGCCCAAGGGATGGCTCTCAAGCTGGGTCCATTATTTGTTGGCCATTTCCTCAGTCTCTATCCCTGGGCCTGCATTTCTCATAAACAAGATACATTTGGGTTGAAAGTTTTGTGGGTGGGTTGGTGTCTCTCTCTCTCCACTGGAGTTTCTTACTGGCTACAGGAAGTGGGACAAGGCAGAAGACTGAAATCTCACACACTAGACAGAGTTTCAAATTCCACCTGCAATGATTGATGCATTTCCTCCAGCAAGGCCACACTTACTCCAACAAGTCCATACCTCCTAGTAGTGCCACTTCCCATGAGGCAAGTTTATTCAAACCATGACAGAGAGCCTAAGAATTCTACAAGGAAACTGCTACCACTGTTAAAAAACTTTCTTCAAAGTAGCAGGTTACAAATAAGAGTGAGTAGTCTTCCTCCTCACTAAAAAAGATATCAGGGAAACAACACTTTTCATAATAACTCAAAAAATAGCAAATAGCTAACCAAGCAGCAAAGAACCTATATGATAAAAACATTAAAGTATCGAGAAAAGAAGTTTACAAAACTGTTATTAAGAGATAGAAACATCTCCATGAGTAGGTATAATTAGTTTAGCAAAACTGGAGATTCTACCTGTTAGCATTCTGTCTAAGCTCCACCCCATAGTTACCTGGCAACATCCAAGTAGACCTGACCCACTATAAAAGGTGATGCTTGCTCCCTCCTTGCTCTCTTGCTCTCTTGCTCTCTTGTCTTCTTGCTCCTGCTCTGTCTGTTTCCTCACCCCTTCTCCCTCTCCCCCATCTCTCTCACATGTTCATGGCTGGCTTCTACTACTCCTCTTCTCTTCTCTTCTCTTCTCTTCTCTTCTCTTCTCTTCTCTTCTCTTCTCTTCTCTTCTCTTCTCCTCTCCTCTCCTCTCCTCTCCTCTCCTCTCCTCTCCTCTCCTCTCCTCTCCTCTCCTCTCCTCTCCTCTCCTCTCCTCTCTTCCCTTCCCTTCCCTTCCCTTCCCTTCCCTTCCCTTCCCTTCCCTTCTCTTCTCTTCTCTTCTCTTCTCTTCTCTTCTCTTCTCTTCTCTTTTTTCTCTCCTCTCCTCTCTTCTGCTCTTGTTCTTGTTCTTATTTATCTTGTTCTTGTTGTTTTCTTCTTCTTCTTCTTCTTCTTCTTCTTCTTCTTCTTCTTCTTCTTCTTCTTCTTCTCCTCCTTCTTCTTCTCCTTCTTCTTCTTCTCCTTCTTCTTCTCCTTCTCCTCCTTCTCCTCCTCCTCCTCCTCTTCTTCTTCTCCTCTTACTTCTCCTCCTTCTTCTTCTCCCTTTCCCTCTCCCCCTCCCCTCCCCCTCTCTCCCTTTCTCTGCCTGTACTACCCTCTTAACTCCTTCCCCATGCCCTTAATACACTGCATTCTATACTATTCTGTCATGTAGCTCCTCCCTCAGGGGAAAGAGATCTCTTAGCATGGACCTGTGGAGGCACCCCCTTCCCCCACACCTCAACCACACCTCCATAGAACATATTCCCCTCTCTATCTTTTTATGAACACATCACTACCAACAGTCTAAAGATTTATTCCTATCCCTATGAAATTTTCAACAAAATTCTTCACAGAACTGGAATTTTCAGCTTTATATGTAAATATATAACATATATTTAATATAGGTAAGTGTATTTTGCATATGAATTTAAGTATAAGGCTGAAATATAAATGCAAATAGCTCAAACATACTTGAGTGATAAAAGAGCTACTGAAAGTATCACCATCCCTGATCTCAAATTGTAGTAGAGAACCATCTTATTAAAGCAGCGTAGTATTGACAGAAAAACAGGTATATTGATTAGAGGAACAGAAATGAGGAGGACGCAGAAATACTTTAAGACATCAGTGTTGCAGATTATTTGGTCACACGGTGAAAACCAAAATTGTGTACTGAAAAAAACCTGTCTCTAGTTGGATGGCTCAGCCCTAGCATAGTTCTCCAATCTGAGAGCTTTCTGTTTATTTTTAACAAGATTTGATAAAGGCTACCATAGGTCAAGATGCAGAGAAAGCAAACAGCTGACTTTCTTCTTCAACTAATGTCCCATAAGGAAGAAAAAAAACAGTTCTTCTTCATGTTTTTTTAAAAAATATCCTTCTAACTGAATGCTCTTAATTGCTACTTTCTGTGCATCAGTCAATCTTCCAGAACTTCTATATCTTTTTCTTCTGTTCCCTCCCTGTCAACCCTTCCTTCAGCACTCTTGGATCAAAGGAGTGTACAAGGCCTGAGTCACACCACAAAAAGAGTTTTTATATTCGTTTTGTCTGTTTGTTTGTTTTATTTTGTTTTTTCCATTCTAAAATCTCAAGGTTCACAGTGTGGTTGGATATCCTGAAATATTTCCCTTTATTTGAGTAAATAAAATATGCTTTCTCTAACATCAATAAACGATAAACTATCTGGTAAGAATGACATTCATAATGTCCAGTCTATTTGTATTTGACAATCTTGGAGAACGTACTCTACTACCTACCCTATCTTGGTGAGTCCAAAGTTCTATACCAAAATCACTTTCTAACGTAACTTGCATTTATCAACCTAAAATGATGGGATCAAGCAGGGGGTGGGGGAACAAAGGTAGGTGATGGAGGGAAAGTGAAGGGACAGCTAAAATAAATTCCATTTGACGGGGTTATATGAAAATTAACACAATAGAATCTTTACATAATAATAAATACATATATGAAGGTGATTTAAATAAAATTGCCAAATAACCAGGAAGATAGAGCCCTCACTATATGATTTTCATCACCAAATGAAGCTTCTAATATCAGGAATGGATTAAATCCAACCTAGTTTTTTTCTAAGTGACCCATGGGAACTGTAACCAACCTAGGCTGTTGTAGAGGATATCAATGTTTCTCCACAAAGTGCTGGTAAAGTCCTATTGCTGAGGACAATACTTACATATAAATGTCACTTTTATTTCCTTACATGAAGTTATAAGAGCAGTGCCCAACTGTGTAAATACCTAGCTTGGGATGAGCCTTGAGCATTTCTTTCCCCAGTTTAATTATCCCTGAGCCTAGGCATAGAAGCTTCTAGCCTCTGTACAACTCTGTACAATGTAATCTTCCAAGCTGACTGATTCAATCTGGGATTTCTCAGCTTCTGGCTGAATTGCTCTACTTGGTCTCATATTAACGTTGGCAATATATTCTTTTTTGTTTGTTTAGTTGGTTGTTTTGTTGTTATTGTTTTGTTTTGTTTGTTTTTCAACTCTAGTATATTATTTGTACATCTTTATTCCAGGAGATTTTTTTTTTCTGACAGCAGATAAATGATTATATTTTGACAGAAACAGGTACAGAAGATAACACAGAAATATCCCCCAAATCCCTTTGACTTAAGACACCAACACATCAGTATGGCTGAGCACCTCCCATTCAGTTAGAGTTGGCCTTTCTTCATCATCTTTTCATGTTTTCTGAACACTCCTCCACTGTTGGTGGGATTGCAAAATGGTAAAACCACTCTGGAAATCTGTTTGGCGGTTCCTCAGAAAATTGGGCATGTCACTTCTAGGCATATACCGAGTAGATTCCCCTGCATACAATAAAGACACATGCTCCACTATGTTCATAGCAGCCTTATTTATAATAGCCGGAAGTTGGAAGGAGCCCAGATGTCCCTCAAAGGAGGAATGGATACAGAAAATGTGGTATATTTATACAATGGAATACTACTCAGCAATTAAAAATAATGAATTCATGCAATTAGTAGGCAAATGGTTGGATCTGGAAAATATCATCCTAAGTGAGTTAACCCAATCACAAAAGAATACACATGAAATGCAATCACTGATAAGTGGATATTAATGAGCCCAGAAGCTCTGAATACTCAAAGCACAATTAGCAAGTCAAAAGATTCCCAGGAAGAAGGAAGGTCTCTATGGCCCAAGAAGAAGGAAGGTCTCTATGGCCTTATTGAGAAGGTCTCTATGGCCCAAGAAGAAGGAAGGTCTCTATGGCCTTATTGAGTGGGGGTCTCCCGACGGACAGCACCTGTCTTACACCAGATGGGTTTCTGAGAGAAGTAAAATCATGCCCCTATCCCTAACCCAGAAACTAAATCAATTGATAGCAAGTTGCAAATGAAAATATAGTTTTCTCCAAGAGAGACTATAGAAATAATCCACTTTGAAGGTAGGCACCATGTTCTGCAGTAGATATACAATACAAATAAACTCAATAGTATCCACAGAAGTTGTCTTATAATGAGAGCCAGTGAATTTATCTTGGTCATACTTTACACATATATTAAGAAGTCCATTTTGGGGTTCTTATGGGATTCTCATGTATACAAACTTGTGTGAATATCTGAGTCTGTATGTGGTTTTTTTGTGCTTTTAAATTGGCTCTTGTTTCATTATTTGAACATATTTTTATTTGTTTTTTATTTGAATTTAATTTATTTTAATCATTCCTTAGATGTCTTTTTGTTTTCTGCAAGAAATAGAAGGGTGTGATCTGGATGGAAACAGAGGTGGAGAAAAACTGAGAAGTAGAGGGAAGGATACTTAATCAGATTATATTGTATGAAACATTTTCAGTAAAAGAAAATAAAGATAAAAAGGAGAAATCTTTTCGTACATTCATTTGGCTTTTTTCACTCTTAGGTTAAAATTAGAAATATCTTTTCTTGCATCTTGAAAAAAATTGGAGGCAACTTAAGCTTGGCCTTCCAAGGCTGTGTAATTTTTCACTGAAGTAAACAAGCCTTATTTTAGTACTATATATTGTGGTAATTATATTGCTCCATATGTAGCTATATTGTAAAGTATCTAGAGAGAGGAGATTTTGTTTAGTGTCTATGAGTACTTCATTTTATAGTTATTTTCCAAGCAACACACAAACATACTTCAACCTTATGGCTGATAACAGTATATTACCATCTGTGTGTTTGTATTTTAGGCTGAACATACTATGAAAATGTAGTAAAAATATACAACAGAAAAGAAAATTGAAGCCAGTTTTAAGTAGTTTCTTCATGGCTTGAAATGCATAGTGTGCCAAACAGTATAATCTGCTCTGTTCCAAATATTGCTGTTAAATAAATACAACCAATGTCAACCTTCTCAGAAAAACAAATAGGATAAAATAGGTCAAATATCTAAAAGATTACTTATTTTGTAAATGACTGTTTTTTAAAACAGATATGTTGATCAATATTCTCATTTTTTGTTACATTATTTTAATTTCAGCACTCATCTTTTAGTAATTCATAGGATGTATAAAAGTGAGATTCCACATTGCATGGTTATACTTGTTACTCATAGATTTCCTCAGTGTCTACACTTATTGTCAAGAAATGGTGTAGTTCTTTTATATAGATTTGATATAGAGATTTTTGTCCTAGAATATATCTATATACCAAGAACAATCATAAAACTCAACTGCAATTATAACTTTTTGTTTAGTTTTTTTGAGACTGTGTGTGTGTGTGTGTGTGTGTGTAGACATTGCCATTCTGTTATTATTCTTTAGACCAAGTTGTCCTTGATCTTTCAGAGATCCACCTACCTCTGCCTCTCTCTCTCTCTCTCTCTCTCTCTCTCTCTCTCTCTCTCTCTCTCTCTCTCTCTCTGCCTCCCAAGTGCTGTGTGCTGAGATTAAAGGCATGCTCCACCATGCTTGGCTGCACCACAACCACAGTACATCTACAACATTTTTAAAGAGCAGATACAATTGTATTCAATATGAGATTTAGAGGAGGTTATCAATTCATATAAGATTAGAGAGATACTCTATTGTAAATGAAGCCTATAATTATTGGATCTTCTCAGATATAACTGACAAATACAATTCTCAGTGATTTGAGGAAAGAGTTTCACAGCATACTCTATCAGTATATGGGAGAATCTGTTTTATTCTAGCACTATTCAAGCCAGCATAACAAATTTTATATGCAAGAACCAAAATGATCAGCCTGTGTCTAAGTTACTATACTATGACCCAAACAGAAACAATAGTAGCAGTAAAACAAAGAATACCGAACTAACAGCATAGCACCACCTAAAATAATTAAACTTGAAATATGTGAAATCCAGCCAATATTGGCAAGATTGTAAAGACCTAACAAAACCATAATTAGGAAACAAATCCATTACACCAATTTACAACTGACACAGATGTTAGAATGGATAGTCCGGAGTATTAAAACGGTCATTATGAACTCCATATGCTCAGAAATATAAGAATAGAATATTTAAAGGGTAAAACATCAAATGTCTAGTGTGAAGAGGCATAATTAGTAAAATAAAGAGAAATGAAATTAAAAATACAATAGTAATTGTACAACTAAAACCAAGATGGGAGCATTAAAACTATAGTTCTATTTATATATTATAAATATATCCAAACGGGATGGAAAAATAAATTAAGATGTTACACACTATCAAATTTTAACCACCAGACAACAACACCTCAATGGCAGTCAAACATAAAAAAAGCAAATAAAAATAAAATAAGAACAAGTTAGACCTGTTCCCCAATGAGCTCATATAGCTAAATTTCCTAGTTATTCTAATCTAAGTCATGCTACTTGGCTGGTTATCTGGTCCTTAGTTTCATGCCATCATCTTCCTCTATGTCTCTCTGTGCCTGACACAAACCCAGAATTATTCTCTTTTTGCCAGATGAACCACTTTCTAATCCTGACTCAGTTCACTGGCCAATCAGCATTTTCTTGTCAATTGAATGCTTTTACCTTGTATAAGAGAGTATCTCTTCAAGTTTTTCTTAGATTCCTTTTACTATCCTATTTTTTCTCTTTTCTCCTCTAGTTTCAGCACAGAGACCAACAGTACAATTTACTGAGATATAGTTTAAGATAATATTTAAAGATATGTTTCTTTTTTATTTTTGTCTATTTTTATTGAATGTTTAATTTATTTATATTTCAAATGTTATTCCCTTTCCTGATCCCCCAAACCCCTATACCATCCTCCCCTCCTGCTTTTATGAGGGTGTGCCCGCACCCACCCACTCACTCCCCTCCTCCCTGCCCTCGAATTCCCCTAAATTGGTGCATTGAGACTTCACAGGGCCAAGGGCCTCTTTTCCCAATGATGTCCTACAAGGCCATCCTCTGCTACATATACAGCTGAAGACATGGGTTCCCTCCATGTGTACTCCTTAGCTGGTGGTTTAGAGCATGGGAGCTCTGGTTGGTTGATACTGTTTTTCCTATGGGATTGCAACCCCTCAGCTCCTTCAGTCCTTTCTCTAACTCTTCCATTGAGGACCCTGTGTTCAGTTCAATGGTTGGCTGTGACCATCTGCCTCTGTATTTGTCAGGCTCTCACAGAGCCTCTCAGGAGAAACCTATATCAGGTTCCTGTCAGTATGCACTTCCTGGCATCCACAATAGTGTCTGCTTTTGGTGACTATATACAGGATGGATCCCCAGGTGGGGCAGTCTCTGGATGGCCTTTCCTTGAGTCTCTGCTCCACACTTTGTCTCCTTATTTGCTTCCGTTAGTATTTTGTTGCCCTTTCTAAGAAGGACAGAAACACCCACACTTTGGTATTCCTTATTCTTGAGCTTCATGTGGCCTATGATTGTATCTTGGTTATTCCAAGCTTCAGGGATAATATCCACTTATCAGTGAGTGCATATCATGTGTGTTCTTTTGTGATTGGGTTACCTCACTCAGAATGATATTTTCTAGTTCCATCCATTTGCCTAAGGATTTCGTGAATTTGCCAATTTTAATAGCTGAGTAGTACTCCATTGTGTAAATGTACCACATTTCCTATCTCCATTCCTCTGTTGAAGGACATCTGGTTTGTTTCTAGCTTCTGGCTATTATAAATAAGGTAGCTATGAACATAGTGGAGCATGTGTCCTTATTATAAGTTGGAGCATCTTTTGGCCACTGTCAATAGGACAAAACAGCAACCAACAGATTAGGAAAAGATCTTTATCAACCCTACATAAGACAGAGGCATAATAACCAACATACACAAAGAACTCAAGAGATTAAACTCCAGATGAACAAATAACTCTATTAAAGCGGGAGACAATGCTAAACAAGAATTCTCAACTGAGGAATGTGAATGACCGAGAAGCACCTGAAGAAATGTTCAGCATCTCTAGTCACCAGTTAAAGACAAATCAAAACAACCCTGAGATGCCTCCTCACACCATTCAGAATTGCTAAGATCAAAAACTCAGGTGATGACAGCAGATGTTGGCAAGGTTGTGGAGAAAAAGGAACACTCCTCCATTGTTGTTGGAATTGCAAGCTGGTACAACCATTCTGAAATCAGTCTAGCTGTTCCTCAGAAAATTGGAGATAGTATTACCTGAGGACCCAGATTTGCCACTCCTGGGCATATACCCAAAATTATAAGTTTGTAACTGTAGTGACAATTTAACTTTGGTAAACAGCATTTTTCTATAGTTTTAGGTATTTTTAAAATTCCTTTTGGTATTGTTTTTTTTCCAACTTGCTTTAAAGCAAGTGTGTATTTGTATGTTCTCCATATTTATGTATTTTAGGATATTCTTTTCTACTGTCAAAGTTTAGTCTACTCTCTTTATTCACATTGTCTTCAGTGAATTACTTGTTTCTTCCTATGTATTTTATATTTTTGCTTTGAATATTAAAAAAACACCATCTTAACAGCAAAGATTCATAGAAAGATTTTTCTATAAGATGACATTTAAGAAAATTATAAGGGAAATGTTCTACCAGTTCTTTGTATAACCAAACTCTATTACTTGCAGTGAGTAACCCAAAAGGTACCCAAAAAATGAAATTTGAGAAATGGTTGTTTCATTTTGCAGAGTTTAGATAATTAAAATATGTGCACTGTACTGTAATCAGCATTTTAATGGGCAACTTCTTTAATTTCTGAAAAGACTGATTCTATACTAAGGAGTGGTATTATTTAAATGATTAAAAAATTAGGAGGTGTAGCCTTGTTGCAGAAGGTATGGTCTTGTTTGAGAAGGTGTATACTGGGGATGGTATTTGAGGTTTCAGATGCTCAAGCCCTCTGTCTCTATCTCTCTGTCTCTCTGTCTCTCTGTCTCTCTCTCTCTCTCTCTCTCTCTCTCTCTCTCTCTCTCTCTCTCTCTCTCTCTCTGTCTCTCTCTCTGCCAGCGCATCAGGATGCAGCTCTCAGGTACTGCTCCACATGCATGCCATAATGCTCCACATCATGGAGTTAATGTGTGTGTGTGTGTGTGTGTGTGTGTGTGTGTGAATGAGTTTGTTGTGGACATTAAATTATGAAAGACACACACTCCTACACACACACACACAAACACACACACACATATATGTATGTATATATATATATATATATATATATGTATATATATATATATATATATATCTGTACTTATGTACACACACACCTTAATCACTGTTTTCTATTAATGTGTAGAAGTGGGGCTTGCTTAGTTTCAGAGGATTAGTCCATTAACAGTTGGTATTTGAAAGATTACTAACACTATGATCAAATAGTTATAAAAGAATATTTGCAGCCCTGTTCTTCTAGACCATTCTCTTTTTAATCCCTCCACTCTATTACCTTTTAAGGAAAGGATTGTATAGGTGGGTCTGTTACTGGTTACAATAAAATATAAACATTAATATTAAAATAATATAGGTCAATATTTTTAAATGGTTAATTCTCACCTTCTTCTTCAACTACAATAAAAATCTATATCATGCAAGCAACTAAGACAAACTCACTAAAATATCAGTCTCACCTCTTGTGCTTCCTGAAATCAATAATTCTTGCTACTTTGCATATCATATTTGATTATTTTTATAATAAAAGACGGCTGTGTGTTGGAGGTCATACTTTAGATTCTACATCAATTACTTTTTTTAGAAAAAGTCGAGTATATCACAATTAATTAAATTCAAACCAATTACCACAGACTTTTAAATTACCTTTTGTTAATGAATTAATTTATTTATTTTAAATCTTGATCAGATTTCCCCACCCCTTCTCTTCTTCCAGTGTTTCCCACCTTCACTCCCCAACTCATCCAGTCCTCCTTCCTAACTCTTCAGAAAAGGAAGGCCTCCTATGATACCAACCTGCCTCGGCACCTCAAGTTGACTAGGTGCATCTTCTATTGATGCTACAAGAAGCAGCCCAGTAAGGTCAAAGGGTCCAAAAAGCAGGCAAAAGAGTCAGAGCCTGACCCTGCTCCTGCTTTTAGGAGTCCCACGTGAAGACCAAGCTGCACAACTATTGCATTTGTGCAGAGGCCCTAGGTTAGTCCCGTGCATGCTGGCTCATAGGTGGTACAATCTGTATGAGCCACTATGGGCTCAGGTTAGTTGACATTGTAGTTTTTTTCATGTGATGTTCTTGACCCCTCTGACTCCTACACCTCTTCCTTTCCTTCTCCCACAGGATTCCACAAGCTTCACCTAATGTTAGGTTGTGGAGATCTTCATCTATTTCTATCAGTTGCTGGGGCAAGCCTGTCTAATGCCATTTATGCTAGGCTTTTGTCAGCCAAGTATAGCAGAATATCATTAAATCTAGAGGCTAGATTTACACTTCAGATAAATTCAAACATCCTTTAATGTTTGTTGAAGAAAGTAAGAAGAATTACAAAGAAATTGCATATTTTCTAAGGAAAGACTAGAATACCAACTGGACCTACTGGAGGAAAAAAAAATTCTTCAAATGACTGGGAATTTCCTGCTACTCCACGATAGTTGTGAGTATAAAATTCCAAGAAATTGGTGAAATGCAGGTAAGATAAACTTGAAAAGATGTATACCAACCCAGCCACAAACCCTTTGACCTACTTACAGTTTGTCCTGCCTACAAGATATGCAGTGGTAAAGATGGAGAAATTGAGGGGATGTCCGCCAATGGCTGATCCAGCTTAAGACCCATGCCATGAGAGGGAGCCCAATCCTGACACCCTTAATGTCATTCTGCTATGATATTCTGCCAATATGTCTTCCTGGGGAGTTTCAGTTGAATGTATTTGTCGGGGAGAGGCTCGAGTTTTGAATAGGCCAGACTTTCATGTTTCTTTGTGTGGCTTATGGTGCTTTAATATTGTTGTTAGACATTAAACTTTTTATTTTAATAGTATATGGTAAGTCTGAAAATAAGAATTTGTGTTTACATGGAGGGACCCATCGCTCCAACGGTGCATGTATCAGAGGATGGCCTTGTCGGACATCAATGGGAAAAGAGGCCCTTGGTCCTGTGAAGACTTGATGCCCTAGTGTAGGGGAATTCGAAGGTGGGGAGGCAGGAGTGGGTGGGAGGGTGGGGGAATATCCTCATAGAAGCAGGAGGAAGGGGAATAGGATGGGAGTTTTTGGGGAAGGGATCTGGAAAGGGGATAATAATTGAAATGTAAATAAATAAAATATCTAATTCTTTAAAAAAAATCTGACACACAGAACATCCAAAGATTAAACTCATTGCTCTAAATTAAAATGATTTGTTTATTTATTTTTGTTATTCTTGTTTATTCTATCTAGAATTATTATTATAACCATCAGTGGTAGTCGTAGTGTAGAGCTGTTTCTATAATAAAGAGTTCATATAATATAAGCTGAATACATTCTCAGATATTTTTGTAGGTCATGTACCATTACTTGCTAATTTGATATTTAGTGTTTTTAAGTGTCTATGAGTCACTTTGTTTTTTTATCTACTAAAGAATCAAAATGAAGAGAAAAGAAAGAGGACCTTCCCTTTAAATCTCCTGTAATTCATCTCAGGTAAAGAAAGGCTTTCAACAGTGGGATCAGTTACAAAAATTACTGTCTACTTCTGTGTTCAAAGGCTTCCATCAGTGATCAAAGCTTAGACCCCAGATACTTGGATAGTTGTCTTTTTTTGTAGACTCTGCTTCCTCTGAGCTATGTGACTCTGCTTTCATAAGTTCTTGTCAATGTACCAAATGAAAGGAATGGATAGATGTCACTGTGCTAAACATTAAAATTGATGAAAATTATCTATGATTTACAACTCAATCATTCCATGGACATGGCAAATCAAGAGATTCAAGAATTCCAATACATTTTTATTGAACCACTTCTGTGGATTCTCACTTTGAGATAGACTTTATACTTTTCTGTCACTCTCTGACAATATCCCTTGCCAGTATTTCCATAGGACTTAAATTGATATGCTCATTTAAATTTTAATAACATTTATTTATCTAATATTTGAAATTATTTAATTTTAAAATTTTATTTATTTATTTAAATTAAATAACATCTTTAATTAGTTATTTCTGAAGCTCCTTTTCTGTTTCAAAATTAGGTAAAAAATAAACCCATTTTTAAAACATTTAATTAATGCTTTTAGGCTAATAAAATGAAATATTTGTTTTAAGAAAAAATACATAAATCTTTAGTCTACCGATCTGTTCCTAAGCTTTTATTCTTGTCATTATTTTGCACTATTTTAGGTAATAAAAACAAAGTCTACAATATTTTTATGAAGAGTAAATTTAGGAATTACCAGCATATTGGTGTTCTAAGTGTCAATATGTGTATATGTCTTGAGATGTTACTTTCTTGGAGTTAATTATAGACCAATGATGTGCACATTAGGCCCTATGGAAAAATAATCCCATACCTTTTCTACAGTCCACATTGTAATGATTGCTATATCAAACCAGCATCAGAAGGTTAGCTAAGACACCATCAGCATTTGAACTCAGTCTCTGTTTACATTATTATCTCTCTCCGTCTTCATTTCTCCTCATCTTTTGCCACTTCTAATCTTACATGATTTTGTTACCTATGTGCCAGCAATTCTTTTTTTTTCTTTTTTTGATTTTTTTTAAATTTTCTATATTTTTTGTTTATATTCCAAAGGCTTTCCCCTTTCCCAGATCCCCCCTCACCATATGTCCCATAAGTCCTCTTCCCTCCACCCATTCTCCAATCACCCCCCTCCCATTTCTCTGTTCTGATACTCTCCTACAAAACTAGATCCAGTCTTTTCAGGACCAGGGTCCTTTCCTTCCTTCTTCTTGGGAATCTTTTGATTTGCTAATTGTGCCTTGAGTATTCAGAGCTTTTGGGCTCATTAATATCCACTTATAAGTGATTTCATTTCATGTGTATTCTTTTGTGATTGGGTTAACTCACTTAGGATGATATTTTCCAGATCCAACCATTTGCTACAAATTGCATGAATTCATTGTTTTTAATTGCTGAGTAGTATTCCATTGTATAAATGTACCACAATTTCTGTATCTATTCCTCCTTTGAGGGACATCTGGGCTCCTTCCAACTTCTGGCTATTATAAATAAGGCTTCTATGAACATAGAGGAGCATGTGTCTTTATTGAATGCAGGGGAATCCTCTGGGTATATGCCCAGGAGTGGTATGCCAGGGTCCTCTGGAAGTATCATGCCCAATTTTCTGAGGAACCACCAGACTGATTTCCAGAGCAGTTGTATCATATTGCAATCCCACCAACAGTGGAGGAGTGTTTCTTTTTCTCCACATCTTCGCCAGCACCTGTTGTCCCTTGAGTTTTTAATCTTAGCCATTCTGACTGGTGTGAGGTGGAATCTCAGGGTTATTTTGATTTGCAGAGCAATTGTGCTAAAAATTGCATGGTATTGGTACAGCAACAGGCAAGTAGATCAATGGAATAGAATTGAAGACCCAAAAATGAACCCACAGACTTATGGTCACTTGATCTGTGATAAAGGCGCCACAACCATCCAGTGGAAAAAAGATAGCCTTTTCACCAAATGGTGCTGGTTCAACTGGAGATCAAGATGCAGAAGAATGCGAATTGACCCACTCTTATCTCCTTGTACTAAGATCAACTCCAAGTGGATCAAGGACCGCCACATAAAACCAGACACACTGAAACTAATAGAAAAGAAACTGGGGAAGACCCTGGAGGACATGGGCACAGGGAGATAGTTCCTGAACAGAACACCAATAGCTTATGCTCTAAGATCAAGAATTGACAAATGGGACCTCATAAAATTACAAAGTTTCTGTAAGGCAAAGGACACTGTCAGAAGGACAAAAAGGCAACCAACAAATTGGGAAAAGATCTTCACCAACCCCACATCTGACAGAGGGCTAATATCCAATATATACAAATAACTCAAGAAGTTATACCCTAAAGAACCAAATAACCCTATCAAAAAATGGGGTACAGAGCTGAGCAAAGAATTTTCACCAGAAGAAATTTGGATGGCTGAGAAGCACCTTAAGAGATGTTCAACATCATTAGTCAGCAGGGAAGTACAATTCTTTTTTTTTTAATTAGATATATTCTTTATTTACATTTCAAATGATTTTTTCTACCTCCCCCTTCCCCTCTTCCCTGCCCCTGTCCTGGTATTCCCCTACACTGCTGCATAATAGAAAAGGAATGTGATTATTTTCCTCAGGGCCTAATGTACACACCATTTGTCTATAATACATTAACTCCAGGACCAGGGGCCTCTCCTTCCTTCTTCCTGGGCATCATTGATGTATGAATTGTGTCCAGCAATTCTTAAGGATAGAGTATTTTTTTCTTCTTAAATTGTTCAAAACAGGCTGGGAAGTGGTGATGCTTGCCTTTAATCCCAACACTTGGGAGGCAGAGGTAGGCAGATTTCTGAGTTCGAAGCCAGCCTGGTCTACAGAGTGAGTTCCAGGACAGCCAGGGCTATACAGAAAAATCCGATCCCAAAAGCAAGCAAACAAACAAACAAACAAACAAACAAACACACAAAAATTGTTGAAAACATTCAGGTATTTTCTTTGGGGGCAGGTTTTTTGTTTATAATCGTATTTACATAGTTTAACTGACTACATTTGGACAATTATGCTTTTATATTATTCCTGTATTCCCCAGGAAATCATGTTGGTTATGAATCACTTATACAACCTTGACATTTTAAAAGAAAGCCTTTTTTAAGGTTTCACCTTTTTACCCTGTATACACAGAAATACTCCTCCCTGTCATGTACAAAAATTTTAACCAATTGTTAAAGACATGTGTTTCTGCAGCTTAACAAAGAAACACACTCCAATATTACTAAGCTGATTTCAGATTCCCAAAGGCAAGAAACATATTTTATTTCAGAATTTACATTAAAAATCTTATATTGTTTTGATACCTATTACATATTTTTTTAAAAAAATAAACAAATAGACTACACAATTGTAGTTTTATAATTAAAATGTATTATATGAATTAGAAATATCCTTAATTGACATCATTTTATTGTTTGCATATATTCACAGTATATGGTGAAAAATAAAGAAGGTGGGCTGCTATTCTTTTCCTAATCAACCCAGTTGCCTACGAAAGTGTATAAACAGACAACATTCAGTAAGAAAATGGCTAGGACTTAAACTGCAAATAGCTGTTTCGATTACTATAGATTCAAGAGCCATAAGTGGATTTAAAGGAAAAGAAACACAAGATTGATTATGTTTTGGGACATAGTACAGGGAAACAAACAAACAAGCAGATGAACAAACAACACTGAACAATTAAGTTTCAAGTTGGCCATTTGTCATAATATATTGGAATTTTAGGCACATATATTACTTGTACAGTTGTTTTTCTGACTGGCTTTAAATACCTTATTACATTTCATCATTCAATTAAAGCAAACTTGGTCAGAAGTTTCTGACCAAGTCATGTCTAAGAAGTCATTCTTACTAAATGGAGTTAGAATAAATTCATGAAATTCTTAGGCAAATGGGTGGAACTGGAAAATATCATGCTAAGTGAGATAACCCAATCACAAAAGAACACACTTGGTATGCACTCACTGATAAGTGGATATTAACCCAGAAGTTTGGAATACCCAAGACACAATTCACATATCAAATGATGCCCAAGAAGAAAGAAGAACAAAGTATGCATACTCTTTAGTCCTTCTTAGAAGGGGGAACAAAATACCCACAGAAGGAGATACAGAGACAAAGTGTGGAGCAGAGACTGAGGGAAAGACCATCCAGAGACTACCCCACCTAGTATCCATCCCACATACAGTTACAAAACCCAGACACTATTAGTGATGCCCACAAGTACTTGCTGTCTGGAGCCAGATATAGATGTCACCTGGGAGGCTCTGCTAGTGCATGACAAACACAGAGGGGGACACTCTCAGCCAGCCATTGAACTAAACACAGGGTCCCCAATAGGGGAGCTAGAGAAAGGACCCAAGGAGCTGATGGGGTTTGCAACACCATAGGAAGAACAACAATATGAGCCACTGTACTGGCTAGTTTTGTGTGTCAACTTGACACAGGCTGGAGTTATCATAGGAAAAGGAGTTTCAGTTGGGGAAGTGCCTCCATGAGAACCAGCTGTGGGGCATTTTTCTCAATTAGTGATCAAAGGGGGAGGGCCCCTTGTGGGTGGTACCATCTGTGGGCTGGTATTCTTAGGTTCTATAAGAGAGCAGGCTGAGCAAGCCAGAAGAAGCAAGCCAGTAAGGAACATCCCTCCATGGCCTCTGCATCAGCTCCTGCTTCCTGACCTCCTTGAGTTCCAGTCCTGAATTCCTTTGGTAATGAACAGCTATGTGGAAGTGTAAGCTGAATAAACCCTTTCCTCCCCAACTTGCTTCTTGGTCATGATGTTTGTGTAGGAATAGAAACCCTGACTAAGACAGCCATCCAGTACTCCCAGAGCTCCCAGGGACAGCAACCAGATAGTACACATGGTGGTGCCCATGGCTCCAGATGCATAGGCAGCAGAGGATGGCCTTGTTGGACATCCAGGAGAGGACCCTCGTCCTGGAAAGACTTGATGCAGCAGTGTAGGGGAAGTGGGAGGGGGTTGATTGGGGAATGGGGGAGGGGAGATGGCTTATGGGACTTTTGGGGGGGCACCAGGAAAGGGGAAATCATTTGAAATGTAAATAAAGAATATATCTAATTTAAAAAAGAACTTACTAAATACATTTTCTATCTGAAATTCTGTCACAGCATATGAGACTAGAGCAGCTGATGGCACCTTGAAGTCTCACTATCATCCTCAAAATGACCTTCTTTTCCAATAAATCCAGACCATGTGAGTTAATCAGCTTCAGCCTCTGCTATTAGAAGATATTAAATACTGACATGTGCACAGGAGGCAAATCTTCCTCTTTTTTACCCCCATTTCTACCATTTCTTAAGTGCCAAAGTCGGAACTGATTTAAGTTTTGGTTTCTAGATCCATTTTGGATTGTTAATTATGATGCTAGGAAGCCTCAAGAAGCTCTTGGTAAAGTTTGTTTGCATATGGAACACACTCCATGAATATTCATGACAATAAATGTGCCTTTTATGCTCTCTATGCACTGCCAGTAATTTGTTCTCTCTTGGTGTTTCGGGAGAATGGTTTGTTCTTTGTTAATTGTATTTCTCTGTTGTAGACAGCTCATTCCCTTGGATAATTTGAGTTCACTACTTTGTTATTATATTTTTACCTTTGTTGGTGATTTATCAAAGTTGAGCTTGGTGACTTCATCATTCCTGGATTTTAGTATATCTATACAAATTTACCTGAAAATGTGGTCTTAGTTATAAGAAACTTGTGCAAAACACACAAAAAGATCAGTATAAATTGATTTCTCTTACTAAAATTCACAGTTTTCTCTACCAACATCTATCTGCCTTTCTCTTTTTCTCTCCCTGTATTCTTGTATACTCTAACAGCATGTTAGTTATTATATGACAAGATGTGTGGATATCATCAAGTAGAAGGGTGAATAAAATAATGATTTCTATAGGAAAATATTTGAAAGTAAACCATTAAAATAGTAAATTTCAACATACTTTGCTTATCTCTTACTATAAAAATGCAAATACATATAAAAAAGAATATGCAAGAAATTAAATTTTGTCTAGTAAAACACATCCAATTACTTTGAGGTGTCTTGAAGCAATGTCATTTTATTATATTACTTTTTTTCTTAATTAGCAGAGTCTAATGGTAGCATGTTACTTTCTTTTAAAATAACAATGTATGATGAATGTTATTGAATCTCTTATGAATAATCCAAATAAATTAGTAACATGCTAGAAATATTTTATGTGTGTATATTTAAATAGGTTTGTAAATATTGTATTAATTATTCTTTTCTATATCCTTTCGTTTCACTTTTCTTATCTATAGTTTTTAAAAGCAAATCAAACTTGTAACATTGCCATATCATTAACAAGGTCAAATACATAATTAACATTTGTGTAGTATGTATCACTGTGTAATGAAGCTCTGTTAACACCACTTAAAAATGATATAGACTAGACGGACTTGAAGTTGACAGATGGGAGCACAGAATTTAAAAGCTTACAATTTGCAAATGAAAGGTTTTGCAAAATGCCAATCTAATATTCAGCTCAATAATATAGTAGCAAGCACCATAATTAAGTACATATACAAGAAATCAATTATTTTAATTCTCAACTTTCAAGCTTTACTGTAAAACAACATAATGTAGATAAGAAACTATAGTTTCCATCATTAGTTACTTTGGCGCTAATTTGCAATTCTGAGCTTCCAGAACCTTCCAGTCCTATAGGTATTTTTATTAACTCACGCATATATTAATTACCTAAATTACAAATTGATTTTTGTAAGGAAACTCTGCAGAAAATATCTAATACTTCTTAATATTAAATTTAAACCCATGGATCACTGAACAGACTAAATTTATAAGCACACTGAAACATTGAAATTCTGAAAATTAGAAGGGAGAATTAATGTGTTGCTTAATAGCTTTATAATATAAAATTTTGCCTAAATCTGTTTGCAATGTACCCAAAGGTTATTTATTCCTATTCTATATTCCTTGGCCCAGTAAATAACAGTTGTTTGTTTAGCTATACTTTCTTATTGATTTCTCCTTTTAACATCATTGCTACTTATAAACAAGTCCTGCATCCAAACATGCACTTTCTTTGAGAATTTCACTCACATTTTGTTGTGAATGTCTTCAAATAGATTTATAGTATTTAACATTTTTATTAGTGAAAAGGCTGAGGTCATTTTTCTGATCATTTTTGTCCTTTAATCTACCAGCAGAATTTCCAGAGCCTTTTTTTTGTCTTGCAAATATGTTTAACATTTCAAAGAGTTATTGGATGCCCTCAGAAGAAGGATCAGCCTCTCTCATTTGATCTCCAAGTCTCCACTCTCTTCATGTGTGTCTTTGTGCCAGGATGCACTTCTACGGAGCTGTTTTCACTTTTTCCTGCCTGCTCTTAGGATCATTTACAGTGAAAACAGCACCCGTTTTACCAGATCCATGATATATCATAAAGATTCATGGAATACTGAGAACTAGAAGGAAATCAGTCAACCTGTTACAGAAGTTGTAGGGCAAGAGTCAAGACATCACAGCCTTAGAGTCCTAGATTCATGAGTGGTCACAATCCTGCAATTAGAGATGTAAGTTACTGAGAAGCAGAGAACAGTTGAATCAAAATGGACTTGTTAGGAATACAGATAAAGAGGCTTAGGCACTCAGAGTCTATCTTTGGATTTATGTCATTATCTTCAGATATAGTGGAACAAAAACAAGATATATGTACTGTCAATAACCATCTTGATTTGGGGGCTGGCTAGTTGTTGTTTGGTGTTAGTCTCACTTCATTATGAAACAGATGTTCATGAATTAGCCTTGATTTTATGAACCCCAAAATTTCCCAAGAGCAAAGGTTGGGGATAATGACTTATTCCTATATTTTCAACCTTTACAGAAATGAACTAATGTAGAGTCTGAATCATCAAGATATCCAAACCCAAGTAAAGCAGACAAATTCAAAACACAGAGGTAGAAATGCCATGCTTTTAATGCTGCTTCTGGTTAACCTGTAAGCCCAAGTAAGAGCACTATTTTTTTTTTAGGAAAGGTAGTTTCTGTCTATTACAAATCTTAACAATATTTCTAACAACTACCTGCTGTGCATAAGACATGACATGAAAAAGAGTGTGGGAAGAAATGTAACAATCATGTACCAAGTTCTCTCTCTTTCCTGTGCATGGGTTTATGACATTCTGTTCTAACCATTTTGTGAATGATGGATTGAGTTTTCATGATTTTAAGTAACCTTGTAGTTATCAGCAGCATGTGAAGCACTAAGACTACATAGAACACTTAACATGTGGAGAGCCTTATTGAGGTGCCATGCCACCTGGCAGGAACTTGGTTTCGACCATATGTGAAGTTCCTCTCCCAGCCTTTGAGTGGGAACTCCTCTGTCAGCCATAATCCCCTCCACTTAGGGTGGAGTGCTCAGACCAAGGTGAAGCCTATTCTTCAAGGATCTGCAGTTTCCTGAATAACACTAGCCACCTGTGGAGCAATTGAACCGATTCTGCTGAACAGATAGGAGTCTTCATTAAACTTTGAGACTGTGAATAGCAGGTGTTATCTTGGTCTCTGTCTCTCTTTTTTTTTTTTAGTTATTTTTATTTTCTATATTCTATGTTTACATTTCAAAGGCTTTCCCCTTTCCCAGTTCCCACCCACCATAGTCTGTCTCTCTTTTGCCACCTTCCCATACATCCCCAGCTTCCCTTCCAGGTAACCTGTTCGATGTACCTGTGGGCAGTTACTGCTGGAGCCAACATTGCTGCACAATAGTTTTTTTTTTTAATAAATTAAGATAGTTATGAAAATGACTATGTTGCCTCCCTTGGGCATCTCAAGAAGTTTATAACTCATCTTTTAAGACAGGAATGGTACAGGGGAATGCTGACTAACATTGAATTTAACAAATATTTATTTGATGTTCACCATTATTGAAGACTGTTAGTGTAGCAGAAAGAATACACTGTGTGTATATGTTTGTGTGTTGGTGCATGCATGCCCGTGCATGTATATATCTGTGTGATTATATGTGTATAAGATAAGTGAATAAATGTGTAGATTCAAAGAAGAAAACTTATCTTCATGGCATACTTTGATAAAATAATTTAATATATTTTATAGAATATTACAAAGCAATATTTTTTTGAATTTGGTTTTTGTGAGACAGGGTTTCTCTGTGTAGTCCTGGCTGCCCTGGAACTCACTCTGTAGACCAGGTTGGCCTTGAACTCAGAAATCCGCCTGCCTCTGCCTCCCAAGTGCTGGGATTACAGGCTTGCGCCACCACTGCCCAGCTACAAAGCAATATTTTTAACATTAATAAAACTTTGGTGCAAGTAAAATCCGAAGTATATTATTTAAGGATTTTTTTAAATATAAGAGCCAGAATAAATGGCAGTTTGCTGGGAGATTGTATCTCTTATGAATGCCAGAAGCTACAGCTGTAGGGGAAGCTCTTGATGCCTCAACCACACAAAGAGTTCCAGGCAATGTGGAACACCAAGAGAAGGAACAATCGTCTTTCAGAAGAAAAGAAACACACATAATGCTTACCTAATACCAAACGGTAAAAACGTACATACAAGTAATGTTTTAGACATTGAGCAGATTTTATTTATGTTGCTAGGAATACACACACACACACACACACACACACACACAAACACACATACACACAGGTTAATGACAGACGTGACTATGATTTGAAATGGAGTATGGGGGAGGATTTTAGGGATGAAAGAAAAGGGGGAAATGGGGTAATTAAATTATAATCCCCAAAGTAAAACATTAAGAATCGTGGAGTAAACTATTTCTGGTTCAGTTTTTCTATTTTAATAAGGAAATGTGAGTTTGCCTTCTCAGTGTGAATTCTAAGTATGCATATTCATAAAGATCTTCTAGGTATATTTCCCCCCCTAGGTGCGTGCAGTCTATTTAGAGAAGATGTGACATTTGAATGTGAGAATGCATTCTGTTTTTTTTTAATCTAGTGTGACTTTATGTCCAGCTCATTCTGTCTTGAGAAACAAAATAATCACAGGAAACATTCGGAACTTTAATTTCTGTATTCTGAGAGGAGAATGAGCTAGAAAAAGGAGTGAAGAAATCCATTTCCACATATTTACTTTCTCTTTCACAGTTTGGCAGCTCTGTTATTTAGAGGCAAAAAGGGAGAAACAATGACCTTAAAGTACACATGATGCTTTGGAACTTGTGATTTCAGGGGATGAATAAGTCTAAAAATCTCTCTCCTTGAAATTTGTTTCCAGAATGTTAACTGCAATGCTAGTTATATATAGCAGTAAATTCATGCTTAATTTGTGCAAAAATCATGGTGTGATGAATACAATTAAGCGCCTCGGAGGGAATAATTATATTACTGCATAAAGCTGGTGGTTCTCAAATTGCTTGGTGCCTGGACTTTAAATTGGCCTGATTTCCTGTTGTGAAAGTCACCCATTGCAGCAACACAAACGCAGCAGCAAAGGTGCAGGTTCAAAGTCACAGAGAAAGCATGCTTTTCTTGATCAACTGCCATATGTGCTCCTTTAAGAGAAAAGGAAATCACAACATGCTTACCAAGATGATTGAACTGAATGATTAAAATGCATTTCAATACTGGATAGTGTCAAGTCTGTTATAAGAAGAGAGTATTTTTAAACAAGGAAAGCATAGCTGCTTATAATCATATTTTAATGTACCTATAAAATTGGCTTATAAAATTTATATATAATTTAACTTAATTAATGCCTCCATTACTAGTGCTTTGAAATAAACAGATAACAGAATAGCCTTTGCAAGAAAATAATCATTCCTGGTAAAATCTGAATGTAATGGTTCCAAGGAAAATATCATATTGAAATTTTTCTTTGTTAAATATCAAGCTACTAAGCTGTGTCTAACTGAGCTGGCATTATTTGATTTTAAATAACTTTGTTTTACTTAATGAATGGTTAAAAAAGTAACATCTCCACTACACTAATGATATACAATTGATTTGCATGAGGTCATTCATATCTAGGCTTTAAAATAGCAATTTATCTTCTGTGATAAACAATAAGAAGCTAAAAGCACAAAACATACTCACAGAAGGGGGCAGGGAAGGATCTAGATAGGAAAGGGGACAGGGAAGAGGGGGACATGATCAGGTATTTGGTGGGGGGAAAAGGACTGAAGCCCTGAAGGCCAGCAGAAAAAATCTTCACAGGGTAGGCGGTGGGGGACCCTCTAGAATGTACCAGAGACCTGGGGGGTGAGAGACTCTCAGGACTTAAAGGGAGGGACTTCAGAATAAATACACTACAGTGGGGAGAGGGAACTTGTAGAGCCCACCTCCAGTAGAAAGACTAGAGTCAAGTGAGGAATAGGATTGTCATCCCACAGTCACAAACTCTGACCCATATTTTTTCCTGTCTGAACGAACTGCAGGGATGGAAATGGAGAAGAGCCAGAGGAGAAGGAGATCCAGTGACAGACCCAAAGTAGCATCCAGCTCAAGGGGAGGTCCAGGCCCTGACACTATTGATGAGGCCACAGTGTGCCCACAAAAAAAGAGGTCTATCATGACTGCCCTCCAAAAGACCCAACAAGCAGCTGAATGTATCAGATGCAGATATTTACACCCAACCAATGGACAGAAGCTGCTGACACCTGTGGCTGAACTAGGGAAAAGCTGAAAGAAGCTAAGGAGGAGGGCAACCCTGTAGGAGGACCAGCAGTCTCAATTAATCTGGAGCCCTGAGATCTCTCAGACACTGAGATCTCTCAGACAGTGACCAGGCAGCATATACTGGCTGATATAAGGCCCCAATGCATATACAGCGGAAGACTGCAGGGTTTCGACTCAGTCAGAGATGATGCACCTAACCCTCAAGAGCTTGGAGGCCCCAGGGAGTGACGAAGTCTGGTGGGGTGTGGAGTTGGGAGTGGGGAAATCCTCGTGGAGAGGGGTCTAGGAGGAGGTATGGGATATGGAACAGTCAGAGGGTGGACTGGTAGGGGGATAAAATCTGGATAGTAAAAAAAAAAATAAAATTGTTGTGGATGAGCCTGGTGCTTTTCTTGTAAGTCAATTCCCTAATGAATATAGGAGCCAATCACTGGGAGAGTAGGTAAGACTTCCAGTTGGACAGAAGAAGAGAGGAAACAGAAGAGTATTGGAACCAGGGCAGCAGAGGGTTAAGATGTAGCTGCTAGAGTTTACCAGTATTGTGGCAGATCAGCAAAGATTTGCCACTGGAGGAATCCAATTTTAATAAGGGTTAGAAGATTAGATTTTAGTTGTTGTTCCCAGAGATTGAGTTACCATTGTTTCTGAACTAAGCTTGTGTTGCGTTTTAACGAGGCATCTCATCTGGGTTCAAGAGAGAAAGGTACAAAGGCAAAGCATGGGTCTGCTAGATGTGCACCACAAAGGCCATGGGGGATTTGAAGCATGGGGTTGGCATGGTAGTGACCCACCACTGGGAACCTAGCAAGCTGGGTGGAGATTGGGAGCTCCAGGCAAGTGAATCTCTCAAATCTCTAGTGCATGGCCTACTAGGCCACTGGGGCAGAGAGTTAAAGGCACAAGAGTGAGAACATGATGGTCAACTTTTTAAATATTTCACTCAACATAAAATAAGGAACAATAATACGAACCAGCCAGTACCCTCAGGGCTCCCAGGGATTAAACCACCAACCAAAGAGTACACATGGAGGGACCCATGGCTCCAGCCACATACATAGCAGAGGACAGCCTTGTTGGACATTCCCTTGAATGAAAAGAGGAAAAGATGAAAAGAAGATGAAGAGAGGAAAAGCCCTTGGTCCTGTGAAGGCTTAATGCCTCAGTGTACTCGAATTCCAGAACAGGAATTGGGTAGGTTGGTGAACAGGGGGATGGGGGAGTTTTTAGAGGGGAAATGATAACATTTGAAATGTAAATAAAGAAAATAGCTAATAAAAATGTTCTAACAAAATGTAAAAAAAAAAAGTAAAATAAAATAAGAGAAAAAAGTCACAGGTATTCAATAAGTACAATTTTAAATAAAAGTGCCAACAAGAAGATTAAGAAATAAAGACAGCTTCTAAGACTAGAGAAACAAAAGTGAGAATCCAGGGAAAAAAGGAAAACATTATAGAAACTTATAGCTCAGGGATGCATAGCTATAGGCAATGGTATTATTTACCAATGATGTTAAGCATTATAAACAACTCATTGCAAAGAGATAATAAAGATGCCACCTAACTTTTTCAGTGTCATTACTAATGTTCTGAAGCTTGCAGTGAGTTTGTAACTAATTATCCTTTTGGAGCTACCCACACTGAGGACATTGAAGACTAGAGATACTGATTGATTTATGACTCCACTGTTCAAATTAGCAGACACATCTCTCAGGGCTGTGGAGGTGCTGGTACTCTGGTACATGCAGGTATCTTTGCCAGTATGAGGATACTCATCCTCTTACATTTTCTGGCTTTTTTCTCCTTGGCCTCACCATTGTTATGGACAATTTTTTTTTTTTTACATTTCCAGTGTTATTTTATTTATTTTGTTTTAGTCATAGTTTTTCTTCACTATTCAACATGAATTCTCTCAGAATCCCAAGTTGACATAATTTTGGACAATGGGACACTGCGTGAGTGATCAGATGGCATAATTAATAACAGAACAAACAATTAAAACAACTATACATCCTATTGTTCCAGAGCATCTTAGAGAATTGGTTCACATGGAAGATGAGGAATTATGATACTGAGAAACAGAATAAATTCTCCCAAATAGAGAGTATAATGCTGAATATATGAAGGCTATGAAACTATTGATTCAATTAATCTCATTTGGGCTCTCCTCAGCAACTTCGAAACCCTAGAGAGCTTTCTTGTAGAACTGTTGATTTAACAGTTACAGAACACAAACTATCCGGGGAACATTTCACATGTGAAATAATGTCTTTGTTCTTTTTCAAATGTATTTAAGTTCCACCTCATTTCCATCTACTATGTAAGCACACAGGCAAGCCTCTTGGAAAGAAAAAAAAAGACATTACTGACTTATTTTAGAGAGGGTGTAAGAGTCGAATAAGGAAGAGCAGTTTGTTTTAAAAGATAGTATTGCTAAGTGTATCTAATTGCTAATGGGTCACACTTCTCTCTGCCTTCTAAACCTGCTGACCTTGCACTGGACCTTCATACTACATTTCTCTAAGCAGATGAGCAGGCTTATTTAGCATCTAGAAATAACACTCAGTTGTGCTTTTCCTTAATTCTTCCCTTAGCATCGTGTACATCCAAGCAGGTGGACAATTAATGAATCTCAGGCATGACTGCACACATCTACAAAACCTGCACACCAGTGCCCTCCAGAAGAATCTGGAGTCTGAAGACAGCCAACCAAAACCTAAATTAATGCGAGGAAGCTGAGCACAAATGGTGAGCAAAAATCTACCTTCTTCATAGGTTGAAAACTAACAATGACATTCAATATAAATGAGATTTTTACATGGCCTTAATATTGCTTTGAATTATCAGATACCAAAACTTAACACCACCACTGATTAAGAAGACATGAATAAACAAACAAACAAATCAATATTTTTACTCAAAAGAAATTCTAAAACATGTGGAAATTTGACTGAAGTAAAATAAAGCAGAGATGGAGAACAGTACTTGTCTAGGTTCTTAATGATATATATATATATCTATCTATCTACAAATTATATGTATATATATGTATTATATATATATAATTCAACTATTACTTATTTACAATTTTTCAAGTAAAGAAAAATAGGCCATATTTTATATTTGAAATGGTTTTCAAAATGTTTAATTCTTGAAACACAATAGGCTGCAACCACAACTTATTTAATTAAATTGTATTATTTAATATGTATTTTCATGACTTTATAATGTATCATATCAGTAACCATTTAGAGGAGCTTAACATTATGCTATTATCACTTTATACTAAATTTTTAAATGCACTGAACATTATTGGTCAAAAAAACATGATATTATAATCATTAAATCTTATACAACACAATATATTTGAGTTGTATAAATACAATTTGCAAATAATCCTTTTTCATGTTTATTTTAATATAGAAATAATTTATTTAAAGATAATTACATTTTTTAGACATATATTATATGATTTGAATATTAACTCATATCTAAGCCATCTAATCGTTGTTTTTTGGGTTTTTTTTCCCATCGGTAAATTTTCTTTTTATGAGGACTATTTAATTAGGGGAAAATATCAGGACTACACAATCCTAAGGTCTTGCATCTTTATTGAATATTGCAATGAAACAGGCAAAGCTTCCTCTCAAATTCTCTTTATGCATTTGTCTCAATGTTCTCAAAGGCTCATTGCTTTTCACTCAAGAAACAAGTGTGAAATCTTCTACCACAACATGGTAATAGTTACTTCTGTCGGCTTACAGTTACAGACACAATGTGCACATTGTGTCACAATGGCACAATGGCAGCATGGTGGCTGGGATCTGTGACCTGAGAGTGTACATTTTGAACTACAAGCCGGCGTCAGAGAGAATGCACTGAAAACGTATGAGACTATGAAGCCTCGAACCTGTCCTCTGAGACTGAGGAGTGAAATACTTGATTCTGCACAGCCACATCTCTTAAACCAACTGTTCAAATGCTCAAGATTATAAGGGACATGGCATTCAAATGACCACTAACCTACAGGCAAATGTCTTCAAGGATATTATCGCTAGGGAGAGAAAATTCAAGAACAATGTCACCTGATTTCGACTTTTTAAATTAATAACTAAATCAAGGTACACCATTTGCAGTATGCACAGCGTGTAGCTAAGGGCAGAATTCCCCTTTAGAAAACTTTCGTTTGTCCTTGATTTTCTGGATTGCATTATGACATCCAGATGCTGAGCTGAGAAAATTTTCTTTCCAGCAATAGCATCTGGCTCCTTGGCAGCCTCTCCCTGCCCTTGTGTTGGCTGCCTCACAGTTGTCTTCGGGCTGTGAAGTAGTTAGGGTGCTGATGTGATATCTTACTCACTTGGACGCCATCCCTTTTAGCTCTCTAATGTTATCCCCACATGGAACGTGTCTCACATTGAAAATTTCCTGAAAATAGAAATTAACAGAAAAAAAATGATATGTGTTTAAACATTCAACATGGAAATACTGAAATGATTTTTAACTACCTAAGATGTGGCAGGATGATGAGGAATTAAGTCTAATTCACATTTCCTCATTATCACTACATCTTCTTATTTACCATATTACTTTCCCTTCTCCATTTCAAAGTACATCTAAGTATAACTACATGCAACTTTAATTTTTAAAAATATAGTGTAATGGTAGGTACAATGATGAGAATATAAAATAGTTGATAAATACATTAAATATACTACCTCACATTTATTAACATTGCTATAAGCTAGGACTATATTAAATGTCATCTACTCTTCACAAAACTTTTATCAGTTTGATCACATTCTTCATTAAAATACCGAAAACAATTTTAAAAGATTTCCAGTATCCAATCAAGAGAATGTTCAGGAAAAAAGATGGCCATTATCAAGCAAAACATTTTAAACCTGGCCCTAGAGATGGGCTGACTTTCCTATATGCCAATTCCTCTGGGTACAGTTGACAGCACCATTGCTTCCTGACCTCCTTGATATCTTCTCTTGATGTCACAGTATCACGAGGTCCAGGGCTTCCATATAAGCCTCTCTCATTTGAACTCCTAATCCACTGACACACCACTGGTTAGTGAGACATCACACTCCAACCTTGTTTGAATCACTCTAAGACCCATTTCACTACACTTGAGTACTATCTCCACTTATGAGATTACTAGATAGCAGGTTACCTAATAAAAAATCATATTGTTGAAGTTTTATGATGGAATATTATTAAAAAATAATAATACCACTAGATGTTTCCTAAGCACTGACCAAATCCTGGTCATTCTTCTGATGTCTTCGCACTCACAATTCATTAGAAACCCAAGGAAGAATTTACCAGGCAGAGGTGACCATGATTCCTATTTTCAAATGAACTTTCTGTTGACTGTGAGCTTTGTGTAAATTGAAGGTATTAGCATGGTGTTAAGTGCTTCAAATATTTTTGCCCGTTGTCACTTGTGTTTACTTCTTTACAATTTATGGCAATTCATGAAAGCAGGGTTATGAAGGTTATTCAAAATTAAGTAGATATCGAAGGCTATTATTCATCACAGTCTTTCCAAGAAATAGGAAACTCAATTACTTTAATATTTGCAAAGAGACTGTTAATTTAGCTTTTTTTAGGAAATAAAATAAAGGGCTTAGTAAAACTCCTTTAATCTGGAGTGTGGTGGCATAAATAATATTAAATATCCTCAGATATTTTAAGTGTGTTACAGGAAATTTTCTGCTTCTTTCTTCCTGGACATTTCAGGAAAGTAATTGTTGCTGGTAACATGGGTATGCATTAGGTCTATTCTAAAGAATAAGCTCATACATGCATAATTAAATCAGAAGTACAGTGTAACTTAAAACTGAAATCATGGAGAGAATGGGAATATTTATGTTAACAATGGAAGCCATTCACAACATACACCAAGTTAGAGATGGAATGATGTCCTTCCCTACCTTGTCTTAACTATGAAGACTCAGAACAACCTAAAAGGTATATTTTATCACTCATTATGAATAGCCAACGGTTTGAAACAATTGGTAGTTTAGAAAGCCTGAAAATGATGATGGATTAGTGAATTCTCATGTTAATGGAGTTGGAACATTTATGAACTAATCACCATGTAATGCCCCCATGCACCAAACTCTCATATGGTATAGTAAGGGTTAAAAAGGATTAGACTGAAAGGTAAATTTGCATGAGGATGCTCATGCAATGGTAATTCTATTTGCTCATTTAAAAACAAGAATCATAGTCATCTCTACCTGGGGAACTTCTTCTTTGGGTGTGTAATGATTGTGAAGACATCAGAAGAATCATCAGGATTTGGTCAGTGCTTAGAGAATCTCAAGAGGTTATTATTTATAGTAATATCCCATCATAAAACTTCAAGAATAGGATTTTTACAAGGCAACCTGTTATCTAGTAATCTCATAAGTAGAGATGGTACTCAGGAGTAATGAAATGGCTTTTTGGTTTATGCCACAAGTGGTTCATAAACATATGTAAAAAACTACTTATATAGGGTACATGTGTATTGAAAATTTATAAATATACACCTTGTATTATTATAGTACTATTCTAGGACTGGTAAAGGCAAATACTAAAAGACTTTAAAGAATCCATATGTGTATAGATATAGATATAGATATAGATAGAGATAGAGATAGAGATAGAGATAAAGATAGAGATATAGAGATAGAGATAGAGATATAGAGATAGAGATATGATCAATCTGACCGTATTATTTGAAAATGTAAACCTCCAAACTTTAGCAGCAATGAAAAGGGATTTGAAAACAATCTCTGAAACTGTTAAGTAAAAGTGTGTGTGTGTGTGTGTGTGTGTGTGTGTGTGTGTGTGTGAGAGAGAGAGAGAGAGAGAGAGAGAGAGAGAGAGAGAGAGAGAGAGAGAGCATGCAGTGGAAAAATCAAGTGTCTTTTAATTGACTTACTTGGGGGATTAAAATTTTAGGTGGCAGCAAATACCCTTTCATACTTAGACATGGGGGTGTTGCAACATCTTTCTTGATGAAATTACAGTAACCTTTTGATGATTGAGATCTACATGCTTTATCCAAATAAATATTTTTGTCACCAATTATGCCATTCTGTTTTCTCAGGATATTAAAAATTGGGAGATGAAATCAATGTTTAATTACAATAATTGGTTTATTTGTTAAGTGAATATACTTGCTAGTGATGCATTTGCAAGTTTATTCTCATATGTTATTTCTAATAACCTGTTATTATTTGAAACATTTAATCTATTTAGAAAAGTCGCAACCCAATAAATCTTTTAAAAAATATTTCACTAGAAACACAGGGCCAAAAGTAGAATATTGTATTAGGCTGGGGATGTCAAAGACTCCTTCATCATTGTGTTTGTTTAATTAGTGGCATGCCGCTGGTGGAGTAGGATATTTTGCACACTTCTGTAACTTACAGAGCTGCAACTTGGTGTGACGTAATTGAACAATGATTCAGTTGCATGAACTTTTATGGAAGAGCTTTGGTATTATATAAAATCCACTTCACACATCCCATAGACAAAACACATGAATAGTTACAAAAATAACTTCAACATACTCAGATTTTTAAAAAGTGCATTTGAATAACAATCTTTGTGTGCTATCTATCAAAGCCTAAAAATACTCCCAAATGGTGAACTTTTGAAAATTTCTTTGAATTAATTGCTGTCTTTTTTCCAATTGGCAAAGTTTCTTTAATAAATTAATTAAATATTTAGTGCAATTTTTGGCTTCTGAGAAGAAATACAAGGAACAATGCAAACAGCTTGTCAATTAGTTAAAACAATGGGACATACATGTAATGTAAAAGCTGTACAGTTGCCATGGACAGTTGTATAATCATGAAAAATACTTAATTAAAAGTAATTATCATGATATCATCATATGGATGTTAATAACCAACAGGAAATCACACCAATCTCTGAAATTATATGTAAGTGAGGTCATTAATAAAAATTTACATGTTTTAGTCTGATTATGCTCAGGATGAAAACTGTTTTCATGCTACTGAAAGAAAAATACCTGCTAAGATGAAATTATTCTTTCTAGATAAAACAGAAAAATGTACAATAGTTCATGATGGACAAGCTAGATCTTATATCCACAGTACTTCACCATTTAGGTGCACATGAAGGAAACAGATTCGGCTGCTATCACAGAAACAGATGGTGGAAGTTACCTGCTGACCAAACAGGATCAGCAGGGTAGAATCAGGGTGGGTCAGCTCATCTGGAAAGGATGCTCTCAATTGTCATTACACACATCAATTGGTTCTGATACCACTGTATGTCATGCAGTGCCTAGGGGCCGTATGGCATTCCTTGAAACATTTACTATGGAACTGCTGAAACATAATTTTGATCTCACATTCCAAAGTGAGTTGTTAAATCCCCACAATAAAAAATTAATGTCGCCAGCATTATATTATTTAAATTAAGCAGGATTCCCTCCTTTAAAGATGCAAGAGGCTTGTTTGATATATTTCCAATTTGCCTGCTAATTTATAAAAGTAAAATGATACTGTATTATTGTTGTAAAGTTAATCAAGGCTTTAATGGGACAGTTATGTTACTATCAAGGAATTTTTTATTATTTTTTCTTACTGTAATATATATGTTCAGTGAGCTGATTATGCAGTGTGACACTGATTTTACTAATTACAAAGTTATTACTGTATCTCTAATGGGATGAAATTTGATCTTCCTAACTTGCTAATTTACACATGGAGATCTGATTCTCGGGGAAAATTGGTAAACAAATATTATATATATCCTCATGAAACCCATTACATAATTTACATATTTACATCAATACACCATCTTCTCAGTCTTTTTGTTGAGTGAAGCAATTTTATTTTGTAAATATAATTATTTCAAATGATTTACAAAACAGTCGCTACAAACATGAAAATGCCTAAAGTACATGTTCTGTGTGAAAAAGTGGTCTACTTTTAAAGCATAAGAAAATTCTAACACATACACACACAAAAATATTTGGAAATGTTAGCAAATATAAAATATATCATTTATGATGTGGAAGTTTCCATTACTATAAATGTAATTCCATTACAACCAAGCTTCATATTTTAATGTTTACAGACTACTCTCCATTTACTTCAGATTTCAAAATTAATTTCAAGCTTATTAGTGAATATTTAATATATAAAAATAAATATAATTTAATTGAAATAGAAAGAATTAGAACTGATTCTTGTTGACTTAATAAAATACATAGTAATTTAATTGTTTTATATTTTAAATTATATATTCTTATTCTCTCATCATCATCACATTTGGAGCATAATTTTGAAATACCCAGCTATATTTTAATAACAATATAAACTTTGAAATATAACCAATAAGTAGTTTTAAAATAATAGGTTTTATTTTAACTATCATGATAAATTTTCCTTAATTAAAAAATTCTGTTTTGCTAACCCATTATTTTATTTACATTTTAAAGTTTTTTATTGATTCTTTGTGGATTCACATCATGCACCCCAATTCCACTGATATACTTCCCCTTTTGTATCTAACTTTTGCACTTGCAACCTCCTCTCACCAAAATAAACTTTATAATAATAATTATATAATAATAATAATAACAACAACAACAACAACAATAATAATAAACATCTCATTGTGGATATTATAGTGTGTTACAGTGTATATTACACAGTATACCTTTTGGTCTATACACCTTTACTGCAAAAGTTCATTGCAGTAAATCATTGATCTAGTTAAAGGCCTCTGGCTTCTGCTGCACTCTCAATATTGCATTGTTACTGGGAGTTTTCTTGGATATCCTGCCGTTGCTCTGTGTCATAGAGATCCTCTAGATTTATTCTTTCAGGACAGGCCCCTTCACATCCGTTCATAGAAAAGGTAGACGTTGGGGTGGGCCAGCTCAAAGCCCTGAGTGGACTTGGGTGGTAACTGAGTTGGTCAGCCTATCAGCGCTCCAGCCCCCCCTCCCCATCACCAGAGCAAACTCTTCAGCCCTTACTCAGCAAATTCGCCCAGTGCCCCAGTGCTCAGCAGCCAGCAAGGGGCAGGACCAGGATCAGCTCTCCCGCTTTTATACCCTCGGGGCTGGCTCACTAGCCCCTATGCCACAAGAGCCAGTTCCACTATGTTGCCCAGTTGAGGTGTAAGGTCAGTCTCTCAAGGCCTGCAGCTGGTGAGGGGCTGGGATAGCTCTCCTCATCTCACGCCCTAGGATTTGGCTCACCTGCACCTTCACTATCAAGGTCAGTTTTACTGCCCTGCCCAGGTGAGATAGAGGACCACATCTTGTTATTGCTGCAGCTGGCAAGGGGCAGGGCTGGCTGCCAGCTCTCCTGACTGCCACAGGTGGAAAGGAGGAAGGGTTGAGGGGGCCACGGTCTTCCCTCTGCTCAGGCCCTCTTGGTTGGCTCATGCATTCTCCTGCCACCAGGGCCATTTCTTCTGTGCTGCCCAGGTAAGGGGCAGGACTTTCCAGAGTGTGGCAGAAGGTGAGAGGTGGAGCCAGCTCTCCAGATTGCGATAGCTAGTCACTAACCCATTATTTTAAAAGAACAATTCAATTTTAAATAAACAAAAATAATACTTGAAAAATAAAAACCAGATGACACGCTGAATATTTTATTAAAAACCCATTCTTAAAACTGTTATAGGCTCTGGCAGAGCCTCTCACAAGTTAATTCTTAAAAAAATTAATAACTTTCAATAAGATGCATGATGGATTAAAGAGTCAACCTAGATATGAGTTGGTGGGTAAGAAGACTCAGACCAGTGATTCAGGGACAACTTTCTGCCATGATTGAGATCTCTCATCTTCAACAGAATAGAAAGTGACCTGAAAAACAAACAAATAAACAAAAATAAATAAAACTGCTATACATATTTATGTGGAGAAATATGGATACATGAGTCTGTATTCTGCATTTGTAGTGTCTCTCTGGATTCTGCAATCCTTCAATTATTGTTAATCCTGGCTTAATTATTTTTATACAAATAATACTATATTACATATGCATGATTATTCAAACATAAATGAACAAAACTTGTTCATCAAAAATGGGCTGATGATGATTCTTTCTCTGATCACAGAACCAGTTCCTGGTTTCATCATAAGCTAGGTGTGCAATGTTGTTGGAAATCTTTAAGCAAGACTGGAACTACTGATTACCCTACCTAGTGGACCAAGACAGTACTAGTTGCTACTCCCCCCAAGTTACCCTTACGAGCAATAGCTGTTGTGGGACTAGTCCAACTGCTGGGGTAGTATTCAGTCCCAAGGACCAAGGACCAGTTTCTCAGCTTCCCTATTTTGATTTAATTGTTGATACTATTTCCAAACTGATATATTGATCCTCTTGGTCTGTAATTATATGGAATCCTAACCAAAATAATTTTAACATGTGACAATATGCAATATAAAAATACGTTCTATGTTACATAAATATTTGAACACTGTTAATTTTATTATAATTTGAAGAGATTATCTATGTGGTTGTAATATAATTAAATGCTCATAACTTTCAATCCATTAATTATGGCTTGCTAGAGCACTTACTAAATGTATAATTTATATATTTAAAACTTATGAGTTTTCTTAGTAATCAATTATGATAAAAATTATCAACCACATATTTATCATCTATTGGTCAATGAACAAATTAGAACATATATATGCAATGATACAAAGTTTAATAATATGATGTTTTCATAAAAATAACTTAAGCTACATCTAGATAAATGATACAAATAAAATCATCATGTCAATAAACTAGTGAAACACTTGTGATTTTCAGGATTTTTATATGATTAGAGACATGTCATTTTATGAATATGAATAATTCATTTTAAAAATTCTGCATTAGTGTTCCTTACAGAAATAGAATCAATAGGATACATATACAATCAAAAATATCAAGAGGACTTGTACAAATGTAGTGTGTGGATTTTCCTAGAGAGAGATGAATAAAAGGGCCTTTCCCCTCAGACAGGGCATCTAGGACAGAAGAAAAGAGATTCCTTCTAAAGTCAACGTTTAGTGAAGCGATGAGACGACTGTGGTTACTTACAGGGGTAAGAATGGGCCAAAGGCAATTGTATCACTACAGAATTCCATGTGTTAATGCAGTTCAGAGTTAACCTTCACTGGTTTAAATATGACATGAACAGTAGAAATCCATCCAAATCCTGAACCAAAGGACGTCAGAAATGATCTAATCAAGAGTGGCCAACTTCAGGAAGGTCATAGTTAAGCGCAGATCTGTGGGACTGTCAAGACTGGGTTATGAGAGGGCGACTTATCATAGGAAAGTAAACACATTTAAAGAGAGTGTAAGAGATAGATAATAGTGTGAAAACATCGCCATATCGCATCATGATACAGATTCATGAAGCAGGACATTGATAATGAGGGTAGACATCCAGAGTGTTCACAGGGAGGCATGTTACTCTGAAAGGGAAATGCAGAGGCATTGAGGCACTGGGAATCGGAATGCTGATGCCACAGAGAAAGTGAAAAACAGTTTCAGACTAAATGGACTAGTGATGTAATAAGCCACCCATCCAAAGCTTGAATTTGTGGACAGAATTGGCTCAAGAGAACTATGTGACCAATCTCGCAAATTCAAAGAAGGCTCCAGAGTCATAAGCAAGAGTCCTAAACATTTACTCATTTTTGGTCATTTCAGTGCTATTGCTTTGAAAAACAAAGATCACTGAGCCAGAAATTAATGACATGGTGACACATTTCATAGCTTTGCTATGAACTGTGATTAAATCTGATGATAAAGTTTAACTTTGTTCTGAGATAATCCCTTCCTTTTTTTTCCATATCTTATGAGGAGTTTTTAAAGTCCGGACACCCACAGTTAGTCTATTAGAGATTGTCCTAAGTACCATTTTCTGTTTTTCTCATTCTAGCAGGCAATGTTGGCACTGTGCTATTTTCCCAAAGATGTTATTTTAATGGACATTACACTGGTGAATTTGGCAACAACAACACACACAGCAGATCTGGGAGGAAATGTGGCTGTTTCTATTGCAGCTTTTGGCAGCGATACAGACCTTAGATTTACTATCCCCGAATGCCTCATCTGAATTGATTTTATTATTTTCTACAACACAGAAAGATGCTTTTTGTGTGTCCATAGGCCAAACTTTAACTCATGATCACCATTATCCCAAAGGTCTTTCTACTTTAGATTCTTCTGGCCCTTAATGCTTCTGCAAACATTCTAATACAATCATATAAAAAGAAAGTAAGTCACTACAAATGTTTGCCTTTCCTTGCTTCCTCTCCAACGTAGGCTTTGGGGACATTTTTCATGCCAAATTCAGTGCCTTTGGAGTGGATCCCCCAAAGACTTCTGAGCTTTCTAGTCTATCTCTTTGAATAAATGAGACAGTTAGAATTGGCAAGACTAGTTCCCCAACTTTGAAGCCTCAGGGAATGAGAGTACTTGTTTCTTCCTGGTATCATCCTTTGAAGCACTTCCTTTTCTGTCTTTAGTTGTTGTTTAAATATTGAAGCCCTAGGATCAGAAGATGTGATTTTGACTTCTTATTCAACAACAGTGTAATCTTTTTATAATTTCAGAAAAAAAGACATTAAATATCTGCTTTTTCAGACATGTGGACAAAATAATTCTAAGCTATCCATTGAGATGAATAATGTGATAGCTGGTGAAGTGCTCTTGAATCTGCAAAGAAAATTCTTAAACGTTATCAATACTGCTTCCATGATGACTTTTAGGTAGTTGTGAGATTTAAAAACAATTTTCCCAATGAATATGTATAATAAATTTCTTCTTAAATGAATTAATAGACAATCTCCTTTTTACATGTTTCATATAATATTTGAAGGCTAAATACAGAGGAAATATTTTAATTAAAGGACTGGTTTAATTCCTCATCTTTAAAAGTTTTATTGGGGATGTTGGTCAATCTTAATAAGAACATATCATAGCACAATCTTGGTAATTATGTATCTAAATAATAACATGTTGTGCTCAAAAAGCTACATTTCTGTGTATAAAGTATCTTTCAGTAATGTAGAAAACATATAGCTTCCTGATTGTTATTTGTGTCTTATACTTTTGCACTTGAAAGCCTAAATACTGAAAATGATAAAGCACTTTTTTTTCTAGATTAGTTTCTCTTTAAAGGAAAGTATTAAATATGCAGGGAAAATTGCAATGTTTAATATATATCATTAGTTGCAGCTATTCTGTGACATTTGTAAACAAATAACATGTCAGTTCCCAAGAAATTTCAACATTGCATAGCCCCATGCATATTATTTTTTTATCTTACTAGGTATAGTTCAGCTCAGTAAATATCCAATGAATTTTTATAGTATTTTGAAAGAGAAGTTAATATCTCACTCTAGAAGGCATTATAAGGCTGGCAACAAAAGAGCCAGAAAGAATCTCAGGGCTCTTTTCTACATACAGCATTCCAGATCATCAACTGTAAACAACTCAGAGAACAGATCTCTCAAAAGATGCAGTATTTTCAGTGATCATGGAATTTGGCTGATGTGGAATTAGTTCTGAATGACATATAAACTGAAAAGAACAATTTAAAGAAAAGTTAAGAAGTTTCTGTGAAATATTTTTAATATAAAAATTTATAACACACATTTAACATAATCCTCAAACATACACTGCTAGGAATTGTTTTAAACATTTTCTTTTGTAATTTGTAATTGTAAAGCTTACTTTAGGTTAAAAAAAGAAAATATAAATATTGTGGAATAATATCATGTCAAATGAGAGTTGTTATGAGAAAATAGAGATCAGTCAATCATCTGCAGATGTTTGCTCTGAAGAAGCCACCCGTGAAGATCAGAGTGACATTGAGTTGGCTTGTGCCAGATGGACATTGCAGTGCCTACTGGGCATCAAAAAGAAGGCAATGCCAAAAGTAACTATTATATGATGATGAAAAAATGTTGAAACACAGGTGGACGTAAGCACCTCTATAATGCTTGTGTCCATGTTTTATATGAGACAGAGAAAAGTTAAATACAGTGTACTTCTTCTGTGCCAATTAAGGAGCTTGGATTTTATTCTGAATATAATAAGGAATTCATAGTAAGACTAACAAAGAAAATGACATTATTAGATTTGCATTTCAGTAAGAAAACTGGCAAAGGCAGGCTATCTCTGGGCCAAGCATGGTGAAGCTGTCAGAGTCTCTGCCAGAGTAGGTCCCTTCTCAGAGTAGCTATAGTTCATACACTGGACTGTACATGAGTAAGATGAAAATTGATACTGAGCTAGGTCACTGAAATGCAAAGCTTAATGGGTTACAATAACTTCCACTGTTTCACTAAGAAACAGAACTTTTGAGTTGAAAGTTATCAAGTACAACATGACTTGGAGATTTTTGTTTACTCCTTTTTTGTGAAGAGTGGTTTCTTAGGGATTTTGTTTTGTTTTGTTGTCTTGTTTTGGCCAATGATTAAGTTATAATTAGAAAACAGGAAGATTGTTGAACAATTTTTAGTATGTGAGCAAAACATATGAATAATAGAGGCTAGATAAATTAGGTTTACATACTAGAAAAATATTTTTAGATCACAGATAAGGCAAAAAAGTAAAAAGCAGATAAAGATCTCAGCAGTAAAGTTCAGGTGGAAGAGTTAGCCTTTCCAAACAGGACTGTTCTCTGAATCTCAAGACTGTACCAAGATATAATTGTAATATATTTAATATTAAAATATATGAATTATTAAATAATATATATACCAATAGATAATTACATCACATATATTTACCAAGACTGTACCAATTTATAATATATATTAATATATATATGACCACCACTACTACTAAAACCAACAACAATAAAATTAATCAAAAAAGACAGAGTAATTCCATACCATCAAAAAGAAGTACACACAAACACACATGCACTAACACCAAAATAACAGGAAATAGCAATCACTGGTCATTAATATCTGAATATCAATGGACTCAATTTCCCAATAAAAAGGCACGTACTAAGAGAGTGGATGCTAACTGGTGCATACATGAAAGGCACCTCAGCGACCACATAGGCATTACCTCAGAATAAAGAGTTAGAAAAAGATCTTCCAAGCAAATGGACCCAAGAGCAAGCTGGTGTAGTGATTCTAATACCTAACAGATTAGACTTCTAACCACAGTTAGTCAAAATATATTGGGAAGGATACATCATCTTCATCTACATAAAAATCTACTACCATAATAATGTCTCACTTCTGAACATTATTGTCTCAAATACAAGGACAACCAGATTTGTAAAAGAAACACTACTAAAGCTTAAATCATACTTTGAATCCCACACACTAATAGTGAGAGTATCCAACACTCTACTCTCATCAATGGACAGGTCATCCAGTGATTAAAAAGAGAACTATCAGACATAATAACTCAAAGGGACTTAACAGATATCTAGAGAACATTTTATTTCACACAAACACAAGAAACTCTATCTTTTCAGCACCTCATGGAAAAATTCTTGAAAACTGACCACATTCATGTTCACAAAGGAAGTCTCAGAAGATACAAGAGGTTGGAATAACCCCCTATATCTTATCAAGCCACCACAGATTGAAGCTGGATTTCAACAACAATAGTAATAAGCGAAAGCCTATCAAGTCATGGAAATAGATTAGCTCTCTATTGAAATGACGACTGGGTTAAGGAAGATAAAGAAATTAACGACTTCCTAGAATTTTATAAAAATGAATTGTTCAACATATCCAAACTTATACAACATAATGAAAGCAATGCTAAGAGGAGAGTTTATAGCACTAACTGCTTTCATTAAAAAAAATCTAATAAATATCACATTAGCAACTTAGCAGCATACTTGAAAGCTCTTGAACAGAAAGAAGGAAACATGCCACAGATGGAAGAAAAAAAATCAAATTCAGGGCTGAAATCAATAACAAAGAAAAAAGAGAACAATATAACAAATCAATGAAACAAAGAGTTGATTCTTTCAGAATATAGACAATATAGAAAAACTTATTCCAAATGACTAAAAAAAAAAAACAGAGAAAGAATATCACAAATGAACAAAATCAGACACAAGAATGGGTACATAATGAAGATAACAGGAAAATCTAAAGAATCATTAGGTCATATTCCAAAAGCCTCTACTCCACAAAATGAGTATCCCCCCACTATGTATGGCCTTTTATATATAGCCTTTATTATGTTGAAGTAGTTCCTTTATCTGCCTAGTTTGTCAAGTGTTACTATTTTGAAAGGGTGTTGAATTTTGTCAAATGCTTTTCATTACTCATTTGAGTTTGTCACTGTTCCCCCATTTGTTAACACTGCATGGTATTTTACTGCTTTACCGTCATTTAAATACCCGGGCATTCCAAGAGAAATTACTATTTGAATATGAAATCTAATTATTTTAATATGCTACATATTTACAGATTGAGTTTTGTACCGTGTAGTTTTTACGTGCTACAAAATTCTAAGCAGACCACCCTACCATTCCCCACCCAATGCTACCCAGATCCTCTAATGAAACACACACACACACACACACACACACACACACACACACACACATTAATTTATTTCTAATATGCTTTTTTTTCAGCTCAATAGTTGGACACTTCTAAGTCTCCAGCAGCTACCTTGCACTTACCTCCACTCCTAGCTCAACCCCTCTTATTCTGCCTTTAACTTAGTTGCTCAGTTACCACTAGTCCTAGCTCAATACCCTAAATCTGCCCTCAGCTTAGTTATATATCTACTCTCCCACCTGCAACCCCAGGCCCAGTCAGGGGAGTAGCCGATGGTCACTCCTTCAAGAACCAATTGGGGAACAGGACCTTCAACATTGATAAGCACATCAGAACCACCCCCTACAGAGTGTGTGGATACATGTTTTGATAATTTTGGCATCTATAGTTCTAACTTTTATTTCACCCCTTTTCTTTTTTTTTTGTTTTTTTTTTCTATATTCTATGTTTACATTCCAAAGGCTTTCCCCTTTCCCAGTTCCCACCCACCATACTTCCCATAGTTCCTCTCCCCCCCAACTATTCCCCAATCATTCCCCCTCCCCCCTCGGTTTCTTTACTAAACTGGATGCAATCTTTACAGGCCCAGGGTCCTCTCCTTTCTTCTTCTTGGGAATCATTTGACTTGCTATTTGTGCCTTGAGTATTTAGGGCTTCTGGGCTCATTAATATCCACTTATCAGTGATTGCATTTCATGTGCATTCTTTTGTGATTGGGTTAATTCACTCAGGATGATATTTTCCAGGTCTATCCATTTACCTACAAATTGCATGAATTCATTATTTTTAATTTCTGAGTAGTATTCCATTGTATAAATATACCACATTTTCTGTATCCATTCCTCCTTTGAGGGATATTTGGGCTCCTTCCAATTTCTGGCTATTATAAACAAGGCTGCTATAAACATAGTGGAGCATGTGTCTTTATTGCATGCGGGGGAATCCTCTGGGTATATGCCCAGGAGTGGTATGCCAGGGTCCTCTGGAAGTGACATGCCCAATTTTCTGAGGAACCGCCAAACTGATTTCCAGAGAGGTTTTACCATTTTGCAATCCCACCAACAGTGGAGGAGTGTTCCTCTTTCTCCACATCCCCGCCAGCACTTGTTGTCTCTTGAGTTTTTAATCTTAGCCATTTTGACTTGTGTGAGGTGGAATCTCAGGGTTGTTTTGATTTGCATTTCCCTGATGACTAATGATGTTGAACATCTTTTAAGGTGTTTCTCGGCCATCCGAATTTCTTCTGGTGAAAATTCTTTGTTTAGCTCTGTGCCCCATTTTTTGATAGGGTTATTTGGTTCTTTGCGATCTAACTTCTTGAGTTCTTTGTATATATTGGATATTAGCCCTCTGTCGGATGTGGGGTTGGTGAAGATCTTTTCCCACTTTGTTGGTTGCCATTTTGTCCTTCTGACAGTGTCCTTTGCTTTGCAGAAACTTTGTAATTTTATGAGGTCCCATTTGTCAATTCTTGATCTTAGTGTGTAAGCTATTGGTGTTCTGTTCAGGAACTTTTCTCCTGTGCCCAAATCCTCCAGGGTCTTCCCAAGTTTCTTTTCTAATAGTTTCAGTGTGCCTGATTTTATGTGGAGGTCCTTGATCCACTTGGAGTTGATCTTAGTGCAAAGAGATAAGAGTGGGTCAATTCGCATTCTTCTGCATGTTGACCTCCAGTTGAACCAGCACCATTTGTTGAAAAGGCTATCTTTATTCCACTGGATGGTTGTGGCTCCTTTATCAAAGATCAAGTGACCATAAGTCTGTGGGTTAATTTCTGGGTCTTCAATCCTGTTCCATTGATCTGCTTGCCTGTTGCTATACCAATACCATGCAGTTTTTAACACAATTGCTCTGTAGTACTGCTTGAGGTCAGGGATATTGATTCCCCCCAAAAGTCCTTTTATTGTTGAGAATAGTTTTAGCTATCCTTGGTTTTTTGTTGCTCCAGATGAATTTGAGAATTGCTCTTTCTAGATCTATGAAGAATTGAGTTGGGATTTTGATGGGGATCGCATTGAATCTGTATATTGCTTTTGGCAAGATGGCCATTTTTACTATATTGATCCTGCCAATCCAGGAGCAAGAAATATTTTTCCATCTTCTGAGGTCTTCTTCGATTTCTTTCTTCAAGGACTTGAAGTTCCTGTCGTACACATCTTTTGCTTGTTTGGTTAGAGTTACACCAAGATACTTTATGTTGTTTGTGGCTATTGTGAAGGGTGTTATTTCCCTAATTTCTTTCTCAGCCTGCTTGTCCTTTGAGTACAAGAAGGCCACTGACTTGCTTGAGTTAATTTTATAACCTGCCACTTTGCTGAAGTTGTTTATCAGCTGTAGAAGTTCTCTGGTGGAGTTTTTTGGGTCGCTTAGGTAAACTATCATATCGTCTGCAAATAATGATAGTTTGACTTCTTCCTTTCCAATTTGTATCCCTTTGACTTCCTTATGTTGTCTAATTGCTCTTGCTAGAACTTCAAGTACTATATTGAAAAGATATTGAGAGAGAGGGCAGCCTTGTCTAGTCCCTGATTTTAGTGGGAATGCTTCAAGTTTCTCTCCATTTATTTTGATGTTGGCTACTGGTTTGCTGTAGATTGCTTTTACTATGTTTAGGTATGGGCCTAGAATTCCTGCTCTTTCCAAGACTTTTAGCATGAAAGGATGCTGAATTTTGTCGAATGCTTTTTCAGCATCTAATGAGATGACCATGTGGTTTTTTTCTTTCAGTTTGTTTATGTATATTTCACCCCTTTTCTATACCCATTACTCTCTTCCTTTCTTTCCTTCCTTCTTCCTTCATTCCTTCCTTTCCCCCTCATTTTCCCTTTGTTTCTGTTTTATTATGCCAGTTTTAGATCTCTATTACCAAGAAAATACTATCATGAAAGAGAGGGTTACAAAATGTTCATCAAAAGTTATTTATTTGTTTATTTTCTTATTTATTTTGACAAACATCTAAGAAGAATTAGCATTAGCTCTTCCTTTAATATTCGGTGGAGGGACACTCAAAATAGATCAATGTGTAAAATGCTTGCTGAGAAGATTGATGTCCACATACATGCTGTGGCATATGACTGTCCTCATATATATTGTTTTTTTGATCATTATAAAGAGCCACCTATTGGTTTACTGATATTTCTGTAAAAGTCTTGTATAAATTTACTATTATTATTATTACTACTATTATTATTATTGAGAATTTCATATACCATACTGTATTTATATCATTTTCCCCTCCTTCCAATGTCTGTCATGTCTGTCACTCACTTTCTTTCAAGGCCATGACCTATTTTCCTTTAATAATTCATTATTAAATATATATAAATATAACAGGGAAAGAAACAGCAAAATGGTGTGTTACAGTGGCAGTAAAGCTTTATTAAAGAGAATTACTTCTTTCTGGTAATTTGAATGGAATCTGTCCTAAGATTCTAGTTGGAAAGGGCAATTATCTAGCTAAGAGACCACTCCTTGGGAAAGCAGAAGCATTCTTCAGGAATGTTGATCCAACTTAAGTCATGTTCACCAATTGGGGAAATTATCCCTTTAATGAGTTGATATAGTTTTGCTTCCCAGAATTCTTGCTTTTTCATGTATTATTGGGTTTTCTTGTTTAGCTAAGTTCTAACTTAAAAGGACATAGCTTCCTTTTTCTTTTCTCCTTTCTTCTTGGATGCTGTCTAGAGCTTAAATATAATTTTTGGATATTTTTGTATAATTACTCATTTACCTCTGATGTGGCCTGTCCTACTCACTTCCATCATTTGACTGCTTATGTGGCTTTACTGCTTCACATTCTCTAGTTTCCATCCCTTGGCATATATCAATAGTTATAGCTTGAAGGTCTTGGTGTCTAATCAATTTACTCTCAAACCAATGTTTTAAAATATTTCATAAACAATTTCTTTAATTTCTTGATGTTTATATATGAGTATACTATTGCTGTCCTCAGACACACCGGAAAAGGCCATCATATCACATTACAGATGGTTGGGAGCCATCATGTGGTTACTGGAAATGACCAGTCAGTACTCTTTTAACTGTTGAGCCATCTTTCCACCCCGCAAACAAACTTTTGAATTTGCTCCAATGCTCTATTAAAACACACACACACACACAATTAAAAACCCCAAGATGAAACACTGTTCTTTCTGGCAGCATCTGAAAACTCTGGTAACAATAGGCTTAAACTCAATTATATGTATAATAATACCAAATACTACTGCATTATGGCTCCTTCTTCTTCAAGTTATATGATTACCTACAACAATGGTATTCAACCTGTGAATTGCAACCCTTTGGAAGTAAAGTGGATGTTTCTTAGGGATCTTTCACCAGGTATCCTACATAACAGTGCCTTACATTACAATTTATAACAGTAATAATACTACAATTATGAAGTAGGAATGAAAATATTTTTATGGTTTGGAGTCACTGCAACTTGAGGAACTATAGTCAATGGTCACAGCATTAGGAAGTTCAAGAACCACTAATATGTATTACCAGGCAGCAGAATTGTACTGCTCTATAAAACACTTAGACTTGCAATCTTTGTGTGGATATGCATTAGCAACTAGATGAATCTCAGTAATGGTGATGAGATTCTACCTTTCCTTTGTAGAAGAAGGCTGGGGAAACTCACTAAATACCTCGCCCAATTTAATATTAAGTGGAGATCTGTGAAACTTTAGGAGTCATCTCACATGTTGAATGTGGGAATTTACAGTGACATAGCTGATGACTTTTAGTGGCCATGTTTATAGAAGTAACTTTATTTAATAGATTGTGGTACCAAGGCTAATATTGAAAGACTTTTGTTGATCTGTAGGTATCCTGTCTCTTTTTATCTTACCAAGAAAGATTATGTAACATATGAAAAGAAGAAACTACATATACTAAATGTGGGGCATAAGCTGTTTTGATAGATATTAAAGCTTTGAAACTGCTATATATTTTCTACAAATATATTCTGCAAAACCAGAAATGACTACAACCAAGAATGACCAAAGAGACACAATAAGTTTTATGGAAAATATTGGGGCCCATAAAAATTAAAGCAAATAAAAATCAAGTAAAAGAAACTTCAGTGCAGTAAGAACATAGAAAAACCTACATGTAGATATGTAGATATTCCAAACATGAATTAAAGACACTGCTAATAAGTAAGTAGTGTTTATTGAAGATGTTTACAACCTACTTCAGTCACTGATGAAAGGACTGGAACAGCAAATCATTATAAGGTTAAAGAAGATCCAAATAGCTTATCTGTCCTTCCAGAGCTGGCTGATGTGTAGAGAACGAAACACCAAGTCTATACAACTTCACAAACTATTTTCTTAAGCAAATAAAATGTAATTTGGACAATCTAAAACAGCCACAACAATGTATGAAATAGATCTTAATATGTAATCAAACTATCTAAATTCATATATATTATGATGTAATATGGTAATTAAATTTAAATTAAATAACATTTAGAAATCAATAACATTTACAAGTGTATCAAGTCACTTCTAAAGTGTTTAATCCCTTCTACAAATGTATTATAAAAATCCTTAAATATTACATGCTCAGTTATCATAGGGCCACATCGTTAAAAATGAAATGTATCAAAGTTATGTTAAAAACAGAATAGAGGAAAGTGTAGGGGTAGAGTTTATGTGAAATCTCTACTGGGTCTTGGCATGTCCACTATTTGCTTGAATCCATGTTTTCACAAGAGACACTTAAACTTGTATTATTAAATTGATTATCTCTCTCTGATATGAGTGAACATCATCAAATAATGTTGGAAGCACAGATTTTCCCAAACAAATATAAACACACTCACATTTGCATACACACACACACACACACACACACACACACACATACTCACTCGCTCACTCACTTAACATATTATATGTAGACTATTCTTCATTCTAACTTTTGACTGAGACAACTCATCTAAGATTTTTTTATTAAACAAAAACAATTATTTTGAGTTCTTTGTATACATTGGAGATTAGCCCTCTGTCGGATGTGGGGTTGGTGAAGATTTTTTCCCAATTTGTTGGCTGCCGATTTATCCTTTTGACAGTCTTTTGCCTTACAGAAACTTTGTAGTTTTATGAGGTCCCATTTGTCTATTCTTGTTCTTAGAGTATAAGCAATTGGTGTTCTGTTCAGGAATTTTTCCCCTGAGCCGATGTCTTCAAGGGTCTTCCCCAGTTTCTTTTCTATTAGTTTTAATATACAAGTCAGTATTGACATTTATTTATGTCATCAAAATAAATGACTCTTACATATACATGAAATCTTTTGAAGCTAAAAGTAATATGCACTCAACCAGTTTTTAAAATCTATATGGAACATTAAACAGGATAGAAGAAGAAAAGAATCACTTATGAAGTCTTTTATGACAGGAAATTGTGACAGGTTCCTAATTAGACAAACAGTTCCATCTCCAAAAGAGAATACACAGTGTAACTGTAGCTTCATAGAATGAACTGGGTAGTATTCAATCTGTTTCTATTTTGTGGAATAGTTTGAGGAGTATTGGGACCAGGTCTTCTTTGAAGGTGTGAAAAATTCTGGACTAAACCCATCTGGTCCTGGGCTTTTTTTGGTCAAGAGACTTTTAATGACTACTTGTATGTCTTTAGGGGCTATGAGACTGTTTAGATTGTTTTTCTGATCCTGATTTAACTTAGGTATTTGGTATCTGTCTGGGAAATTTTCCATTTCCATTCAGTTTTGCTGAATAAAATCTTTTGTAGTAGGATCTGATTTTTTTTTAAATTTCCTCAGTTTCTGTTGTTATATCTCCCTTTTCATTTCTGATTTTGTTAGTCTGGCTAAGGGTTCATCTATCTTGTTTATTTTCTCAATGAGCCAGCTCCTGGTTTTGTTGATTCTTTCTATAGTACTTTTTGATTCTACTTGGTTGATTTCAGTCCCAAGTTTGATGATTTCCTGCCATCTACTCCTCTTGGAAGTATTTGCTTCTTTTTGTTCTAGAATTTCAGGTGTGCTGTTAATCTGGTAGTGTATGCTCTCCAGTGTCTTTTTGGAGGCACTCAGGGCTATGAGCTTTCCTCTTAGGACTGTGAGTATCCCCCTCTGTATTTGTCATGCACTAGCAGAGCCTCCAGATGACAGCTATATACAGCTCTGGTCAGCAAGTACTTGAGAGTATCGATAATAGTGTCTGGGATTTGTAACTGTAGGTGGGATAGGTCACTAGGTTGGGTAGTCTCTGGATTGTCTTTCCCTCAGACTCTGCTCCACACTTTGTCTCTATATATCCTTCTATAGGTATTTTGTTCCCCTTTCTAAGAAGGACCAGAGTATCAACACTTTGTTCTTCCTTCTTCTTGGGCATCATTTGATATGTGAATTGTGTCTTGGGTATTCCAAGTTTCTGGGCTAATATCCACTAATCAGTAAGTGGATACCATGTATGTTCTCTTATGGTTGGGTTACCTCACTTAGGATGATATTATTCAGTTTCAGAAATTTGCCTAGAATTTCATAAATTTATTGTTTTTAATAGATGCTTAGTATGCCATTGTGTAAAGATACCATATTTTCTGTATCCATTCCTCCATTGAGGGACATCTAGGATCATTCCAGCTTCTGGCCATTATAAATAAGACTGCTATGAACATAGTAGAGCATGCGTCCTTATTATATGTTGGAGCATATTCTGGGTATAAGCCCAGGAGTGATATAGCTGGGTCCTCAGGCAGTAATACTATGTCCAGTTTTTTGAGATACCACCAGACTGATTTCCAGAGTGGTTGGTTGCACCAGCTTGCAATCCTAGCAGAAGTGAAGGAGTGTTTCACTTTATCCACATCCTAGCCAGCACCTGCTGTCTCCTGAGATTTTTTTTTTTTAACTCAGCCATTCTGACTGGTGTGAGGTGAAATCTCAGGGTTATTTTGATTTGCATTTCCCTGATGATTAAGGATGTTGAACATTTGTTTAGGTGTGTCTCAGCCATTTGATATTCCTCAGGTATTGATTTTAGGTCTTCTTTGAAGGTCTGATAGAATTCTGCACTAAAACCATCAGGTCCTGTGCTTGCTTTTTTTTTTTTTTTTTTTTTTTTTTTTTTTTTGGTTGGAAGACTTTCTATGACCCCTTCTATTTCTTTAGGGGTTGTGGGACTGTTTAGATGATCTATTTGATCCTGATTTAATTTTGATATTTGGTATCTGTCTAGGAAATTGTCCATTTCCTCCAGATTCTCCAGTTGTGTTGAGTATAGGCTTTTGTAGTAGGATCTGATGATTTTTGAAATTCCTCAGTTTCTGTTGTTATATCTCCCTTTTCATTTCTAATTTTGTTAATTTGGATACTGTCTCTGTGCCCTTTGGTTAGTCTGGCTAAGGGTTTATCTATCTTGTTAATTTTCTCAAAGAACCAGCTCCTGATTGTGTTGATTCTTTGTATGGTTCTCTTTGTTTCTACTTGATTGATTTCAGCCCTGAGTTTGATGATTTCCTGTCTTCTACTCCTCCTGGGTGAATTAGCTTCTTTTTGTTCCAGGGCTTTCAGGTGTTCCATTAAGCTGCTAGTGTATGCTCTCTCCAGTTTCTTTTTGGAAGCACTCAGGGCTAGGAGTTTTCCTCTTAGTACTGCTTTCCTTGTGTCCCATAGATTTGGGTATGTTGTGCCTTCATTTTCATTAAATTCTAAAAAGTCTTTGATTTCTGTCTTTATTTCTTTGGCCAAGTTATCATTGAGTAGAGTATTGTTTACCCTCCATATGTATGTGGGCTTTCTATTGTTTTTGTTGCTATTTAAGACCACTCTTACTCCATAGTGATCTGATAGGAGGCATGGGATTATTTGGATCTTCTTATATTTGTTGAGGTCTGTCTTGTGACCAATTATATCGTCGATTTTGGAAAAGGTACCATGAGGTGCTGAGAAAAAGGTATTTTCTTTTGCTTTAGGATGAAATGTTTTATATAAATATATATATATATTAAATCCAATTGGTCCAAAGCTTCAATTAGTTTCAGTGTGTCCCTATTTAGTTTCTGTTTTCCTGATCGGTCTATTGAGGAGATCGGGGTGTTGAAGTCACCCACAATTATTGTGTTAGGTGCAATGTGTGCTTTGAGCATTAGTAAAGTTTCTTTTACAAATGATGGTGCCCTTTCATTTGGAGCATAGATGTTCGGAATTGAGAGTTCTTCTTGGAGGATTTTTCCTTTGACCAGCAAGAAGTGTCTTTCTTTGTCTCTTTTGATGACATTAGGTTGAAAGTCAATTTTATCTGATATTAGAATGGCTACTCCAGCTTGTTTCCTGATACTATTTGCATGTAAAATTTTCTTCCAGACTTTTACTCTAAGGTAGTGTTTGTCTTGTTGATTTTCTCAAAAAGCAACTTCTGGTTTTGTTGATTGTTTGTATGGTTCTTTTTGTTTGTACTTGGTTGATTTCAACCCTGAGTTTGATGATTTGCTGCTGTCTACTCCTCTTTCTTGTATTAGCTTCTTTCTGTTCTAGAGCTTTCAGGTATGCTGTTAAGCTGCTAGTGCATGTTCTCTCCAGCTGCTTTTTTGGAAGCACTCAGAACTATGAGTTTTCCTCTTAGCACTGCTTTCATTGTGTCCCATAAATCTGGGTATTTTGTTTCATTATTTTCATTGAATTCTAAAAAGTATTTGATTTCTTTCCTTATTTCTTCCTTGAAAAATGTATCATTGAGTAGAGCATTGTTCAGCTTCCGTGTGTATGTGGGATTTCTGTTGTTTTTGTTGCTATTGAAGGCAACCCTTACTCCATAGTGATCTGATAGGAGGCATGGGATTAGTTCGATCTTCTTACATCTGTTGACGTCTGTTTTGTGACCAATTATATGGTCAATTTTGGAGGAGGTACCATGAAGTGCTGACAAGAAGGTATGTTCTTTTGATTTAGGATGAAATGTTCTATAGATATCTGTTAAATCCATTTGGTCCAAAACTTCAGTTAGTTTCACTGGGTCTCTGTTTAGTTTGTGTTTCTCTGATTGATCCATTGAGGAGAGTGGGATGTTGAAGTCACCCACAATTATTGTGTGAGGTGCAATGTGTGCTTTAAGCTTTAGTAAAATTTCCTTTACAAATGAGGGTGCCGTTGTATTTGAAGCATAGTTGTTTAGAATTGAGAGTTCTTCTTAGCAGACTTTTCCTTTGATGTGTATGAAGTGTCCTTAAGTGTCTTTTTTTATGACTTTTGCTTGAAAGTCAATTTTATCCAATATTAGAATGGCTACATCAGCTTGTCTCCTGGAAGTATTTGCTTGGAAAATTGTTTTCCTTTTACTCTGTGGCAGTGTTTGTCTGTGAAACTGAGATGTGTTTCCTGTAAGCAGCAAAATGTTGGGTCCTGTTTACACATCCAGTCTGTTAGTCTATATCTTGTTGGAGAATTGAGACCATTCATGTTAAGAGATATTAAGGAATAGTGATTGTTGTTTCCTGTTATTTTTGATGTAATTTTTATGTTTGTGTGGTTATCTTCTTTTGGGTTTGTTGAAAGAATTAATTTCTTGCTTCTTCTAGTGTGTAGTTTCCCTCCCTTTGTTGGTGTTTTCCATTCATTAACCTTTGAAGGGCTGCATTTGTGGAAAGATATTGTGTAAATTTATTTTTGTCATGGAATATCTTGCTTTCTCCATCTATGGTAATTGAGAGATTTGCTGAGTATAGCAGCCTGGGTGGCCATTTGTGTTCCCTTAGGTTCTGTAAGACATTGCCCAGGATCTTCTAGGTTTCATAGTCTCTGGTGAGAAGTCTGGTGCAATTGTGTTAGGTCTGCCTTTATATGTTACTTGCCTTTTTTCCCCTAATTTGAAATCTTTATAAAATACATCATCTGACTACTATCGTTGGTATTCATTTCCTTGTACAGGTCACATATTCTGGGTTTTTATGGCTTATACTTGTTGTAAACCATTTTCTGATAAACTATGGTAATTACATTCTCTCATCCATGTTGCACCCATGTTTATACCATGTTTATTGAATTATATCTTATTTTTTAATTTGACTTAACTTATTCTATAAAATGTATATCTTCTACAGTATATATGAGGTGATAAATACTCATTTACTTAATTTTAATATTAAATTTTGACGCTGGTGATTTGGCAGGAAATATTAAAAAAGTAATACTATCCCATGCTACAACACCTGGTAGTCTCATCCCCTTTTGGCTAGCCCCTGTCAGTACTCTTCCCTTCTCCAGTTTGCCTGGCTCAACGCTTCCCCTACCTTCTCAGTCATCTACCCCCCTGTATCTAGTTGTCACAAATCCCTTTATCCCAGTAAATCGAAACTTTTGAAGCTTATAATTAATCAGTCAGATTTATATATCAATAAATTCTCCATCCACAAGATGCCCACACAATAACTTCAGAGCCAACTGATAATGATATAAATTGCCCACCTAGATAAGACAAATTGTCCTGTTATTATGGATTCCGCATAAGATAATCATAACTACCTGTGGCTACTTAAAGTCACTCAGAGTCTGGCTCATCCTGTCTCTTCTCCATCTTTGTATGACTTAATTTTTCAGTTTACACCTTTTTGCCTACATGTATGTATGTGTACCATGTAGAAGCATGACGCTCACAAAGGACACAATGGGACATTGTACCCCTGGAACTACAATATAAATACTTAAGAGGTATCAAGTGACTGATGGGAACTAAACTCATGTTCTCTCCAAAATAGCAAATGTTCTTTATTACTGAGCCATCTCTTTATCCCCTAGAAAGACACATTCATTTTGCACTGTTTTTAATGAGGAAAGAAACTGTGAGGTGCTATTTAGTTCAAATGAAATTGACCTTCAAAAACTGAGCTTCACATGCTGATATGGCTAAATGTAAGGTAGTTGCCATTAACATGTTTAAGTTCCTGTGTTTGATTCCATGATGCAAAACCAATCAACTGACAAATTAATCCATCAATCTGCTCTTCAGGCAGAAAATGAAATACTGTGTGTATTATGATTTGAGAAGACACTTAACTGGGCTTTGAGGAAAGAGTTGCAAAACTTATTCTCTTTATGATATAAATTATAAAGCAAAATTATCTGATCATTGGAAAGAAAGGAAAATAAAGATAGCTTAAGGGATGGAAGTGTAAGCTTTGATTAATTAATGAGCAGATAGATAAAAGTCCATAAATATGAATAAGTAAATGCAGCTTGGGAGTGTTTATGTAAAGAAAGATACTATGAATTTGTTTAATTTTTTGATTAAGTTTTACTGGGGGGGGCACCTAAGTGGATAAACTCAGAATCACAGTGACTGATTTAGAATTGTGATTTACTTTGTAGAATTTCTCCCAGAGTATATGTAGAGAAGTGAGGGTTCTAATTATCTACTTTCTCCTTGCTGTAACTAAATACCAGACAAGGAGCAATTTATAGAAGTATTTAGTTTTGCTAACAGTATAAGTGGATACAGTCTAGGATGTCCTGAAAAAATGGTAGTAGGATAGTTCCTACCACTGGCAGTGGAAGCATTAAGCTGCTGGTTACATCAAATCAGCCTTCAGGAAGCAGAGAAACTAGGCTAGAAGTGGGCTAAGTCTGTAACTCCCAAAGCCTCTTAAATCTTTTTCTGATTAGCCATTTTGTCTACCACTCAATTAGACTTTACTTTCAAACAATGGTCCTTCCTTCTACAATTTAACTTTACATTCATGGTTTTGATTAAAGGTGTGTTCTAAGGGCATGTCTCTATTCCAGCCACAGGAAATAGAGGTGTGAGCCACACCACAACTAGAAACATATTTTTCAAGTAAATAACACATTCTCACATTCATAGCATGATAGAGATTTAAGAGACTAAGATATTCATGAGAAAAGAGGCTTAAGGGAAGCTACTTTAAGGGCAGTGCAAAGGGAGAGGGTGAAGTTTTACCAGGTGAGTTTTACAGATAGGTTGCAGAGAGATCAAGCTAGACACAGAGGAACAAACAAGCCAGATAATGAGAAATAAGCAGAAGATTAGAACAGATTGCCAAAGCTTATATGAGGCCAAGCAAAAATTTCAGGAAAGGCTGAGAGAGAAACCAGATTTAATTAGTCAGTTTGGAGAGGAGTTTTGAGCCAGAACAAGTGAAAAGAACAGCCATCCAGAGTTCAGAAAGATCTAGGAAGGAGTGAGCTTATTCAGCAGCACGTGTTGGAGGTTGCAAACATTCTAGGCCTAGATTAGATCGTGCAGAGGCCAGAGGCGTTCAATACTATTCCTAGGCTACCAGATGGAGGAAATGTCAGAGGTGACAATAGCATCAGGTGAAAAAAAGGTACCATTTCTATTACCAGGAGTATATGAGAACATTTGAAGACAACATTTAATTGGGGTTGGCTTACAAACTCAGAGGTTCAGTCCATTGTCATCAAGGCAGAAACATGGCAGCATCCAGGCAGATATGGTGTAGGAGGAACTGAGAGTTCTACATCTTCATCTGAAGGCTGCTAGTAGAAGACTCCCTTCCAGTCAACTAGGGTGAAGATCTTAAGCCCACACCCACAGTGACACACCTACTCCAACAAGGCCACACCTCCTAATAGTGCCACTCCCTGGGAAAAGCATATACAAACCATAACAGGAGGGAATAGAGAAATGTTATAATTGCATTAAATGTTCTTATTCCAAAAGAGAAGAATGATACTTCAGTAAAGAAAGATTTAACCCAAACTAGGCTGTTGTGGAATGTAGATCATTATCATCTTAATTAAGTTGCTAAGACTACTAGTGAGATTTCTCAGGATCAGGCCTTTTGATATTCCCTCATAGAGTCAGGTTGACCAGAATTATTAGACCCATACATGAAGTTTTCATTCCTCTCACTAGTGTATCTGCCTGTCTTTATTGCATACCTACAAGTAGCTTTGTGGTCTCTGTGGTGAGTGAGGGAAAGGTGTGTGATAAAGTATGCAGAGTATAAGTTAACTGCTGCAGTGACTACATCTATAAACCTATAGGGACTCACATCCATGCTGGGCTAAGACAGCACCAGTTCATCCACTTGCATGCCACGTATCTCTTGTAAGTGACATCTCATTTATGCTCTTGTGAGAGCTCATTGGTTCACCAAGTAGACTTGGGTAGAGTTGTCAGGGTATTTTTCTCATCAATCCCTATCTGTGCTGTTTGTTCATGTCTTCCCAGGAAAAGATCACATGAGGACAAACACCAAACACCAAACACCAAGGCTCTATAGCCAGAATCTGAGACTTCTGTTGTTTCATCCAGGTTCCAATAGCTTACATTATCTTGATGCTCCAGCTCAGCTCTGTGCTGTATTCATGGCCTCTTCAACTCTAATCATTGTCTACACCTTTCCTCATTCAGACATACCATATTTTGAAAATCTCCAATATCTTGGAGTTTGTATTTCTCCCTTTCCTTTCCTCTCTCCAGAACTTCCCATGTATCAACACAAACCTTATAGTTGGCCTAACTTAACGCCTTTTCCCCTTGATTACAATTTCACAAGATATATTATTATAAATATACAATGTGGGAATGGATAAAATCTTCAACAAATAAACTACTCAAGTGCCAGGACCTATGTTTAGAAGCTTAGAGCTAAGTAAAAAATTTGGTGTGCTCATAATCATCTGTCACTCTGACACTTGGTGACAGGGACAGGTACATGCTTGAAACCTATTGGCTAAGTAGCCTATTTAAATTGGTGGGCTCTGTGTTCAGTGAGATACTATCTCAAAGGGCAAGTGTGAGAGTGATAAAGGAAGACACTAAACATCAATAACTGGCCCCTATAAGAACATGCACAGAATGTACCTGCACATACATGTATATAAATGTATATAAATGCTACACACACACACACACACACACACACACACACACACACACAGGGAGAGAGAGAGAGAGAGAGAGAGAGAGAGAGAGAGAGAGAGAGAGAGAAATTGTACAATCATAAGCATACAGAAGATGATAGTATATATGAATTTAAAATATTCTTCACACTCTTTTTTTATTTTCTATATTCTTTGTATAATTCCAAATGATTTTCCCTTTCCCAGTTCCCCCCTCCCCCTAAGTCCCATAAGTCCTCTTCCCTCCACCAGTTCTCCAATCTACCCCCTCACTCCTCTGTCCTGGCAATCTCCTACAATGCTGCATCAAGCCTTCCCAGGACCTGCCCTCTTCTTCCTTATTCGTGGGAATGACTTGATATGTGGGTTGTGTTTTGGGTATTCTGAATCTTCTGGGCTAATATCCACTTATCAGTGACTGCATTCCATGTGTGTTCTTTTGTAAATGAGTTACCTCACTTAGTATAATATTTTCCAGTTCCAACCATTTGCCTAAGAATTTCATGAATTCATTGTTTTTAATTGCCGAGTAGTATCCCATTGTGTACATATACCACAGTTTCTGTATCCATTCCTCCATTGAGAAACGTCTGGGTTCTTTCCAGCTTCTGGCTATTATAAATGAGGCTGCTATGAACATAGTGGAGAATGTGTCTTTATTGCATGCTGAGGAATCTTCTGGGTATATGCCCAGGAGTGGTATGGCAGGGTCCTCCGAAAGTATCATGTCCAGTTTTCTGAGGAACCACCAAACTGATTTCCAGAATGGTTGTACCATCTTGCAATCCCATCAGCAGTGGAGAAGTGTTCCTCTTTCTCCACATCCTCACCAATATCTGCTGTTTCCTGAGTTTTTAATATTAGCCATTCTGACTGGTGTGAGGTGAAATCTCAGGATTGTTTTGATTTGCATTTATTAATGACTAATGATGTTGAACATTTCTTAAGGTGCTTCTCAGCCATCTGAATTTCTTCAGGTGAAAATGCTTTGTTTAGCTCCGTACCCCATTTTTAATAGGGTTATTTGGTTTTCTGGGGTCTAACTGCTTGAGTTCTTTGTATATATTGGATATTAGCCCTCTGTCGGATGTAGGGTTGGTGAAGATCGTTTCCCAATTTGTTGGTTGATGTTTTGTCCTTTTGACAGTGTCCTTTACCTCACAGAAACTTTGTAATTTTATGAAGTCCCATTTGTCAATTCTTGATCTTAGAGCATGAGCAATTGGTATTCTGTTAAGGAACTTTTCCTCTGTGCCCATGTTTCAAGGGTCTTCCCCAGTTTCTTTTCTATTAGTGTCAGTGTGTCTGATTTATGTGGTGGTCCTTGATCCACTTGGAGTTGAGCTTAGTACAAGAAGATATGAATGGATCAATTTACATTCTTCTGCATGCTGACCTCCAGTTGAACCAGCACCATTTTTTGAAAAGGCTATCTTTTTTCCACTGGATCTTTTCAGCTCCTTTGTCAAAGATCAAGTGACCATAATAATCATGGGTTACATTTTTTGTTTTGCTTTTTTAAAAATATTTTTTGTTTTACTATTTCCATGTTAAAAATAAAGCTAAGCTTTGAACTCTCCTTATATTTATATGGCCCCTGAATCCTCAGCTATCCATAACTTATCAGGATCTGATTAGTTAATTTTAGGATATTGAGTAGGCCCAAAAATGTTAGAACTTGTCAAAATGAGGGGGAAAAATAATGAACTGAGTAAAGACTGCAAACTTTAAGTTTCCTGGGAAAGTTAGAGATACTGATGTTGACAATTTTACCTCCATGGATGTGCAATAATGATGAGAGCAGCTTGTTGTTCTTCGATGTCAAATTAATGTTATAGACATGTTCATCTATGTTGAGTAAGAGTATATTCTTCTTCAAATAAGTTTTGTAAAAATATTGTCTGGTCTGTCTCTGTCTTTCTCTCTACCTCCCTCTACTACTCCTGTTCATATGTTTTTATGTGATCAATAAGGTAGCTAATTTAGAGCTAGGCAAAGTTAACTAATGATAAAAATGGCATGCTTATATTATTATACTATATCAAATACCAAAAAAAATAATTTGTTTTCATTTAACTGTTGATATTATTTTATATTTTACTTATTTAATATTTCACTTCTGATGAATCAATTATATATAAAATGTACTAGATTATTGTAAGTTTAACATTGATCACAGTGGTAATGTTATGCAAAAATTTTCTTTAATCATAATTTAAAAAAAACTACCCACTTGAGATAATGTACAATATTTAAGGTTTTTATTTACCCACATATGTGACATTGAAATGAAATATAAGGATTCTTCTTATAGAAATTTTAAATAAGATTATTTGTGCCATAGTGGAACAGAATATATAATACAACTAATGATCAACCATTCACTTTTAAGGAAGCACTATATGTAAAATATATTTTAAAATAAGCCTGATTTTTTTGAGTTTATTATGTATAGAATTAGAATTTACCTTATTTGTATTGAAAATTTTACAACTCTGAGAATGAATTTTCAGAAGAAAAACTACTTTAAAGGATTCAGATGCTAGAAGTATTGATCTGTTGTTTGATGTTTGAATGTGTTTTCTCCCAGTTTCTGGTGCTTTAGGTTAATGGTAGTTGTGATGGTCTGATGAACTGGACCGTTGGTTCAGCTGTTGACTCATGAGTGACTACACATCTGTCCTGCTTCCATTCACCAACGGTGTGAAAACAGAGATCAGCATGAGTGTCTAGCAGTAGTTGGGATTGAGATGGGGAAAAAACAGTATTGAGGAGAGGATAATGCAATTAAATACTAAACTACAATCTCACAAATGAACAAATATATAATAAAAAATAAAAATTTGAAAAAAATGTTATTATATAGAGATACATTGAAGCATATACACAGTATACTTTGTTTTTCTTTCTCCGAAGCATGAACACATATGAACAGATAAAAAACAAAACAAAACAAAAACAAAAAACAGCATATTGTTTTATATGCGTAAAAAAAAATCCTAGAGATGGGATATTTAAAGGAAAATTGAAAACAACATCCTTCATGAATAGGAGTAGTACCCCTCTACAAGGCTTCATGCATCTTTTTATTTACTTGTTTGTTTGTTTGTTTGTTTGTTTGTTTTTACACTCCAGATTTTATTCCTCCCCCAATCCCCCACTACGGTTCACTCTCCAAAAGTTCGACATCCCAGACCTCCTCCCCATAGCCGGCCCTCCCCCACCATCTCTTCGAGGAAGTCTCCACACCCTATCTCCACCCCACCTGACCTCTAAACAATCTGGACCCTCCAGTCTCTTTGGGGTTAGGTTAACTTAGCTTGGATATCTTTTGTCTTCCCAGCATGTGAATTTCCCTCCTCCAATCGACTATCTCTATTGTCTGGTAAATAAATTATGAATGAGAATGGGTAATTCTAGGAGTACTCCCCAGGAAAGAGCATTCAAATATGCTGTCAAGGACCAAATGGTCAGCCCTGAAAATAAATATATAAATAACACTATATGGACTCAACTATTATGTTTTAGAATATGTAAATATTTCTGTGTTTGTGTGTATATGCAATTAAAATGAATGACAAAAGATGCCATGAATTTGAAGAATATGAAGAGATATATAAAAGAGTTTGGAAGGAGGAAAACAGATTATTTTTTATTTAGTATTTAATTATAATTAAATACTAAAATACAATCTCACAAATGAGCAAACAAATAATATAAAAAATAATAAAAAGCACATACATAGTATACTTTACTTTTCTTTCTCCAAAGCATGAACACACATGGACAGATAGAAAAAAAACACATTTTTGCCCCTCAACCTGAAAGACTCCTCTGTATATACAACACACATCATTACTATCTCTGGTAACTAGATGGTACAGTTTTTGACAATTATTTCACATAATTCAAAACAAAGAAAAATATGAGTCATTCATACAAATTATCCTATAACTTTGTACTTATTATTTAGAAATATAATGTAAATGTTTTTATTATTTTGTTCTTTTAGTCATCTGTCTGTTTTGAAACAAGGTCTCTCTTTTTTATTATACCATAACATATCATATAACAGTAAATATAAGAATTCACATAAATATAAGAAAGTAATGTGCTGCTACGTAGCCTGTCTTCCCTTGAACTCTTGAGACATTGTCTCGCCCTCTTGATATAGGATTCCAGGCATGAGACATCATTCACATTATATAAGTTATCTCTTGAAATATTCTTATTCTAGTGATTATAAATAAATTTACTTGAAATCATCATCCAATGGACAGAGTTCTTTGTTTTCATGTTATATTGTATTATAATCTATATCTTTGGAAATCATCAATCATTTTACATTTATGATGCCACAAAATTTTAAAACATATACAATATTTATTAACTTAATGGTCTTATGAAAATTTGATAACTAATAATTACATAGAAATGCTACTGTTACTTTGAAATTCACAGGATATCATATTTATGCATATATCATACATTTTATTCATTGTTCAAGTTTAGGAAAATTTCCCTCAGTATCTCAGTATTTATCATTATACTAAATCTTGTTTGAGGTGTTTTGTAAACTATATTAGCAGTAACTTGCTATTTATTATATCAAATTTTGTGCTGATCAGAGAGTATTAGAGCCATCGTTTGGCTGTTGATTGCTTTCATTAAGGAAAATTCCTATTATCACTTGCTAGCTCTTACAACTGCATATCTTGTCATATAATCTATGTTGAGATTGAAGGAGAACAGTCCAATAAGTGCATTAAAGTGACGAAGAATGAATAGTAGGTTTTTATTAGATGGTATAAAAGGATAGGAGTGATAGAATGCAGAGCACCAAAATGTGCGGTGGCCAGAGTCCATAAGCAATCAGGAAATTAAGAGATGGGGCCAATGTTGACACTTCAGTTCTTAATTATCCTAATTAGAGACCATCAGAACAGCAAAATAATGTTTATTGAGCCTGGCAACATGAAAGATTTCATTGTGCTTATTGCTTATTTTGGCAGCCATTTTACACTGTTGACACTCATGCTGTGTAGTTAACAAAATCTCATAAGCTGTTTTTATGAACTGTGGTTAAGATAAACCTTGCTATTCCTCCCCTTACAAAATTGCCTCTTTGAACTCACTTTAAGAATTCATACTTCCCATGTACTATAAACCTACAATATTTAGCTTAATTTTATAATACAAAAATAATCCACTGTCCAAAAATGATGGTCATCTAACAGTCATAATAATTGTAAGTAATATTTAGCCATTAAATAACAGCACCCAATATGTCTTGGTATCAGAGTTCAGGGTGAAAAGGCAATGTTTAGGATATCATTATAAAATCATAGACTAACTATATCACTAATATATTACATGTTTAAAATAATAATGCTTACTGAAAGGCTGACAAAACTATTCTTGGGGCTGGGGGATGACTCACTCAGTCAATAAAACTCTTTCATGCAAGCATTAGTAACTGAATTTTCATTCTAGAATACATGCAAAAATATTGTTACACAGGTACAGCTCTGTAGTAGGAGAACTGGAATGGGGGATGCAAGTGGTTCCTAGGAAACTCATGAGCCAGAAAAATATTCTCAAATTGTTGAGTTTTAGGTTGAGTCAAAAATCTTGTCTTAAGATAGTTAGGATCACTTATCCTCTGCACTTTTATTGGTTGTGATCTGAAAGCAGGCAATGTAGTGAGAGATAGCCCCTGTTACCACTTTAGGAGTCCCACATGAAGACCAAGCTCTATGTCTGTTACACATGTGCAAAGGGCCTAAGTCTGTAACATTGATGTTCTTTGGTTGGCTGTTCAGGCCCTTTGAGCCCCTATGTGTTAGCTGATTCTAAGTTTACTTGTGCTGTCCTTGGCCAATCTGGCTCTGGTAACTCTTTCCCCCTACTTCTACAGGACTCCCCAAGCTTCACATAGTGTTTGGCTGTGGGTCTCTCGATCAGTTATCATCAATTGCTGGGTGAAACTTCTCTGACAACGTTTATTATACTATCCTCTGTCTGCAAGCACAGCAGAATATCTTTAATAGTCTCATGGATTGGCTCCCTTTCATGGCATGAACCTCTGCTGGGCCAGTCATTGCTTGGCTCTTCTCTCCAACTTTGCTCAGTCTTTTACCCCAGAACATCTTGTAGGCAGGACATATTGTGGGTCTAAGGTTTTGTGGATGGAGTGGTGTCTGAATCACTCCATTGGAAGCCTTGCCTGGTTAAAGGTGATAGTTGCTCAGGTGCTATATACTCTATTACTGGGAGTCTTGGCTAAGATCGCCCTCATGGATTCCTGAGAGTTTTAACTGTCCTGAGAGTCTTGTTCATCCCAGAGATGCCCCCATACTGATCCAGTTGTCTTTTCAGTGCTCTCTCCACACACCCATGTCATCCTTCCTTTTACATCCTCAATCCTCCCACTCCCAGTGCCCCCCTCCATCCAGGACGTCTTATGTATTTTCCATTCAAAGTGAATTTGAGCAACCCCACTTGGGCCATCCTTGCTACTTAGCTTTTCTGAGGACTGTGGGTTGTGCATGGTTATCCTATGTTTCATGACTGCTATCCATAAGTATATACCATGGTTGTGTTTCTGAATCGAGGTTACCCCACTCAGGATGATCTTTTCTTATTACATCCTTTTCCGTGCAAATTTTATTATGTCATTGTTTTTAATAGTTGTGTGTATAAGTATCACATTTTATATTTTTTGGTTGAGGACATTTAAGTTTGTGGTTTCCAGCTACTATTAATAAAGCTGCTATGAATAAGAGTTCGTATGGTATGTATTCATGAGAATCTTTGAATATATGCTCAAAAGTGATATAGCTGGGTTTTGAAGTAGAACTATTCCTAGTTTTCAGAGACCGCCAAAATGATATCCTAAGTGGTTGTAAAAGTTTGCACTCCCACCAGCAATAGAGGAATCTTTCCCCTTGCTGTACATTCTAACCAGCATGAACTGAGACTTGAGCTTGTGATCTTAGACATTTTGACATGTGTAAAGTAGAATATTACACTTATTTTGATTTGGATTTCCCTGATAACTAAGGATGATGAACATTTCTTTAAATGCATTTTTGGCTATTAATAATCGCTCTGTTAAGAATTCTGTTTATATATGAACGCCATTTTTAAATTGGGTTATTTAGTTTGTTGGTGTTTTCTTTCTTGAACTTTTTGTATACATTTTGGGTACAGCCACATCAGTCAGATGTGGAGTTGGTGAAAATCTTTTTCGATTGTGCAGGCTGCCATTTTGTTCTTTCAATGATACTTTTGCCTTCCAAAAGGTTTTCAGTTTCTTAATGCCCCACTTAGTAATTGTTGATATTACTGCCTGAGCTGTTAGTCTTCTATTCAGTAAGTTGTCTCCTAAGCCTATGCATTCAAGACTATTCCATTTTTTGCTTCTATCATATTTAATGTCTCAGATTTTATGTTGAGTTCTTTGATCCACTTGGACATGAGTTTTGTGCAGGGTGCCCAATATGGATGTATTTGCATTCTTCAACATACATCCAGTTAGAACAGCACCATATGTTCAACATGTTTTCTTTTTGCCTATTGTGTAGTTTTGGATTCTTTGTCAAAATTCAAGTGTACATAGGTGAAGATATTTACTTTTGGTCTTTGCCTCAGTTATATTGATAAGTCTTTCTGTTTTTATGCCAATACCATGTGGTTTTTATTACAGTTGCTATATAGTGCAGTTTGAAATCAGGGATGGTGATACCTCCAGGAGGTCTTTTATTATACAGAGCTGTTTTAGCTACCCTGGGTTTTTTTGTTTTTCCAAATGAAGTTGAGTATTTTTCTATCAAGGCTTATAAGAATTGTGTTGGACTGTTGATGGAAATTGCGATGAATCTCTAGATTGCTTTTGGTAGGATATTAATTTTTACTATGTTTACATGAGCATAGGCGATCATTCCATCTTTTGATATCTTCAATTATTTCTTCAAATATTTGAAGTTCTTATCATATCACTTGCCTGTATCAATATATTTTACATTATTTGTAGCTACTTGTAAAGGATGTTGTTTCCCTAATTTTGTAAAACTTTGACTTCTGACTTTCCAATTTGCATGCTGTTGCTCTCCTTTAGTTGTCTTATTGCTCTAGCATGTGGCTTTTCTTTTTAGTTTGTTTATATGGTTGAACACATTGATGAATTTTATATCTTGAACTATCACTGCATCTCTGGAATGAAGTCTATTTGATTATGGTTGGTGATGATTTTATTGTATTCTTGAACTCAGTTTAATGTTTTATAATGTACTCTTGCATCAATGTTCTAAAGATGATTGGTCTGAAACTCCTTTCTTGGTGTAGTCTTTGTGTCAGGATAACAGTTGCCTTATAAATTGAATTTGGCAATGTTCCTTATGTTTCTAGTTGTGGAAGAATTTGAGGAGTATTAGTCTTAGCTCTCCTTTGAAGATCTAGATACTATAAATATGTGCATACACCCCAACATATATACAAACACAAAGGAACCTACACAAATATTTAGTGCTATTTGAAACATTTAATTATTCCCACCAACTACGTCAATAGTGTGATTTTTGTTTAGCACATGACTGCCCCAATGTAACTCAGTAAGTAGTCCTGACAGGTTTGGTTTCAAAAAAGACTTATTACTTGGAGAAGGTGTTGAATTCCTTTGTTTGAATTTTATTATGAAGAAATTTTTGCAGCTGCTTACCCAGAAACCCAAATTTGAAAGTATTCACCCAAAAATTGAACAAATGATTACCCCAAACACAAAGGATTATAAAACTCATTATAACCTATTCAACAGAAATTATGAATCACTGAATCATTACAGATGTGGTTGCCTGCAAGAGACCTGAACAAAATCAAGCCAGTAGGCATTTCAGGATGGATGAGGGATGAGCACAGGAGCCTCTCCACTTTCTGAAGAATAATTGGCAATAGATGGTTTCTGGGAGAGGAGGATAATTGAATTGTTTTGAAAGTATAGCCCCTTGTAGATTGATCATGCTCTGTGGATAGCTTACAAGCATATGATTGAAGATAGATATAATTTTAGATTAAGTGAGTTCTAATTTTGTTTAAAGAAGAGGATATCAACTTGCCAGGGTGACATGGTTGGAGATCCAGGAGTAGTTGGAATAGGAAAGTTGCAGAAGAATGTGAGCAAATCACCTCATATATTTATGCAATTTTTAAAAATAAATTTCATGCCATGGTGAAAAAGTATGAATTTTAATTTATAGTATTAGATCAATATACGTTCATTCATTATAGTAGATGCACACTATGAATGTACAATATAATTATCACTGGGAAATGTAAACTTTTCATATTATTTGCACTCTTCTCTAACTATATTATGATAAAATATTTGTATAAATTAAGAATAGTAAGAGTAAATAAAATGACAATATTTTAGTTATGAAGGAATACATGCTCTAAGTTATTATTTTTAGATTAACATACTTAGTTTTTCATGATAAACAAATCTGCTTTAATTCCTTTTTAAATTTTATTGAAATTCATAGTCTCAAATAGAATTATATAATCATATTTGTTCATGAAGGAATTAAACTGAATTAGCAAATATTTCCGAGATATCAAACTACTTGTTTATTTATGCCTGTAGCTCTTTGAGTGCAAATAGCTATTTTAACTAATAAATTATATTTTTGAAGCTGTTTTAGTTTCACAATAATAACTTTTAAATATAATATTGCAACTGAAAAGAGCCAATAACAGTTACTTGCTTGGCTGATTATATGATAAATATTGTTTCCTACTATATAACACTCACCAATAAATGCCAATAATAATTGCAACAAAATCTTTTGCTTTTAAAGCTGTGTAAAAGGCAGAAATAATCATGTAATCATCTTGTAATTATATGGTACTTACTATGCAATTACATAGTAAACACATTGTAAATTCAAAATAATTACATGGTTATTTGCATTATGCATAGTATCTAATCCAATTTTGACACATAAAATAATGGTAGCAACCAAAGGGTTGCCCAAATTTTTCCCACCTATACTACAGAACCAGTAATAATGGAAATCATTTAAGGAAATCATTGTACAACTGCTTGATAGTATTTTATTGAAAACTATCCATTCATATTTATGACATATGAAGAATTACAAATTGATGCAAAATAGGATTAGCAATTACACTATAAATTATCAATCAAAATGTACACTTACCAAGATTTTGGTGTTCATGATATCTAATGATATTTTATCAAGAACAATGAAATGGATACTAACATGAAACGTATCTTTTAAGTGATGTTTTATATGTGTGTGTGTGTTATACTTGATAAAGTGCATTTTCCTGTTTATAATCAATATACTTTTACATTTTTATAATCAATATTTATTTATTGTAATAAAAATGTTGAAATCTATCTCCCATATTTAACAAGCTTCTTCTCATGGACCACCTCGTGTTGTGAAAATTGACTGGTTTTCTAGCAGCAAGTCTTCCATCAGAACAAATATCATCTTGAATACAATATAAAATGAAAAACACAAACAACAGAAACAAAAATTGGTCACCCTAATCAAGCCTGTTACCCTGCAAACATGCCAACAGTGTGCAGCCAGGAAGAACATAGTACATGTTCAACCTCCTCCACATAGAATAGAGGTGTAACTCCTTAAAAGACAGGCATTCCTTCCTCCTCCAGACTACTGAACAATTGTACAGAGGTCACGTACATCTGAAACATTAATAAAACCAAAAATCTCTTGAGAATAACTTTGCTTGTGATGGAGCATAAAAATGTCCATGTCTATAAGAGAGACGCGAACTTCAACAGCAACAGAGGTCTTTGTAAAGATCAGTAAAGAGGCACACATGTCTCACTACAAATAGTAGTGAAAAGTGTAGTGTCAGTAATCAATACATGTACCAGGAAGAACCCAGGATAGAGACATTCAAGAACCAGCTCTGAGTTGTGAGAAAACCAAGCAAAGAAATTAAGAAAGGACTAACTAGAACCGAGGGGACAGAACGGAGCATATCCCTTAAGTTGTACACAGACAAAAACAAAGGATAAAAGTCAAACTGAAACAAGATTAGAAAGAGAATCTCAGGAATCACTAAGCCTCTCTGATCTTGAAACACATCTGTTCTAAGAGGAAAAACAACAAATTATATACTCTGAGGCATGATTATACAGAAGTCCTAGAGTTATGGTCTGAGAGTGTGAATATGTGGGGGAGGGGAGGAAGTGCTTATAATTAACAGTTGTGAGAGTGGCTTCCAATAGGGAGGAAGCACGAAAGGTAGCAAAGAAGGAAGGATGAAAGTAGAGAGAGTGAGGAGGGATAAAAGGAAGGAAGAAGTGAGGAAGAAAGGACAAAGAGGAAGAAGAAAAGAAAGAAAGGACAGTCGTTGTAATGGCGGAAAGAACAAAGGAATCAAAAAAGAAATTTATTCTTAGCATATGTACCTTTCAAAATAAAGGTGAGACTTGAAGCCAGGCAGCCATAGCATTTGTCCAAGAGTCATGTGTGATGAAGTGAACACAGAAAGCTGAGCAGAAATGGTGTGAGGACGTAGTGAGCAGGAATCTCTCTCTGCTCCCTAAAGTGGAAATTCCAAGGATAGATGAAATCTGCAGGGAAGCTCTGTGATCTTCCAGGTGGAACTGCAAGTCTAAATCTAGATTCAGTCACAGTTCTCAAGTGCTTTATGCAAAAGCACTAGGTCAGCTCTAGGCCAGTAGCTGGCTTGTTGAAGGCATTTCAGATGAAAAGTTCTCAGCACAGCAATATTCTCTCATATCAATTGAATGATGTCATGTTGAGAATGGAGAAAATTCTGACTCCATATGTTTGAGTTCATTCTTCACCCAGAAGCCTAGATGGAGCGTTCTCTACCAACCTACCATCTTACTGCTGAAGCCTCTAATGTATATGAAGAGAAGTAAAAGACCTGTCTTTGAGATTTCTTGAAAATATAGATTATGCCATTGAAAGAAAGTGCCAAAGAATAAAATTTGATAGGCAAAGAGAAATAGTTTATTACTCTTTAAGCACATACTCAATATCAGAAATTTATATGTGTGAACTACCTATGTCTATTCACATTGTTGAATTATTTTGAGAGAAGACAGGTTGGACAATATGATCAAGATATATACAGCAGATCATGTGTACATGTGGAGGCATCATAAGATGTCAAGTCACCCATGACAAAGACCAGATTTACTGTAGTCATCAAGGGCATCCAGATATCAACTCTGTGGAACTCTTCACTATTAGTCTTGATGTTGAACACCTTTTGAAGCCTACCATAGAGCTAGAGAGACATTATTGGGCAGATTTTCTGTATCTCTTATAAAAAGTGAATCATTCCTATTGAAGTGAAGTGACTTGGATTGCTTTCATGACTACTCTTTCTTGTGGTTAGAAATAAATGAATACAAACAAATATTTCACAAAAAAAATCTAATATTGATACATGATGAGTGGATAGCTGACAGATGGCAGATGATTGATAGATATATTGACAGAGACAGATAGATATACATAACTGATAGACAGACATATAGAAATATATAAACAGATGATAGATTATAAGAAGACATATTGGATTAAATTTTATATATTTCCATAGAGAGTTGAATCCCAAACCAGAGCACTTTTGTTGACCTACTTTGGAAGTTGAGTTTGTCTGTATTTATCAGTTCTTCATTCCTGTGGGGGAAAATGGCTGAAAGGAAGCAATTAACACTAAGCCAACCACAAAAACCTTTATCTGTCTCACCTGCAAAATATGCAAGGGTAATGGTGTCATAAAGCTTGTAGGAGTAACCAACCAATAATTAATTCTATTTAAGGTCTGCTCCAGGATATCAAATCCATAACTGTTGCTGCTTGGATGTTTAAGAACCAAAATCTAAACATCTCGAGACCTAGGATAAAAAAAATACTACTTGTCTAAACAACAACAACAAAAGTTAGCAATAAAATGACTCCTAATGAAATTTTGCTGTACTCATAGATCAGTGCCTTATGCATCAATCATTAGAGAACCTTTCTCCTGTAGCAGAGGAGAAAAAATACAGACACACTTCCAATGCTGGATTCTGCTTTCAAATCCAATCTGTTAGCTTATGTATTTTTATTGGAGAATTAAAGCATATAAACTGCATACATGTCATATATATATGACATATACATATACATATATATAAGACATATACATATATATGACATAAACTACACCAAGATGAAATACATGAGAGATGAAGTGGCTCAACTAATAACAGACTAATTAGACCTTGAAGAGTAGATTTTGCTAAAGGAAAATATTAACATTGCACCAATGAACTTACTTATACCATCTAATTTCAAGATAGTAAAGAGCAAGAATATTGAGAATGTGTCATCAGAATAAGGATACAGATCACACTGCAGATGAGCAAAAACCTACATAGAGTATGTTTTTAAGTTTATGTATTTCTATGTTTTTACGTTTATGTATCTCTCTCTCTCTCTCTCTCTCTCTCTCTCTCTCTCTCTCTCCCTCCCCCTCTCCTCTTTACACCCAGAATGCAACACATTCATTTGGAGATCAGAGGGCAATTTGCTGAGGTGATTGTCATGTTGGACTCTGTACCATGTGGGTTCTGGAATCAAATTCAGGTCATCAGGCTTGGAAATAAACCATCTTGCTAATCATATTTTATTTTTAGATCAAGCAAATTTTAGAAAGGTAGTGAAAAAAATCTGAACATGGAAACAGTTGTCTGCACTTTAATCAAATAATGTGAAAATATTGACATGTAAATAATAAAATTTAGATGTTATACACAATGGACTTTATGCCTAATAAAACATGTTAGTACTTCAAAAGCCTAAGTACTATCCAAAGACAATTTCTTAAATTGATAACAATCACAAATATCAATTAAAATAGTTGAACTTAGCAATTTCAGAATTGACATTTTTGTATTGTAAATAAACCCTTCTGGGAAATGTAGATATCATGTGGAAAAGGGAAATTTGACCAAAGCAAGGAGCCAGCTATCATAAAAAGATGAATGTAAGTATTTCAGGTATATTCTCATTGATTGTAGGTAACAGTATTAAAATAATTTTAGACATATTAAGGATAAACTCAAATGTTTTGGTCTAATGCATCTAAATTTTCTGCATAGATGTTAGATGCATTTTAAAGTAATAAGAAAAGCACTACCCCAACTCTAAAAATTTTTTATAGTAAAATAGTAAATTCTGTTGAGTAATACATGTTAAGATCAACTTCAGTCAGACTTTTGTGTTAAAAATGCATCCTTCAAATTGTATCATAATATGGATTAAATAAAAAGATGCCATGTTAACCTCTATCTCAGTTGTTTATTCAAGTCAGTCTACTTAAGTATACAAATTTGATATTTATTCTTAAAATATTTAACAGACATAAGTGCCCATAAATCAGCTATGACAATCATTGTTAAAGCAATCAATAATGAGGAATATGCATTAATTCAAATAATATTGATAGGCTCATGAACCTGCATCAGTCTTCTGTGAAGTAAGAAAAATGAGACATGTTCTAAAAATCAATATTTTCCTTTTTTATATCATTCACTTGAATATGACCAATAACAAATGACTTTTACCTTATGTGTCAATAGTCTAATTTTTAAATATAGGCATCTTTACAATTTAATTCATAATGATAATATACAAGGAAATAGTAAGCTAAAAAATTATTCGATAGGATTTCATTTAAGGTTATTGCTTAATTCATACTTGTCCATGTACACACATACATGTATACATACACACATACATATACTTATTTGCACTTATATATCTACACACACACACACACATATATGTATATATATGTATATATATACATATATATATGCAGTTGAGATTCAGGTGTGGCAGTATACGAAGCTGTTTGCATTACACTTTTTTCACTCCTCTGAAAAATGCTCATTTGTTTCATTCTGAGGATAAATTGCATGAGGAAAACAACAGAAATCTCAGGACACATCTTTGTAGCCCTTGTGAACTGAGATGTTATACAGATATGTATTTAGGTAAAAATATGAAATGTGAAATTACAATACTCATTCATCAAAAAAGAAGCATTTTAATTGGTTATAGGTGGAAAATATCTACTTGACAGTCAGTTTCTCACTTTCACATAAGTGCTTGGCTGCTCGGATGCCTAATCTTGTTTAGTGTAGGAAAAGTAATTTGACATGAAAGTACCTAGATGGCTGCCGAAAATTAATTGCCAATTAAAAAAGAAAAATGTTTGTGCTACTCTATAAACAAGCCAACGTATAAACCTTTCAGTCTTCTTGCTATATTTATGTCTTTATAGATCTGGTTTCAAGCTATTTGCATACAATTTACAAATTCATATTATAATTCCCCAGCATATTTATGATTTTATAGTTGTACATATTTTACCTCTATGAGAATTATTTATTTGAGCACTCTACTGTTGCTTATTATTTAACAAAAACATCACATTGCATTTGATACTGCATGTGTCTTCTTTAATATGAGGCATTTTTATTCAAATAGAAGAAAGAAAACAAATGTTGTCAACACCGGTATGCATGATCTGAGCATGTACATACAACACGAACATAACACACAAATACAATATACATTCATACAAGCACACACACTCTCACAAAAATTACACAAACATATATATATATATACATAAATGTGAATACAGACATAAAGACATATAACATAGGTAATTGACATACATACACGAGCACATACATACTAGATATACATACAAACATATAGTCATATACTCATAAACACACATAATACAATCAGATAGACCTACCCATAACACACAGCACATACATGCATATGCATTTGCATATACCACACACACATACACATATACAAAAATACATGCAAAACACACACACACACATGGACAGACAATCAAGATTGACAATTTTAAAAAGTGATTAATGCTCTTTTATGTTAGTCTCCAAAATATTAAGGAACTTTTCTAGATATTTCTGTTTGGGAAATTAAATAATTCACAAAAGTTGAGTATTTGTAAAGTATTGTTGATTTGAGAATCTGAATTATTATATTCTAGTAATCTGAGAGAATTATTATCATTTGAAAAGTGCAATATATATATATTTATAAATATATAAATATGTTTATATATTTATATAAAATGGAAAAATAAATGATAAAAGGATAGATGGTACTTTAATATTGATATAGGTGGTGTATGAAATATGCCTAGTAAAAGCAGTAAAAACCTTCAAGCTAAGTTTCTATCAGTGAATATGTCATGCACATGCATGTAGATCATACAACACAATTTCTGGTCTAACATAAAATTTTAATCTCATACATACTCTTAGGTAATACATAATCATAGTTTTAATTTTTAAAATGAGGAAAGGCCCTTGATCCTGAGAAGGCTCGATATCCCAATATAGGGGAATGTCAGGACAGGGAAGCAGGAGTGGGTGGGTTGGTAAGTAGGGGTAGGGGAGGTATAATATGGTGTTTTCAGAGGAGAAAACAGGAAAGGGATAACATTTGAAAAATAAATAAAGAAAATATCTAATAGAAACTAAAACAATAATATTTTACATTTGGATATCAGTGTTACATCAAGTCCTGTTTACAGTTAACACTTAGAAACTTAAATACACTGAAAAAAAACCCTTAAATGTTTTTATATGTCCCAGTTTGAACTTTGGCAGCTCTTTCCATTCACCTCAAATGGCAAGTAAGATAGGAAGATGGAAAGTGGTCATTTGTTCAAGATCATCAAGATATCAGATTGCACTGTAGTGAAAAGTGGCAACACTTTCCCAAATAGTTGCAAAACTAAAGAGGACTCTGGCATTTAATTTTGTTAGGAAGGACCACAAGTAAGCTTAGACTAAGATTCAATCCTGGTTTTTACCTAAATAATAAAGAAGATCCAGTTTGCCAGTGGCCTGGAGTCTATGGACCTCATATTCTTCCCAGTGTCATCCTGATTCTTAAGCATAGATTTAGTTCTTGCATGTGTCTAGGCTGAATTAAGGCACAGCTGTTCTCTGAGCCCTCAGCACAAAACTTAGAAAATAGTAGGATCTTGTCATCCACATTAATAAGTCAGTCATCACATCTAAGCAAAACTATTTTAAAACCATTCAAGAGTGTATTATGATTACTTATTTTCAGTTCACTCTGTAGCACAGATATACCTTAAACTTGTGTACCTTCTTTATAACTAGAATTAAAGATTATAGTCTCAAGGGCTTGCTTTACATGTCACTGCCTTTTTTTGTTTGTTTGTTTGTTTGTTTGTTTGTTTTTGGTTTTTCGAGACAGGGTTTCTCTGTGTAGCCCTGGCTGTCCTGGAACTCACTCTGTAGACCAGGCTGGCCTCGAACTCAGAAATCCACCTGCCTCTGCCTCCCAAGTGCTGGGATTAAAGGCATGCGCCACCACCGCCCGGCTCATGTCACAGTCTTAATTCCTTTGCTGATAAAACCATTTTTTCATAACATCATTGCACAACATCTAAGCTAATAGGAAAATGTACATTTAATGCACAGTTGCTCAAAATTAGAAAGTGCTTTTTATTTTTTATTATAGCCATGTATCATTACAATGCCTATATTTTCTTTTTCTTTTTTTACATTTATTTTTTATTAGACATTTTCTTTTTTTTTCCCTTCTTTTTATTTTTTGGATTTGGTTCTTTCTGAGACAGGGTTTCTCTGTATAGCCCTGGCTGTCCTGAAACTCACTCTGTAGACCAGGTTGGCCTCAAACCCAGAAATCTGCCTGCCTCTGCCTCCCAGAGTGCTGGGATTACTGGCGTGCACCACCACTGCCTGGCCATATATTTTTTCTTTTTATTATTTTCTATATTCTTTTCCTACATTCCAAATGCTTTCCCAGTCCCCCCCTCACCATATGTCCCATAAGTTCTCTTCTCTGTGCTCAATCCCCAATCCCCCACCCCACCCCCCATTCCTTTGTTCTAGTACTCTGCTATCCCCTTGACTTGCTTCCCCTTTGAAGACCCCCTATTCTGTCCCTCCCCCCACTTGCTAACTAACCCACCCACTCCTGCTTTCCTGTCCTGGAATTCCCCTACAATGGGGCGACCTTCATGGGATTCCACTGGATCACAGCAATTTATCAGTACCTAAACTCTTAATGAAAACTGACTCTCTCAGCCAGTGTCAGCTAAATACTATGCCATGTAACAGAATACTAGTAATAGGTTCTTCCCTGGTCCCTGGTCCTTGGCTCTGATAGCTGTGCCTTGTTAAGGTCTCAACTGCTGGAGTTGGCCTTAAATCTGACCAGAAAGTGTTTGTTTGCTCCCATGATATACTTGCTGTTGAAACACCAGTGGGAATGTCTTTCCAGGAAAGTGGTTATTGTTGCTAGCAAAGCTCAAATTTGGTTATTATTTGATAATTACTCTACTTCTCTGGTACCAAGAGCAATCCTTGTTATAATATTCACTATTTTGTTGCCTATCTACCATGTAGCTTTCAATAAGACCTTGCATGTATTTAAAGAATCATCTAGATATTCATTTTTTCTGCTCATTTGTAATTGAGAACAATTTTTCTGAGAGCATTTGTAAATTTCTCTTAAATTCTTTTACTCCATGTGTATGATTTTTCATGTCAATGACATATGCCATGTCTGAGTAAGTACTCTGCAGTTTCTTGTTCTCTGTACCTTGACCACTAAAGGTCTCTGCCTTAAGTACTGTCTCTTGGGTTTTTTGTTTGGTTGTTTGGTTTTGTTTGTTTGTTTGTTTGTTTGTTTGTTTTTCGAGACAGAATTTCCCTGTGCAGCCCTAGCTGTCCTGGAACTCACTCCGTAGACCAGGCTGGCCTTGAACTCAGAAATCCGCCTACCTCTGCCTCCTGAATGCTGGGATTAAAGGCGTGCGCCACCACTGCCCGGCTAAGCACTGCTCTTAAAAACATGTTTCGTTGATGAGGATTGAGAGATGAATTAATGTATGAGAATAATAATAAGCTATTAAGAATCAGAGATATACCATAACTAGATTTATTCTCACAAACACTAGATTGTCTCACGATCCTTTTTCTTTTGAACATTCTGGCTATAAATTTTATCTATTGGTGCTTCTTTGTGGTCATGAGAAAAATGGAATATTTGGTAAAATGCTTTTTAAACTGCAAAACACCACCTAGATATAATTTTCTGTTAACTGGTGGTTCCTGGCCAATGACCCATTCCACATTCTGACCAGTTGTTCTGACAGATTTCACAAGATGAGCTTCAAACAAATGAAACAAGTCTAAAATGGGCCCCCTTTAGGCCATTCTCATTTAATCTTTCTAACTACTGCCATACTGGCTGATGTAACTCAGAAGCAAAGTCTCTAATTATTGACATTCCCAACATTTTTCACTTCAAATAGAAAAATGAAACATTCTCCAAAGATACATTATGACATTCCTACTGTGCCATGCTGGATTATTGGCATAAATTCATGTTAACAACACACTGATTGCATTAGTCTAATTATCTCATAGTGTACCTATCAATCTATTACTGCTATTTACTACATTCAACATTTCCTCACAAATAATTACGAATATTTTAAAGGTGTAAACCTTTGGAAAAGCAATGAAAAATAAATAACTCAATATTGTTGAATTTGTAACAGATATTTTAAGATGTGTGTTACTTTCTTTGTGTGAACAATATGTATATTTTGAAAATTTATTTACCTTTAAAAATTAGGAACTTTTAGAAGTATGTAAAAATAGACTTCATTAATGAAAATAAAACTGAGGTTAGATTGAGCATTCTGTAAATGTTGAATAATGACTTCTGATAATTTGGCACCAATCTAGAATGTATGTGCATTCCTATATGTGTGTGCTTTTAAAATATGAAAGTAATTATCACATTGCTTCAGTATTCATATGTAAAAAGATGTGTGACTGTAACATTAAGATATACAATATTGAAAATGAGAACCTGAAATTGAGAAAATGCCTTAAATTCATGGACTAGTAAACATGAAGTAAGATTTGTAATGTTTCAGAACACATATTCAAGCTTTGTAATTTTAAAGTTATTATATTTCTATATAAGAATATAAAATACATTGACATAACCACATATTCTCTGACAAGGTTTTTGGACCAAGTTAGAATAAGTCGTTAAAATACTTTAAGCAATATTGTATTTTTCAGATGCCAAATATTGAAGCAAAACTGAATATTTCACTGGTTCAATTTTACCTCTCTTAAGTAGACGGTAAATTTCCATTTAAAAGATTGCAATTATCTTACCCTGCTAAATAAGCCATCACTGTCCTCTAGACTTCTGACATTAATGTAATTATTATTAGCTTGCAGTTCGTATCTCAGACAGTTATATAGATAAAGTAAGCCCAAAGTAACATTAAATCGCCCAATTTGACATTCTTCGTCGTAAAGATGGTGACATGTCTATTTTGTTATGGAGTATGATTATAATTATAATAATTCCAAGTAGGAATTTATTGCACTAGATATTTATAAGTCTCTTACTCTAAGTTCTTCAATTTTTAGAAGATATCTGCTGATATCAAGATAACTTCTTGAATATTCTAGAGAGTTGCATATAGATACAGACACAGGTATGAATATAGGCATAGATACATGATAGATTAGATAGAAAAAAGATAGATAGATATGCATAAACATACTTAGAATATATATTTTATTAGAAATCAGAAGGTGAAGAGGTAGGGAAGTATACTGGGTCATTAAAATCTCCAGAAGAACAAAAATGCAAAATCCTAGCAAATCTTTACTTAAGTAACTTAGAATAAAAGACAAGATGAAGAGTTTATACATAATTTAACACAAAGAAATGCCACAATACCCACAGAAATCTTTTGATTAATAGAACAATAATTAATTACAATTAATACGCAGTTAACAAAATTAATAGAACAATTAGACAAAAAATAGACAACAGAATATCCATTTTTCTTTAAGTCATTTACTAACTAAGCTGAACACTGCCATCTTTCAGTAGGTGGGTCTTAGCATCAAACCTCTACCACGTGTCTTTACCTCATTTCACAAGGCACTGACTGCTCTCTGTGTAAGATTATCTATTGAATGACTTCTACAGAGAAAAGATACTAAAGATAGACCTGATGTTTTCATTACAGCAAAGGGCAAGCATGCTTAAAGCTTTACGTCTACATGTGCTTGAATAAATGGCAGCTCATCATGAGTTTCATAATAATATTCATCTGTATATGGGGAAATCATGTGTAATTATGCTTGAATGATATATTTACATACTTTTCTTTCCTACTTGACCTGTCAATTCCTACAAGAAATGCTTTAAAGATATGCATCCTCGGATACAATTTTAAATTTCTTTTTTTTGTGATTATTTCTCCTTATCCTAAATATTTGGAAAATACATTATAAACACATAAAAGTTCAAACTGTATCTTCTTATTAAAATGCCTGTTTTATTAGTAGCATTTTTTTTTGGACACTGTCAGCAAACTCCTACTGCATCTCCTTACAAATTTAATTCCTTTTCTCAGTTCCCCTTTATTAGGAACTGGTATAGGTGAGTACTTAGAGAACTCACAGAACATTTCATTTGAAAATGAAGTAACAAAAGTCCTAATGCTAATTAGAACACTCAGGTTGTGATAGTTTTTGTTGTTGTTGTTGTTGTTCTATATTCCTCTCTCATACAGTACTTCCTGACTGTGGGCTCCTCCCCCTCCTCTCCTCCTCCCAGTCTCCTTGCAACCTCCCTTGCCCCCAGATCCCCTGCTCTTCAGTTTCCCTTAAGAAAAGAGCAGACCTCTCAGTAATATCAACTGAAGGTGGCATGATGCAATGCACTAAGCCTAGGTGCAAATCCTCATATAAAGGTGAGCTAAGGCAACCCAGTAGGGGAAAAAGTGTTCAAACAGCACACAAAAGTTAGTAATACCCCACTTCTACTATTAGGAGTTCCACAAAAACCCCAAGCTAAACAACTATGTATGCAGAGGGCCTAGAGAAGACCCATGCAGGCTCTATGATTGTGGCTTCAAGTCCCTATGAGACCTGGTTGGTTGAGTCTGTGGATGATGTTCTCCTGGTGACCTCGACGCTCTAGCTCCTAGAATCCTTCTTCTTCTGCAGAGTCCCTGTTAATGTTTGGCTATGGCTCTCTGTTATCTTCTCCCATCCACTGCTAAAGAAAGCCTCCTTGAGGAAAACTGAGCTAGGCATCAGCTTGAGTATGGCAGAATATCATGAAGAATTAATCCTTTTTTTTTTTTTTTTTTTTTTTTTTTTTTGGTCTGTCCATCTTCGGTCCACGCACATACCAAAAGAGTCTAAGAAACAAGGAGAACTCTAGTGTGTACATGGCTCTTCCTTGAAAATGGAAAGAATAAGTTTTGTGGGAGGACTAAGGACATGCAGGGATAGTAGCAGGAGAGTTCAGGAGGGAGGAGCAGAGAGATAGTAAACAGTGGTGACTGTCTACTGGTACAAGTGGACATTTAGGGACTTATGTGAAAAACTAATGCAGAAGAAACTTCTTGGAAACTATGAGAATTATCCTAGTGAGGTATCCTAGTAATGGAGGATCTGACAGGTTTAACTTAAAGCCCAAGCTACTAGAATAAGTCCATGCCCAACTCTGTCTGGATAGCCATGAGCCAGAAGTTGGATGGCTCAGAAACATGTGTGATAACTTCTTGATCATATATGGTAGGGTTTCAGTTTTGACAGACTGATTTTGAGACAATATTCTAGCAGCCTTTTTGTCCTCTGTCAACTTACAATTTTACCAGGATTCTAAATTCCCAATGTTGACTTCTTTCTTGTTAAACTATCTAGAGCTGATTCTGTTAGTGAAACTCACTATATTTTGTAGCTTATAGCCCAGCCCCAGTGATAGGAAGTCAGGATTAACTCCTGCTTGATCTCAGTGGCAAAGATTATTTATAAAAGGATTACCAGGACCCTCTACAGGCAAATGGCTTAGAGACTGCTTAATGAAGCTTGGGACCAAATGGAAGCTGCCATAGAATTCTAAAATGTGAAATGAGTATTTTAGAGCTAACTCACTGTTTCTTATACTTCAATGGATAAAACACCAATATCATGATAAGTTGAAGCTTGAACCTACCAAATAAAACTGTAGCAGAAAGACTATTTCTCTGTCTACTCTAAAAGTAAATCATTAGACTTAGAAATGACCTTATTCAGTCAGAAGTCCTCTGGTATCTTGTATGATAGTTGGAGAACGACTTGCAAAACTGTTGATGACTCAGAGGATGGTATTTCTGATGGATGGATTTGGTTTAAATTACTCTCAATTTTCCACTTTCACTCAGCTTCACATACTAGCAGAATTCAGGCTAGCTCATCAACCTTACAGAGAAATTCTCTTTAGATCCAGCACCACAGCCAGTGGTGTTACAACTGTTACATGGTGTGTCTCAATACTCAATGTGCCTAGCTACCAGGATTTATACAAGATGAAAATTTATGATTACAACATTGTGTATTACTATAGTATTAAGATTTATGGTTAGGAGTGGTTTCTGGTGATTCTAGTCCAAAATTTAAAAATGCATGCAAGCAGTGTTGTTCAGCAGAAGTACAACTGGAAATATTCATAATATGACTCATTTTCTATTTATCATATTCAAAGTGCAAAAGCGAGGAGTTAATTGTTATAATGTATATATTTTACCTAGTATATTCAAAATATTATCAGCTCACATTAAAACATCATGGAACATTCCTGCTTAGTTTTATTTCTACTTATTTTCAAATTCCAATATTATTATTTATTTATATTAGATTTCATTATAGATGCTAAATTTTTATTATAAAGTTTTTTTAAGCCTAGTATACCTTGGAGTTTGGGAAGTAGATTCATATATCTTATACTTTCAAGATTCTGAAAGAAGGAATCAAGAACTAAAACCATTTTCTTAATATTTACCCTATGAATTTTCCCTGAAATCATCACAAAAGTTTATTAGATAATTCAATCAAACCTAGAGTAATCTACCTTCTACTTATCAAAACACAGAAAGGAATGAAAGAGAAACAGAAGAAAAGGAAACCCCAACAATATTCTCAATATGTACATAGCTCAATACTACAGGTAAAATTTAAGAACCAGTTAGTCATAAATAATAAGCTGAAAAGAAAAGAGGACCGAGATGTGAATGCATAAAGACTTAGCAACAACTGACTTCAAGTATTTCAGTGAAGCCTACAGGACTTTCAGGAGCCAAGAATGATGCATGGCACATAAATAGTTTTGACATCCTTTGAGAATATTGTAAATATTATTCTTAGACAGTCTTAGTATTCTTAACCCATGTAGTACTGAACAAAAGTGTGTATACCTACATATCATCATCCTCCTCAAGTAGGAAGCTGGGATGAATACAGTCACTTCCAAAAACATAATATTGCATTGGAGGCATGTCTCTGAGGTCTTCAATGATTTTTCAACTAAGAGAAAATATTTACAAACTTGAAGTTCTAATTTGAGAAGAATTTTCATTCAAATTTCAGGCAAAACAATGTCACTCCCAGTTCATAAAAGTTCATCATGAATTAAAAAATCATGTTTCCTATGTTCGGCTTTTGTGTCTTTTCTACGTGGTTTATTCTGAATAGGGTTGTAAATTTCTGTATTTCCCTGGCTCTTTTCTGTTTCCAACAGGAAGATTTCCTCAGTAGATAAGTTTGAAGTATGTGACATATTACCTCGCCCTGTTCATAGAAAGCAGAAAGACTTGTTTGACCTTTATGTTCATTTGGGTGATTCAGAGGAATTTGAAATGATAACCCAAACACCTCTCAACAGAGAGAGTGCTGAATAGAAATATAGTACTGTGCATTGGATCTTCCATGAGGTTTCAGAATTCCAGCAATCCATTTAAGGAGTCTGGATAGAACCAACAAGTCCCCAATCAGTCTTTCCCTAATTAAAAGAGGCAGAAGGGAGAACTGAATGAGTTTAGACTTCTAGCCATAGAGATAATGAGAGCAAGAGACCTTGGTCTCAAAGCAGAAACCCCCTTTGTTCCACATCTTCACATCGAATACTCTCATCTGGTTATTAGTTCTTCCTCCAGTAATCTGTGAAACAATAAGAGGCTAGCGTCTTTAAAAGGTGCATTGCACAGAGCGAGAACAAGTGCTGAGCCAGGGAAAAGGTGAGATAATGAGACTCACACTGCTGACACCCGGAACACGGTGATAGAAAGGTTACTTTAGAATCAAATTATTCTCATCCCTACTTATATCTATAATAAGTAAAGAGGCCACCTGTAAAGTATTTTCCTCATGAGTAATTGTATGGGGAACATTATAACGAACACGTGTTTTAGGCAGAAAGAAGCTAACGTGGTTAGATACAGGTTGTTTAGACCTAGGCAGAATCCTCCTAGATGAATGATTCATCCATAGTAATGACACTAATCCATTATGAAGTTTCAGTTTATACCTATTTTCATTTTTTCCCCAATCTGTTTCAGTGCAATTGAAGTGGTGGTTTGTTCTGTTGTTGTTTTAAAATTTTGTTTTAAGTACATAATTTTACTCCATTTGTGCCAGGAAAATGCCCAAACACCTTCATTAGAAACAAAGCAAATCTGTTCGACAGGACTCTGAACAGCAGGCGCTGTATGCTTTATTGAACAGAAAAGCTTTAACAAACCTTAGCTTACACACATGTTCACTCTGCCCGGGTCTGTTTATGTTCGCGAGCTGCCCGGAATTGTGGGTGCAACAACAAAGTGGTGTTTAGCTACCCCACTTTCTTGGCCAGGTGGTTGATTATATGGTTTGGCATATTTTTTTGCAGGTGGTATACAAAATCATATATACCAGCTGCTCAGCCCACTGAGTAATACTTTGCTAAATGACACGGCCCCAGCCGTACCTAACAGCATATAATCATGCTAGAGTGATATCTTTACTGGATTCATTTAGGTTTGCAAAGAATTCTCTAAGAAAGACATTTCCCTGCCTTCATTTCTGTTTCATGCTGGGTAAAGCTGGCAAGAATTATTCATGGCGCGTGTGAGCGATTCAAAGAAATATTGTTAAAAAAAAATTAAAACGGCAACAAGGCAGCTCTGCAGAGGTGTGCTATCTACTTGATGACTTGGCAGGCTGCCCCTGGCTGGCACAGCACCCTGGCTGCTGGCACAGGGGATGTTACATATACGTGCCATTGGGCCTCTCCTATGCTACTTGCTTTGCACGATCAATATCGATTCACTGCATAAACAACCAGATGAACCTTGTATCTGAGGGATAGCAAATAGCATTTGAATTATTTTACATAAATCTGAAAATGTAATCGTGGTTGACATTCCTATTAGTATTATATCTGAACACGATGATCATAATTGAGTAACATTAAATTTAGTTTATTGAACAGCAGTCCACTGCCCGCTTTACTGTGGCTATGATCTGTGTAATGAAACCAGCAGTACAAAAAATTCTCTCAGTTGGTACACTTCCTGGAGAGCAGCCAAAGTATTTATTGCTATTTGTGCAATTAATGGCCATATTGATTCTTTTTTTCTCTCCCTAGTAAATAGAGGATAAGTTGTGCTGTGTTTTCTTAGCTCTTCAAGGTTTGTTTCAGCTGTAATTAATGTGACCATAAGAATAGTTCTCAAATTGTTCTTAGTAACTGCTTTTCATCTATGCAACATTTGCAGCTCATGTGTTGTACTGCTTTGAAATGATTAAATTGATAAGTGGTTCCATTGCCAAAATAATCCCATATGCTGAAGTATGATTTATTAACGTGCAAGAATCAGAAGGCAAAACTTCACTAGCCAAAATGCTGTGGTGGTTAATCATCTGCTCTTCCAGCTAATTCCATAATCCTCAACGTGACAATCAATTCATCATGCTGAAATCCAAATTCATATAAATCATATTTCCAAGTTCTACATGCAGTCGATAAAATATATTGCACATTTCCCATAAATTATGTGATATAATGTTAACGTAGTTTTCAAATTAAAAACTTTAACTATCCTATGTGTTTATCCATTGTGCACGTAAGGTAATAAGCCTCATATTGGCACATCTAAAATTCACACTGTGCAAAAGGAAAGAAGGCTTGAAGTTCTTGTGGGAAGAATTCATAGGAATATTGGGCGGATCTTCTGGACGATGTCCAGATGTTCCTAGTTCTGATTGTTTAGGATTCGAAATTCATCTCCCATATATTTCTAGCCTTGAAGAGGTGGAAACAAAGAAGACAATTCCATGAAGTTTAAGTAAGCATGCCAGAGGTTTTTTTCTTCATTCCTTTCTTTCTAACGTCTATTTAGTTTCGACAATAAAATTGGTAATGGAAAGGCAGGAAGATGGGTCCATATGGAAGGTTGATCATGGGATTTAAAGTTCCAATTAGATAGTTATAATAAAATCTGGTGTGCTATCATTGTGCTGTAGAATGGCTAATGATAATATACAGTACATTTCAAAAGTAACAATAACTGATTTTAGATTATTTTACTATTTTACTGTAAGAAAAATGAAAAACGTTTGAAGAGACAGGTGTGTTTTATCTTATTTAATTTTTCCATAATGTCTGTTTGAATCAAAATATTAAGACATGATATGTGGGAGTATTTGTGTGACATATGAGTTAAAATAAATTTAAAAATATAGAAACCACTTAAAGCATAGAAATATAGGCACCCTAGCCACATCTATGGATCATGCCATGTGTCCTTCCCTTCATAAGACAACTGTAAGCAAGAAGATAATCTTCCTTTAGTAGATACAACCTCTGCTGCTCTGCTAAAAATGGGACTCTATAGTTTTCAAATGTGAAATGCGTGCACTGCATAAAAATCACTAGACCTTTATTTTTAAAATCAAATTAAATAATGTGTAATTTGATGTTTGAAAGTCTCCCCAAACAGAGATCATATGAACATAGTTAGGACTGTGGAAGTCAGTAGAAACACATAAGAACAGCATCTGGTTTCTGATCTTCCTTCCCTTTGTCTGTTACTTATTAATACTACATTTTATTATTTTATATATTTTAGGTCTTTTACAGTCCAAATAAAATATCTTATAACTTAATTTAGTTGACTGACTCATCTCCACCTCAATGTACTAGCTATCCCTGAGTGTAATGTGTAGTGTTATGCAAAAGTTCTGCCAAGTTTCTTTATTAAGAGAACACTGTACCGTCTATAATATGGACAGAGAAAATTAAGAGGAAAGATACTATTTTTGGAGTCATGTGCCTGGCATTGAGAATGATATGTTTATAATTATATTATTATATACGATGGTTATAAAATTATAAATAGTAATCTTTTGCAGTAACATATAGTTATGCAATAAAGTATGCAGTAGCCTAACAAAATTAAGAAACCCGGACCTTTTGTACTCTCAGACTGAACCACCAACCAAAGAACATAAGTGGGCTGGACTGAGACCCCAGCACATATGTTTCAGATGTCCAACTCAGTCGCCATGTGGATCCTACAACATCTGGTGGTGGGCTGTCCCTAAAGCTGTGCCTGTCTGTGGAATCTGTTCCCCAATAGGGCTGCCTTTTCTGGCCTCAGTGGGGTAGGATGTGCATAATACTGTAGAGACTTGATACACCAGGTTGGGGAGATAACAGGTGAGGGAAGAGGAACAACCTCTCAGAGGAGAAGGGGATGGGGGTTGGGGAAGAGACTGTGCGGGGGAGGAGGTCCAACATGTGGAGAAACATCGATTGGGCTGTAAAAAAATTAATTAAGTAATAATTAAAAATAAATAAAAGAAAGAATGTTGATCCCAGCTAGGAAGCATACTGTGACTTCCATGTAAATGCTATGAAAATAAATCATTATAAAACTGAAGTTCTGCAAACTAATTCACTGTTAATACTGGATACCTGTTTAATATAAAAAGCTAATGAAATCAAAACCAGTGGTAAAGTTTTGTACTAAAAAATTGAAAATGTGTGTTAAACTGAACAGAAGAGGATAGCCAAAATAATTAATACAAAAGAAATCGATATATACAGAAACATTAAAGAAAACATGAAATTGAAATTTGTTTGAAATAGTAAATAAAATTGACAAATTAATCAATTAAGTAAATAAAGTAAGGGTCACAGCACACATCAACAAAATCAGTATTAAAGGAAAACATTGCTATCAACAGAGAAGTGGATGTGAAAAAGAGGAATAAACTCAATACTGTTTTAACCAGAAACATCTGCTATGTTAGTGCTAATGGACAGTAAGATAAAGTAATTTACAAAGTAGAAATACTTGACACCAGTAACTGATAATGATAATTGTGTAAAATATAGAGGGAAATATATCTATGAATATCAAGGTATGGGCCACATTTGAGATTTAAATGCAAAAGTAAGTAGTAAAACACATGATGCATTCTGGGAGAAATAAGAATTACCAGGATGAAGGGTAATTCTATCAGAAAAAAACATATTTTATCGAATATAAGATGTGAATTTTCATCTAGCCTTCTACCTGAGAATTAATCAAGCATCAATGCCTTGAATACCTTCACGTGGCTTCATACTGAATTCTCAGACAACATCCTCTAATAACATCAAGAGTGAGATTTCACTTCCCTATCACCTTGGTCTTATATGCTATAGTCATATTCTCCATCTGAACCCCTGGGTGTTTCAGGAGGGACTGCATCATGAAACCATGGACCAATTAGTGTATCCATAGGCTAAAGTAGAGATTAAGGTTGATACACTTCATAAAGTTGTTACCAAACGACTGGAGATCAAGTACAGAATCCTGCCTCTGTTTCCTGATTGACCACATAATTTAAAATGAGTAGGTGAATTGCTTCCTCTCCTCAGCAGATTATTATTTCGTCATTTTGGATCTTTAATCTATGTATGGAATGGAGAAGCAGCAGCACCACTCTTTCTTTCTTTCTTTTTTTATTTGATATATTCTTTATTTACTTTTCAAATGCTTTCCCCTTTCCTGGATCCCCCCTCACCAAAAGTCCCATAAGTCCTCCTCCCTTCCCATCTTCTCCTATCCATCTCTTCCCGCATCCCTGTACTGGTATTCCCCTACCCTGCTGCACTGAACCTTTCCAGAACCTGGAGCCACTTCTTCCTTCTTCTCAGACATCATTTGGTATGTGGATTGTGTCTTTGGTATTCCAAGCTTCTAGGCTAATATCCACTTATCAGTGAGTGCATACCATGAATGTTTTTTTGAGAGTGGGTTACTTCACTTAGGATAAGGTTCTCCAGCTCCATCCATTTGTCTTAAGAATTTCATGAATTCATTGTTTCTAATAGCTGAATAGTACTCCATTGTGTATATATACCACATTTTTGTATCCATTTCTCCGTTGAGGGGCATCTGGGTTCTTTCCAGCTTCTGGCTATTATAAATAGGGCTGCCATGAACATAGTGGAGCATGTATCCTTATTTCATGCTGGGGAATCCTCTGGGTATATGCCCAGGAGTGGTATAGCAGGGTCCTCTGGGAGTGTTGTGCCCAGTTTTCTGAGGAACCGCCAGACTGATTTCCAGAATGGTTGTACCAGCTTGTAATTCCATCAGAGTGGAGGAGTGTTCATCTTTCTGCACATCCTCGCCAACAAATGATGTCTCCTGAGTTTTTAATCTTAGCCATTCTGACTGGTATGAGATGAAATCTCAGGGTTGTTTTGATTTGCATTTCCCTGATGACTAATGATGTTGAACATTTCTTTAGGTGCTTCTCAGCCATCCAAATTTCTTGAGGAGAAAATTCTTTGTTTAGCACTGTACCCCATTTTTAATAGGGTTTTTTTTTTTTTTTGTTCTCTGGGGTCTAACTTCTGTAGACCTTGCTGGCCTTGAACTTGGACATCCTCTATCTCTGCCTGCCCAGTGCTTGAATTAAAGGCATGTTCTACCACAGCCCATCTTCTGAGATTCTACTTTAATTTCTGTCAGAATCTTTCTATGAGCTAATTTACTTAATAAACTGGTTATTTATGTTTTCTTAATGTTCTACTGTAGAAGGGTGCAAATATAAACATGGATGCGAGAGAAAATTTTTTTTATTTATTTGCATATTTTGAGAATAGTGTGATATGATTTACAGCTGTGAGGCTCTAGGGAACTCTGTGCTAATATTTCTCACTCAAATTTCTTCCCTCAAACTATCCCGTGTGCTTTTGTTCAGATGGTGATGTGCTTTCTCCAGCGGGTATGCAATGACCCGAGTTTGTCTCTGTGGTTAGTGGTCTAAGTTCTATTGACTTACATAGTATGGATAATTCCAGGAACTGAAAATATCCTTCAGAGATCCAATATGCATGGAAAGAACAACTTGTCTGATTTGCACTCAAGGACATTTCTCAATAGTCAACCGCACTGAAGTTAGACATTAGAGAATCGTCAGATGTCCGTTGCTCATTTACAACATTGTAATAGAAACGTGTGCGCATGCAAAGAAGTACTAATGACCAAGTCTGTTTATTATTCTTATTAACTGCTTATCAAATTGTCCTCCTATGGGCCCATCAGTTACACTCAAACTCTGAGAACTCAATAATTTCATTTTTCCTGTGACTCCCTGGTAATGATATTCACATGCATCTAAATACAGCAAGATAAACCAGGACATCTGTGTTTTTTTACCAAGAAGATTGATAGTGTGGACTCTGTTTGGGGTATGCACTATGCTGAGAATATGGCAGGTATGAGACCAGGTTTCCTTTGTAAAAATGAGATTCTGTTCTCTTGGAAGCCATAATTTTCCCCAATTTCTACCTGCTAGCCATTGAAAATTATTATATATTTTTTCTCTATGAATTTGACATTTTTAAGTTTTAAAACCTTTACTTATTATATTTTTCTTTTCTTGTTTGAGGCTGTGTATGAAGTGTGTGTGTGTGTATGTGTGTGTGTATGTGTGTGTGTGTGTGTGTGTGTGTACATGTACATATGAGGACCTCCATTCCTGTGCCCACGTTCATTTGTGTGAGTGTAGCATCCATGAGTCATGCATGGCATGTGTATAGACAGTCTCAGATGTCATTCTACACATTCCACCTTGAGACACACAGGTAACTGATCAAACCTACAACCTTCTGAGAATTCTCCTGTCTCCACCTCCCATTTTGCTGTAGGAGTACTGAATTTATAGAAATGTGCTATTATTCCTAGTTTTATGTGGATTCCTGGGATTTGAACTCAGTTCATTGTGATAGATTGCATTGCAACCAGTTGACCCTTTTATCCATCTCTCTTATTCAAATCTAACCATTTAGTACCTTCTAGGAGTATTTAGATAGTACTGAGAAAAAATGAAGTGTTTATGAAAAATTATGCAAAGGATATTCTACTTATTGATGGAAATTGGACACCCAGATACACCAATAACATTGTATTGAATAATTAAATACACAAAATATTAACATAATACATTTTGTAGTATACATTTTTTTATAAAATTCAAAGATAATTTATAGTGGAAAGTAATGGTATTTTAATATTTAAATACTGAAAGTGGCTTACAATCATTCCATAAATATCTTGTCTTCATTGTACTTAATTACTTTCAATTTGGTGTCCAAGACATACTGGCTAAGGTCTCATATGTTCAGTAATGCAATATTCAAATTAAAACTTTCCAGGAAAATGTACTTATTCTTCCATTTCAGGCCTTCCTCTTCTTCTTAGAATTAGTCAAATTGTGCATTACTGCATATTCTACACAGACAGGGAAATATGTTTCACACTCAAATTCCCATTTGGTTTAAATATTTGAGATCCCCAGTAAATATGATATAGTCCGACTATATGATATAGGCAGACTTCAGAACCCTTCATAACTGCTGTGAAGTCACTTCTCTTTTGTCTCTGATGGTTCATATATTTTCTTTCATATTTCACAATAGAGAAAAAGGACTGGTAGAATGAATAGATATTACAAGAGGAAGTAAACTGATGTTTAAACTGATTAAACATAAAAAATGTAAAAATGAAAGTGAACAAACAAAAAAGATTGAGGAGGCAGTCCTTATCAGCTGACGGATGCTGTGTCAGCTGCAAGTCCTCCTGCAGATTATCCTAGAAGTTGTATTTATTTACATAATGTCTGTCAAAAGCACCCTAACTTCTTTCTTCATTGCATTACTTGAACTACTTTGTTTTTCTAAGTCTTTTTTTTTAAAACCCTTCCAGAACTGTGTTAGTTCACTGTGTAGATAGATGCCTTAGTCAATAAAACAGGAATGGGATTTTTCTGGATCTTTTGTAGGTAAAAGATTCATGAAAGAGAAATATTCCACTTTCCTTTAAGGTGAGTTCCATAGTAAATGTATATTGATGAGAAATGTCTTTGAAACTTGGGTAACACTTGTTACGGTTTAGGGTTTAGGTTATTCATACTGATATGCACATCAAAAATCATCTGTTTTGTTAGTTTGTGTGTGTGATTAGTTCTTCCCACAAAACTGTGTAGTTAGATCTGCTTCAATATATAAGAAAGTATGATTCATGACTCATGTGAGATTTCCTTGCATTTTGTTCAGATAGAACCTCAATATTTTTGTATGAATGGATAAATAGATGCAAAGGGAATGAAACTTTAAAGCTATTCCTAAGTCATTACCGCTCTTTTCAACTGTGTTGAATTATTTTCTATTGCCTCAGAAATGTTGCTTGCTCAGTATTCATATGCCAGTACTGTTCATCAACTGGTTTGTTGGGTTAATGATTTGGTCATTTCTTGAAGAGACAGTGATTTAACATAATAAAGGCCACAGATACTCATGTTGCCTGAATTTAGATTAGATAAATATTGCACCTTTCTCGTGTGTTTCTCCATTTTGTTTATGGAGTGTGAAATACATAGCCTAACAGTACTTCTGCACCTTTCAATCATGCATGGCCAACAATATACTGTATGAGCCATTTCTGCTAACCTTGGTAAATTAGCAAGGTATTTGGGTAATCAGGCAGTTGAATGTTTGCACAGTTTATCACTTTATATGGAAAAGGAAATGTGTTAAGGAGGATTAAGCAAGGAAATAAGGACACATGGCTTATATTTAGAATATCGCTGCACTAAAGTGAGAGAAAATTAAAAATGATGCCTAGTGCTTCATTAAAAGCATGTTGGATTTTATTAGTCACATGATAACACAGCACCACATTCACATCGCTCATTTCCTCCTTCTTTTTTTTTTTTTTTTTAACTCGTCAGTGAGCCAGAAGGGAAACCTCTTCTATCTTTCCTTTTCACTTGAGAACGCTAGTCCACTTTGAAATCCATTACTAGTTATCAGGGTTTCCTTTAGTAAGATTACAGTCCTTTGAGAACAATGTTGACAGCTTTGAGCAGACAAAGAATCATTATAATCAATGCTGAAGATCCGAAATCACATTGCGAAAGATTCCATGTTTACAGTAGTGGGACCACACACTGTGATGGTTTGCATTAGAAACTCAGCAGGTGTTGTATGCAAGACTAAATCACAGACCATGAACTAGACAAAGTGGGGATGTGAAAAGGTCATGTTTGTTCAAGGACCTATCGTGTTAAAACAAAAACAGCATTTTTATAATATTTTTCAGGAGACTTGGTATTGAATATATGAATTCAAACTTTACACAGCATTTGTGGAAAATTACAATGTAGTTTGATACTAACAGCATTTGCATGTTACATGAAGAAACTGAATACAGGAATGGTAAATCTTGAAAGGATATAGTGGAAAAGGAAAGCAGATGTTACTCAGATGTTAAGTTATAGAGTAGACCAACTTATAATATAACGTTATAAAGAGATTTTACATAGAAGGTAAAATCACATATTTAAGAGTTTCACTCAAACCACTACAAAGTAACATCAATTTCCTCTCATAGCTGGACTTCATACATGTGGCAGAGAAAGTTATTTTGCAATGAAAAGTAAATTATTTCTCCCAAAGGGAAACATCAGTGATCTAAATGTTCATTCTTCATGTTCTGTCATCTCTGCTTTGAACTTCGTTTGAAATCTTTGTCACATATCCAATCTGTTAGTATGTCTTTTTATTGGGGGATTGAGTCCATTGATGTTAAGAGATATTAAGGAATACTGATTGTTGCTCCCACTCTCTTTGACGTAATTTTTATGTTTGTGTGGTTATCTTCTTCTGAGTTTGTTAAACGAAGATTAGTTTCTTGCTTTTTCTAGTGTGCAATTTCCCTCCTTTTGTTGGTGTTTACCATTCATTATCTTTTGAAGGGCTCGATTTATGGAAAGATACTGTGTAAATTTGTTTTTGTCATGGAATACCTTGGTTTCTTCATCTATGGTAATTGAGAGATTTGCTGGATATAGCAATCTGGGTTGGCATTTGTGTTCCCTTAGGGTCTTTATGACTTCTGCCCAGGCTCTTCTGGCTTTCATAGTCTCTGGTGAGAAGTCCGGTGTAATTCTGATAGGTCTACCTTTATATGTTACTGGACCTTTTTCCCTTACTGCTTTTAATATTCTTTGTTAAGTACATTTGGTGTTTTAATTATTATGCGATGGGAGGAATTTCTTTTCTGGTCAAATCTATTTGGAGTTCTGTAGGCTTCTTGTATGTTCATAGGCATCTCTTTTGTTAGGTTAGAGAAGTTTTCTTCTATAATTTTGTTCAAGACATTTACTGGCCCTTTAAGTTGGAAATCTTCACTCTCCTCTATACCTATAATCCTTAGGTTTAGTCTTCTATAAGCGAATATTAGCCCAGAAGATCGGAATACCCAAGAAATAATTCATATATCAAATGATGCCCAAGAAGAAGGAAGGAAAGGCCCCTGGTCCTGGAAAGGCTCAGTGCAGCACTGTAGGGGAATTCCAGTATAGGGAAATGGGAAGGGGGTGATTGGGGAACAGGGGAAGGGAAGAGGGCTTATGGGACTTTTGGGGAAGGAGGGTCTAGGAACAGGGATATCATTTGAAATGTAAATAAAGAATATATCGAATAAAAAAAGAAATCTTTCTCTTTTTTTTCTTTTCTCTTCCTTATCATTCACTCATTCATCCTTTGAAAGCATTTGTTCCAGTGGGCACTGGAGAATCAGAGCAAGTGTGATCTCTCTCTCTCAGAGGAATTTACATATTCCTGGAAGAGATGAGGACATATTCACAGCAGCACTGTTAGAATTACCAGAGTCGGGAAGAGGAAAATGGATGTCCCTGTGATCACTGGCAAGGACAATGCAGAGAAGGACTGGTGGGAGTCTCTGTCTGTCCTGTGGGTGCGCACTCATCATGGAAATAAAGGCATTGTTTCTAGCAGAGAACAGCACGTAACATGCACTGAGAATGCAATAAGCAACTTGCTGAGACTGGCTTCCAGAATGTGTGTGAGAAACAGCTGAATGGAAACCAGAAAAGGAGCACAGAGCAGACATGCTGAGACACTGGGTTTTGTCCTTTGCGCGAAATCTGAAGGAAGGAAGCAAGAAGGGACAGCCAAGGTGCTTTCATTTTAAAGGACTGTGCAGGATGATTCAAAGGAAATAAAAGACTGGGCAAAAAAAAAGATCATTTTATGAAAGAGAACACTTCTTCCCCCCACTGTTAAGACTTATATTCCTGAAATTGGTTTTTAATTTAATTTTAATTATGTGCATATATGTGTACACAGCTGCAGATGCCCACAGTCACAGTTGAATTTAACTACAGTGCTTGGAATTAAAGTTGGGTTCCTGTAAGAGCAGGAACATAGACTTGGGTTTCTCTCAAACATGGTCAGATAATCTTTATATATGTGGAGGATGTAAGATGATGCAAGATAGACCAAAATATTGAGAATAGGAGACCTAAGTAGTCTATCTCTACCAAACTCCCATTCACCCAGAGCAGAGAGAATATCATGGGAGAGAAAAAAATAGCAAAGAAAAAGAGAATGGGAGGAATGCTATGAATTCTGGGTATGACATGGTGGACATGATGTACATGGTGAACATGGTAGACATGGTGGACATGATATACTGGCTACTTTGATGTCAACTTGATACAAGCTAGAGTCCACAGAGAGGAGGGAGCCTCAAATGAGAAAATGCCTTAGAAGACTGAGGATGTAGGCAAGCCTGTAGAACATATTTTTAGTTTGCGACTTAGTTATGTAGAAGGTGACAGCCCATTATTGGTGATGCTGTCTTTGGACTTTTGGTCCAGTGTTTTATAATACAGACTAAGCAAGCTATGAGTTCCAAACTCATAACCAACATCCCTCCATAGCTTCTTCCCATATATAAAATCAAGCAGGGCGTCCTTTGATGATAAACTATATTACAGTTGAATAAACCCTACCTCCTGCTCCAAGTTGCTTAGTCATGGTGTTTCACCACAGTAACAATAACCCTATCTAAGATGCATGGCTATAGCCCCGATACAATCACCTTAGCTACAATTACTTAAATATAACCTATAAAATGTAAAGCCTGACAAAACTCCCTCATAGATGTTGAGGATCTTTGCTAGGACTTCTTTCTTATTACTTATGATGTGTTCTGGGGGAGGGGGTGGAGAATCAGTTTTTATGGTTTGTTTTCATGCTCCAGAAGATGCCCCCACTCCATTAGGAGGGAACAGAGGGAAGAGAGAGAGGAAGAGTGGAAGAATTGTGAAGGAAAATGCTATAATAAAGCACAATACTTTCTATATTAATGTTCAAAACAAACTTTTAAAAATTCTATCACTGGTAAAGGGGAGGGGAGAGGAGAGATGTGGGATCAGGGGGTTGGTGGAGGGGTATCCATGAAATGGGTTATCATGGGATGGGTCTTGGTGGAGTCGGTAACTAGAAAGTAGGATATCATTTGAGATGTAAATGAGTGGAATGATTAATAAAAACATTCTATTGCAACCAGGACACAGCTGGAAAGGCGCAGGTAGGGTCTCCGTCTGGGACTGGAGCAGGGAGCGCTGCTAAGCTCCCGCCCAGAGGAGGGCACAGGCGCCTAGGTTCTGCAGCACGGTCCCTGTGAGCTTAGGACTTGCACCGAGGCAGCCGGACCCACCCAGCTCCCCAGGACCCCGGACCAGCAACAGCAGCAGGCCTCCATATTGCAACCAGGACACAGCTGGAAAGGAGCAGGTAGGGACCCCGTCTGGGACTAGAGCAGGGAGCGCTGCTAAGCCCCCGCCCAGAGGAGGGCACAGGCGCCTAGGCTCTGCAGCACGTCCCTGCGAGCTTAGGACTTGCACCGAGGCAGCCGGACCCACCCAGCTCCCCAGGACCCCGGACCAACGATAGCAGCAGGCCTCCATATTGCAACCAGGACACAGCTGGAAAGGCGCAGGTAGGGACTCCTTCTGGGACTGGAGCAGGGAGCTCTGCTGAGCTCTCGCCCAGAGGCGGGCCCAGGCACCTAGGCTCTGCAGCACGGTCCCTGTGAGCTTAGGACTTGCACTGAGGCAACCGGAACCACCCAGCTCCCCAGGACCCTGGACCAGCTATAGCGGCAGGCCTCCATATTGCAACCAGGACACAGCTGGAAAGACACAGGTAGATAGATTCCATCAGGGGCTACCACGTGAGGGGATCTGCTAGGCTCTCCCTACTAGGCAGGCCTAGCAGCGCCTACCTAGGCTCTGCTGCACTCCCCCACACTTGCCAGAGTCCTCAGGCCGGGCACAAAGTCAGCCGGTGGCAGCCAGCTCGTGATCCCGTTGAGCAGCAATCACGCATAACCACCAGTAAAGAAACAACAGGTAAGCCCAGCCTCGCAGGAGATTCAAACACCAGCCAGTGACAACAAGGTCAACTAACACCAGAAATAACCAGATGGCAAAAGGTAAACGAAGGAATGTCACTAACAGAAATCAAGGCAACATGACAGCATCTGAACCCAGTTCGCCAACAACAGGAAGCCCTGGATACCCCAAAACACCAGAAAAACAAGACTTGGATATAAAATCACTGGTCAGGATGCTGGTAGCTGAACACATAGAAAAATCTCGTAAAGAAATAGAGGAGAAAATGGATCAAAAGTTAGAAGCCTTTACGAGGCAAATACAAAAATCACTTCAAGAAATGCAGGAGAAGATGGATCAAAGAGAAGAAGACAATAAGGAAGAAAGACAAAAGTCACTTAAAGAACTACAGAAGAACGTGGGCCAACAAGTAGAAGCTATGAAAGAGGAAGCACAAAAATCTATTAAAGAAATACATGAAAACACAATCAAGCAAGCGAAAGATCTGAGCACATCCATCCAGATACTAAAAACAGAAGTAGAAACAACTAAGAAATCACAGAGGGAGACAACATTGGAGATAGAAAACCTGGGGAAGAAATCAGGGGCCATAGATGCAAATATCAACAATAGAATACAAGAGATAGAAGACAGAATATCAGAAGCCGAAGATACCATAGGAACCATTGATTCAACAGTCAAAGAAAATACTAAATGCAAAAAGGCTGTAACCCAAAACATCCAGGAAATCCAGGACGCAATGAGAAGACCAAACCTAAGGATCATAGGTATAGACGAGAATGAAGACGTACAAGTTAAAGGGCCAGCAAATATCTTCTACAAAATTATGGAAGAAAACTTCCCCAACCTAAAGAGAGAGATGCCCATGAATATACAAGAAGCCTATAGAACCCCAAACAGACTGGACCAGAACAGAAACACATCCCGTCACATAATAATCAAAACTCCAAATGTACTAAACAAAGAAAGAATATTAAAGGCAGCAAGAGAAAAAGGCCAAGTAACTTATAAAGGAAGACCTATCAGAATAACACCAGACTTCTCACCTGAGACCATGAAAGCTAGAAGATCCTGGGCAGATATAATGCAAACTCTAAGAGAACACAAACTCCAGGCAAAACTACTTTACCCAGCAAAGCTCTCAATCGCCATAGATGGAGACATCAAGGTATTCCATGACAAAACCAAATTTGCACGATATCTTTCCACAAATCCAGCCCTACAAAGGATAATAGGGGGAAAACACCAAGACAAGGACGGAAACTTCACCCGGGAAGAAACAAGATAGAAACCTCCTCTCATCAAACCTAAAAGAAGGTAACCTCTCGAATATTAAAAAAATAAATAAAATAAATAAATATAATTTCAAAAATGTCTGGAGGAAATAATTACTATTCCTTAATATCTCTTAACATCAATGGACTCAATTCCCCAATAAAAAGACATAGATTAACAGACTGGATACGGAAACAGGACCCTACATTTTGCTGCATACAGGAAACCCATCTCAGTGTTAAAGACAAACACTGCCTTAGAGTAAAAGGCTGGAAGACAATTTTACAAGCAAATGGTCCCAGGAAACAAGCTGGAGTAGCCATTCTAATATCAGATAAAATTGACTTCCAACCTAAAATCATCAAAAGAGACTCAGAAGGTCACTTCTTGCTGGCCAAAGGGAAAATCCACCAAGAAGAGCTCTCAATACTGAACATCTATGCTCCAAATGCAAGGGCACCCTCATTCGTAAAAGAAACCTTACTAAAGCTTAAAGCACACATTACACCTAACACAATAATTGTGGGTGACTTCAACACTCCACTCTCCTCAATGGACAGATCAGGAAAACAGAAACTAAACAGGGACACAGTGAAACTAATTGAAACTCTGGACCAACTGGATTTAACAGATATATATAGAACATTTCATCCTAAAGCTAAAGAATATACCTTTTTCTCAGCTCCACATGGTACCTTCTCCAAAATAGACCATATAATTGGTCACAAGACAGATGTCAACAAATACAAGAAGATCGAGCTAATCCCATGCCTCCTATCAGATCACCAGGGAGTAAGAGTGGTCTTCAATAACAACAAAAACAACAGAAAGCCCACATACACATGGAAATTGAACAATACTCTACTCAATGACACCTCGGTCAAGGAAGAAATAAAAAAAGAAATCAAAGACTTTTTAGAATTCAATGAAAATGAAGGTACAACCTACCCAAATCTATGGGACACAATGAAAGCAGTGCTAAGAGGAAAACTCATAGCTCTAAGTGCATCCAAAAAGAAACTGGAGAGAGCATACACTAGCAACTTAATGGCACACCTTAAGGCCCTGGAAGAAAAACAAGTTAATTCACCCAGGAGGAGTAGAAGACAAGAAATCATCAAACTCAGGGCTGAAATCAATCAAATAGAAACAAAGAGAACCATACAAAGAATCAACAAGACCAGGAGCTGGTTCTTTGAGAAAATCAACAAGATAGATAAACCCTTAGCCAGACTAACCAAAGGACACAGAGACAGTATACAAATTAACAAAATTAGAAATGAAAAGGGAGACATAACAACAGAAACTGAGGAAATTCAAAAGATCATCAGATCCTACTACAAAGGTCTATACTCAAAACAACTGGAGAATCTGGAGGAAATGGACAATTTCCTAGACAGATATCAAATACCAAAACTAAATCAGCATCAAGTAGATCAGCTAAATAGTCCCATAACCCCTAAAGAAATAGAAGGGGTTATAGAAAGCCTCCCAACCAAAAAAAGTACGGGACCAGATGGTTTTAGTGCAGAATTCTACCAGACCTTCAAAGAAGACTTAACACCAATACTTTTCAAACTATTCCACAAAATAGAGACAGAAGGGACACTGCCCAACTCATTCTTCGAAGCCACAATTACGCTAATACCTAAACCACAAAAAGATCCAACAAAGAAAGAGAACTACAGGCCAATTTCTCTTATGAATATAGATGCAAAAATACTAAATAAAATTCTTGCTAACCGAATCCAAGAGCACATTAAAACGATCATCCACCATGATCAAGTAGGCTTCATCCCAGGGATGCAGGGATGGTTCAATATACGGAAATCCATCAATGTAATCCACTACATAAACAAACTGAAAGAAAAAAACCACATGGTCATCTCATTAGATGCTGAAAAAGCATTCGACAAAATTCAGCATCCTTTCATGCTAAAAGTCTTGGAAAGAGCAGGAATTCAAGGCCCATACCTAAATATAGTAAAAGCAATCTACAGCAAACCAGTAGCCAACATCAAAATAAATGGAGAGAAACTTGAAGCATTCCCACTAAAATCAGGGACTAGACAAGGCTGCCCTCTCTCTCCATATCTTTTCAATATAGTACTTGAAGTTCTAGCAAGAGCAATTAGACAACATAAGGAAGTCAAAGGGATACAAATTGGAAAGGAAGAAGTGAAACTATCATTATTTGCAGATGATATGATAGTTTACCTAAGCGACCCCAAAAACTCCACCAGAGAACTTCTACAGCTGATAAACAGCTTCAGCAAAGTGGCAGGTTATAAAATTAACTCAAGCAAGTCAGTGGCCTTCCTGTACTCAAAGGACAAGCAGGCTGAGAAAGAAATTAGGGAAATAACACCCTTCACAATAGCCACAAACAACATAAAGTACCTTGGCATAACTCTAACCAAACAAGCGAAAGATCTGTACAACAGGAACTTCAAGTCCTTGAAGAAAGAAATTGAAGAAGACCTCAGAAGATGGAAAAATATCTCTTGCTCCTGGATTGGCAGAATCAATATAGTAAAAATGGCCATCTTGCCAAAAGCAATATACAGATTCAACGCGATCCCCATCAAAATCCCAACTCAATTCTTCATAGATCTAGAAAGAGCGATTCTCAAATTCATCTGGAGCAACAAAAAACCCAGGATAGCAAAAACTATTCTCAACAATAAAAGGACTTCTGGGGGAATCAATATCCCTGACCTCAAGCAGTACTACAGAGCAATTGTGTTAAAAACTGCATGGTATTGGTATAGCAACAGGCAAGCAGATCAATGGAACAGGATTGAAGACCCAGAAATTAACCCACAGACTTATGGTCACTTGATCTTTGATAAAGGAGCCACAACCATCCGGTGGAATAAAGATAGCCTTTTCAACAAATGGTGCTGGTTCAACTGGAGGTCAACATGCAGAAGAATGCGAATTGACCCACTCTTATCTCTTTGCACTAAGATCAACTCCAAGTGGATCAAGGACCTCCACATAAAACCAGACACACTGAAACTACTAGAAAAGAAACTTGGGAAGACCCTGGAGGACTTGGGCACAGGGGAAAAGTTCCTGAACAGAACACCAACAGCTTATGCTCTAAGATCAAGAATCGACAAATGGGACCTCATAAAATTACAAAGTTTCTGCAAAGCAAAGGACACTGTCAGAAGGACAAAACGGCAACCAACAAAGTGGGAAAAGATCTTCACCAACTCCACATCCGACAGAGGGCTAATATCCAATATATACAAAGAACTCAAGAAGTTAGACCGCAAAGAACCAAATAACCCTATCAAAAAATGGGGCACAGAGCTAAACAAAGAATTTTCACCAGAAGAAATTCGGATGGCCGAGAAACACCTTAAAAGATGTTCAACATCATTAGTCATCAGGGAAATGCAAATCAAAACAACCCTGAGATTCCACCTCACACCAGTCAGAATGGCTAAGATTAAAAACTCAAGAGACAACCAGTGCTGGCGAGGATGTGGAGAAAGAGGAACACTCCTCCACTGTTGGTGGGATTGCAAAATGGTAAAACCACTCTGGAAATCAGTTTGGCGGTTCCTCAGAAAATTGGGCATGTCACTTCCAGAGGACCCTGGCATACCACTCCTGGGCATATACCCAGAGGATTCCCCTGCATGCAATAAGGACACATGCTCCACTATGTTTATAGCAGCCTTGTTTATAATAGCCAGAAATTGGAAGGAGCCCAAATATCCCTCAAAGGAGGAATGGATACAGAAAATGTGGTATATCTATACAATGGAATACTACTCAGCAATTAAAAATAATGAATTCATGCAATTTGTAGGTAAATGGTTAGACCTGGAAAATATCATCCTGAGTGAATTAACCCAATCACAAAAGAATGCACATGAAATGCAATCACTGATAAGTGGATATTAATGAGCCCAGAAGCACTAAATACTCAAGACACAAATAGCAAGTCAAATGATTCCCAAGAAGAAGAAAGGAGAGGACCCTGGGCCTGTAAAGATTGCATCCAGTTTAGTAAAGAAACCGAGGGGGGAGGGGGAATGATTGGGGAACAGTTGGGGGGGAGAGGAACTATGGGAACTATGGTGGGTGGGAACTGGGAAAGGGGAAAGCCTTTTGAATGTAAACATAGAACATAGAAAATAAAAATTAAAAAAAAAAAAAAACAACAAATTCATGAAATTCTTAGTCAAATGGATGGAGCTAGAAAATATCATCCTGATTTTGTGATTGAGGTAACTCAATCACAAAAGAACACACATGGCATTCACCCAGTGATAAGTGGATATTAGTGCAAAAGCTCGGAATACCAAAGACACTACTCACAGACCACATGAAATCCAAGGAGAAGGAAGACCAAAGTGTGGCTACTTTGATCCTAATTAGAAAGTGGATCAAAACACCCATGGCTCACAGCCAACCAATAGAATGAGCATAGGGTCACCAATGGAGCAGCTAGAGAGAGGATCCAAGGAGCTGAAGAGGTTTGCAGCCCTGCAGGAGGAACAATAGTGTGTACCAACCAGTACCCCCAAGCTCCTAGGGACTAAACCACCAACCACACCATATACATGGAGGGACCCATGACTCCAGCTACATATGTAGCAGAAGATGACCATTTCAGACATCAATGAGAGGAGAGGCCATTGGTCCTATGAAGGTTTGATTCCCCAGAATAGGGGAATGTATGTCAGAAAATTGGGGGGGGGGGTATAAGCAGGGGAGGGAGAATGGGATAGGGGATTTTCAGAGGGGTAACGTAGAAAGGGGATGCTATTTGAAATGTAAATAAAGTAAATATCTAATAGTAAAAAATAAAATATTTGTTCAAAGAGAAAAAAAAAAAACAAAAACAAAAAACATTCTATCACCCGGCAGATTAAAATTATTTGCATATTTTATTAACATATCCTCAAACTCCATGTAAATATCACAAAACTAACAGCAGGATTTCTAATACTATATGCTTGAACATTTTATGTTCTCCAATACATAACTTCTAAAAATAGTATAGAAGTCATCATTAAGACACTAAGTTACAGCCTCCAGCACTAGTGCCATGCCACAGAGGTTAAGACCACTGACATCTCTTTCAGGGACGTCAGGTTCAATATTCAGCACCTGATAATAGCTAACAATCTGTAACTCCTTTAAGGGTTTTGCTGTCTTCTTCTGGCCTGAGTACTCATGGTGCACAGAAATACAAAGAGGAAGATCACCCATATGCATCAATCTTTGCCTGGTGGATTGTGAATAGACAGAACCGTAAAGGGTCTCCAAACTTAGGATCATATAATGCAATCAATGTACAGACCTTTGTTTTGCAGTATTAGGTATCTTTCAAACATATTCTCTCCTGTACATATTGTTTCTGTTGAGTTTTTCAATTAAATTTCAAAGTGTATTAACAAATACTCTTTTACATGATTATATGTTCCTTCCAAAGGATGGATGATATTCTACCTAGTTATCCCTGAGATTGTTCTCATTATTGAAATAGACTCTCTATAAAACTTGATAGAAAACACATTAATGTCAGGATCACTTGTGTAATTTTTTAAAAACTACATAAATTCCCTTTCTTCTATGTCTAGTAAAATATTAACAGCTAAGAATATATAAATATTAGATATATATATTCTTATATAAGAATATATATAAGGTATATGTACATATATGTATATATATATATATATTTATATACACACCTAAATACATACAAGTATTTACTTTTGAGTAACTATGTTACATTAAAATGCAGTCAGTGCATTTTATTTTGGAACTCTCAAAAATAGAAATGAGACTGTTCCAAAGCACCATCAAGTATGGGCTACATTTAAAAACTAGAATTCAAGTACCCTGCATTAACTCCAATATGCCATTCATCCATTATCTTTACAAGAGTCCTATGCCAGAGACCTGAATCTTTGTTGTGATGATCCCACCAGACATGGACTGACATCAAGTATTTCCAGAATACAATAAGTGATATGAGTGTTAGAGAAGAAAGAAATTCATAATTTAGTGGCTACAGTGGAATGGGTCCCAAGCCCTGACTTTGAGGTTACCAGTAAGAGCTCTCAGGTTACAAAGAAAAAAGGAATCATAGACTATGGTGTAGCAGAAACACTCGGCCGGGGAAGTTTTCATTATGTTGGTATCTGGGTAATGCTTATTTGGTTCAGGCATTGTGAGGTTCTACTAACTACAAGAAATTACCATTAGTAAAAAGGACAACTCACTTTCCAAATGTGAGATTACTCTCCCCACTATGAGATAATTGTTCTAGACAGGAGTGACCTCTCTCAAAGATTTGTTGTTACTGGAATCCTCATATCTATAGTCTTGAAGTGGGTTGGGAGAACATAGTGGGCTTCAGTACTATTGATGTTGTAGTTTTAGTATTTAAACAGAGACCTCTTAAGTGATTAACATGTCTACATGTAGAATTGAACAAGAACCCGACTTGGAGTGGTGTCATATACTTACCATATACAAAGGCTAAGATGGTAAGCTTTTATCCTGCTTTTAGTTACCTATCAGATTTCTATAGGTCAGTGAAGAGTCAGTGCTCTTTATCAAAAGCTGCCTCTGAATCCCTGATACATTAGTAGGACTTAAGATCATCCATTTTCAAAGGCCATGCTCAGCAAGGGAGGCTTATAGTGTTTGTGAGGTCATTGTAATGCTGTGCCTTCTCCGTGTGTGATAGTGATCTGTCTCCTGTACTCTATTGATCCTACATTTTTATTCTGGCTTCATTTCTGGAATTAGTAACACTCAAATTCTCAAAACCACACTCTCTTCATCCTTATTGAATACTAAGTGTTTTCATTTGCTCCATCAGTACTGCAAGCCCTTGTCAAGAATCTGACATTCTGACTGTTGTGTCATACACCTGAAATCTTAGCACGCGGGAGCTGAGGTAGGAGGATTAGAAATTCAAGGCAATCACGACCTAAAATGGAAGAGTCTGTCTCAAAAAGAAAGAATGAAAGAAAGAAAAAATAAAGGAAGGAAGGAAGGAAAAAGAAAGAAGGAAGAAAGGAAGGAAGTGGAAGGGAGGGAGGGGAGAGAGGGGGAAGGAAGGAAAGAAGGGGAGGTGTATAATAGAAGGAAGAAAAGAGAAGAAAAATGTTTTACTTTGACATTTTTTCTCTACTAGGTGAAAAAGTTCTGACTAAAATTTAATGTAAGGATACTTAAAAGTAACAGAATTGTTGCTAGCAGAACTGACATTACAGTGATGCTAAGACTTTATAATATTAAAGGCATTAATAAAATCAATCTGTGTGGAATCACAAATTTTCAAGATTCTCAACTTTTAAGGATTTTAGAGAGCCACAGGTCCTGAATCTGTCTTCAAATACCTCCTTTGAGTCTTAAGACCATGAACCTAGCTTTTACTTTCTAGTTTTGTTTCTAGTAGCAAAGGAACATTTTGGTTTATTCAATCAGAATTGAAAAATACTTCGAAGTTGTAATAATATAAAATCAATTTGTCCAGATTATACCAATCCAAATTGTTTGTTTGTTTGTTTGTTTGTTTATTTGTTGCGAGACAAGGTTTCTCTGTGTAGCTCTGGCTATGCTGGAACTCACTCTGTAGGCCAGGCTGGCCTCGAACTCAGAAATCTGCCTGCTTCTGCCTCCCAAGTGCTGAGATTAAAGGTGTGTACCACCACCGCCTGGCCCAAATGTCCTTATGTAAAATAATTTTATAATCAAAATATTTTAATTAGACTAATGATTAAAAGTGTTCTCCTATAGTGCTCTCTGTTTTTTTATCAGTATATGTGAACTTCACATACATTTTATATATCTTCATCAGATACCATAAATATTCTAAAGATGGATAGTCATATATACACCTCATTTAATACTTATTTGAAATGGCTGAATAGGCATTTCAATCTTTATTATCCTGATAGTAAAATAGAAAATCAAATAAAATAAATTTTCAAATCTTATATTTTAGTTAATTTCACAAAGAGGAAAAATACTGTATAATTTTCTACAATCACTTGAATGTTTTACATTTCAATCAGAAATGTATGGCTTAGATTCAACTATTTTTCACTTCAACTTTTTTATTTTACTTATTGTTTTATGTATTGTATGTTCACTTATTTTAGGTCTTAAAATTTTTCATATATACTGTATTTACATATTTTAAAAAAACCTTTTCCCCATCTCCAACTCTTTGTGTACTAGCCCCCATTTATTCACAGTTTATGTAAAATGACAAAGTCATCCATTATTCTAAGTTTCACTAAAGTAATTATGAAGATTTCTTAGAAATTAATGTTTTTTCATCACATTTGAGCATTTGAAATACTCTGTTCTGACTGTACAATGTATGAATGATCAAGCATGTTCATATACTTTTGAATAACAGTATATTCGTTAGAATTACTATTGCTACTACAAAACACCATGACAAAAGAAGCTTGGTAATAAGAGAGTTTTTGTGGCTTACCCTTCCACATCATTGTTCATTGTAGGAAGTTGGGACAGGAATTTAGGGCGGGGATCATAAGGGTATCTACCAACCCTGGTCCATGAAGTCTCTACCAATTTAAGCAACCTCTGGTCAGACAGAGCAGCCATGAAGACTGAGCTATTTGTCTGCTACATATGTGCTGGGAGACCTCCTTTGAATGTTCTTTGGTTGATGGATCAGATTTTGAGAGCTTCTAGGGGTCTAGGTCTTCCTGTGGGATTCCCATTTACATCAATCCTCCATTTAACCTTTCCATAATTGTTCCTGGCCTCTGTCTTCTCAACTGATACCCCAATATTGTGATTGAGCTCAACAGTAGTAGTAATCAACATATTTCTCAAGTTAAATCACTGGGCTCATGTAAAACAAATGATAAACTAGATTTAGAAGCTGTGATGGTCAGGAATAACCGGTCAATGGTAGAAGTTGGGTATCCTTGTATAGAAGCTGCATGCGAAGAAATACCAGAGGTTGACAATGAGAAAGGTACCAAAAGAAGACACTCTGGAGCATCCTAGTATAAGACATTGGAGCCCTAACAACATAAAAAAAGATTTGTCCTCCTATCAAGAAAATATAAGTCAGGATTGAATATCAGTAATAGAATCATCTATTAGAGAGAGATGAAAAAATTTAAGTGAATAATTATAACAAATATTGCAACCTTATTTTAAAGAAGAAATCAAGTTCCTATACTTAAATAGTCTAATAATAAATAGGTTAGTTATATAATTCAAGTTACTTTTTATAACAAAATAATTAACCAATAGAAAAATAATATTGACTTCACAGTTGAAAAAGAAGTGCAGAAAGTATATGATTCAAGTTGTCAGAGAGATCTCTGTTCAAAATCATGTTATGGCGGATAAAATACAGAAAAAAAAGTCATATCAGTTTTGTGGTATTTTTCCTTTATGATTTATTTTTCTAACAATGGGCTGAAATGCCATGACCAAGGCAGATTACAGAAGGGAGGATTTGTGTGAATTTATTGTTCCAAATGAATGACAGTTCCTGGTGATGGAACAGAAGTTACAGGCATGGCCAGTGGGACAGCAATCTGAAAGCTCTCATCTTGAATACCAATCTCAAAGGCAAAAGAGTGTCCTAGGATGGATGGAAGGTATTGAAACCTCAGTGTCTGCCCCTATTAACATACTTTCTTCAGCAAGGCCACACCTTCTACACCTACCCAAACAATAACACAAAGTGAGGACAAAGTATTCAAAATCTGAACCTATGGAGAGCATTCTCAAACAAAGCAACACAGCTCAAAAGATGCATTAACTAAGTTTAATTGTGTGGAAGCCAAAGACAATCGCATACTGACGGTTTTCTAATCCAGTTTCAATCTGTTGACCTGCTGAAGTCATGAACACCTATCAAATGCTGAAAAGCTATAAAATAAAGGGTGGCTTTCACATCTACATGATGACCCTGGAGTAATAGTTGACATTCCCTTTGCTGCTCATTTTTAAACCAATAAAGTCTTGTCGACTCTAAAAAAAAAATAAAGTATAAAATCGAAGAGCTATGACTACATATGTATAAATTTGAATTATACCGATTCTCTTTCAATTCCTAACATATGAGTGGAGAAAGTAGTTTAAAACAAATGCATCATCCTCTGTAAAACCAAATCAGGATAAAAATTTAATCACCCACTGAATTAAGATACTTCATTTTATCCTTGCCTTGTGAAAGTCCCAAGGTAGGAACAGAGTGGAAGGCAGAAGGGAGATTACTTTTTCATTCCTTCGAGGGATTTTCAAAGTTTTCTTCCCTGTGCTTAGACATCATCTAAGGACCAGCAAATGATTGTTATGTTATTGTTTCTATCTCATATCTGTCCACAGATGAAATAGGTCTCCTGCTTTTGTGGATTTCTGTAGTTAGATATGACTCATGTTGATAATTCAGATTAATCTTTTACCTCAAGCTCCTTACCCATAATCATATTTTGCTGTCGAAGACGACATTCTCCCTGATTGCAGCTGTTAGAGCAAATGTCTTTGCCTTTGGAAATAGAGGGTATTATTTTTAATTACCCATAATATGTGACTTCAAACAAATGTACATTTTCCTGAGGGATACCCGAAGATAAGCCAGTCTTTCAAAGCTCTGGAGAGGAAAGAGATTATTTTTTTGCTTTATTCCATGGTTTTACACCAGAGATTAAGACAGCATGAGATAACTAAGCTGTTTATAAGCATCAGATTCTTTCATGTCATTTTATATCTTTGAATCATTTTTATTTAATTATGGTTCAACACATTTTCTTATTTAAAAAGTAAAGTAAAAATAATGATAGTATGTTTCTCGTTGTGTAAATAACATATTACAGGACAATCTGGGGAACACGTCCTGTAAATGAAGCTGAAGGATGCTTTGTACTGCTCCTTTTATCTAAGACTGTGTCTGTATGAGACAATGGCCATTATTTTCAATTGGTCGGGTTTTAGTTTACATTTTAACATTTGTAAGAATTGTTTCAACTACATTCTTTTATATGAGGAGTTTCATTAACTGAATTGTTTACTATACCTGGCCAACTGAAATAGAAATCAGGTTAGACATCCCCTAAAGAATACAGCAATTGCCTTGAATATCACAATCTTCAATCTATTTTGATAACACAGATTCCTTGTAAACAATGTATGGTTTCATACAGTTATCAAGTTAATAATGAGTAAGAAAAATGACCATCCATTCATCAGTGCATGACACTGCCAATCACTGTTTGCGTGCAAGGTAAGCAAAAGTGTGTGAGTGTGTGGAGGAGGAGAAAAGCCACAGAAAACATTTATCAATTGATCAAAGCTATAAGTAGCTAATTTTTAGACCTGGAAATGATTTTCTTAGTTTTATACAACCATTAACCAGTAGAAATTGAATAATGCATCTAATACTACAATTATAATTTGATCATCACTAGAAAAGGTAAATTATTAAAATGATTTGTTCCCCAGGTTCTGTTCCTTTTTTTGGGGGGGGAAGCTCTTTTCTTATTTTTATTTTCTATATTCTATATTGGATATTAGCCCTCTATCAGATGAGGGGTTGGTGAAGATCTTTTCTCAATTAGTTGGTGTCCTTTTTGTCCTTCTGACAGTGTCCTTTGACTTACAGAAACTTTGTAATTTTATGAGGTCTAATTTTATGAGGGCTAATATCCAATATATACAAAGAACTCAAGAAGTTATACCCAAAAGAACCAAATAACCCTATCAAAAAATGGGGTACAGAGCTAAACAAAGAATTTTCACCAGAAGAAATTTGGATGGCTGAGAAGCACCTTAAGAGATGTTCAACATCATTAGTCACCAGGGAAATACAAATCAAAACAACCCTGAGATTCCACCTCATACCAGTCAGAATGGCTAAGATTAAGAACTCAAGAAACAACAGGTGCTGGCGAGGATGTGGAGAAAGAGGAACACTCCTACACTGTTGGTGGGATTGAAAGATGGTACAACCGCTCTGGAAATCACTCTGGCAGTTCCTCAGAGGACACTTCCAGAGGACCCTGTCATACCACTCCTGAGCATATACCCAGAGGATTCCCCTGCATGCGATAAAGACACATGCTCCACTATGTTCATAGCAGCCTTATTTATAATAGCCAGAAGTTGGAAGGAGCCCAGCTGCCCCTCAAAGGAGGAATGGATACAGAAAATGTGGTATATTTATACAATGGAATACTACTCAGCAATTAAAAATAATGAATTCATGCAATTTGTAGGCAAATAGTTGGATCTGGAAAATATCATCCTAAGTGAGCTAACCCAATCACAAAAGAATACACATGAAGTGCAATCACTGATAAGTGGACATTAATGAGCCCAGAAGCTCTGAATACTCAAGGCACAATTAGCAAATTCCCAAGAAGAAGGAAGGAGAGGACCCTGGTCCCAAAAAGACTGGACCCAGTTTTATAGGAGAGTATCAGAACAGAGAAATGGTGGTGGGGAGTTGGTTGGGGAATGGGTGGAGGGAAGAGGACTTATGGGACATATGGTAAGGGGGGAACTTGGAAAGGGGAAAGCCTTTGGAACGTAAACAAAGAATATAGAAAAAAACTACACACCTATGGTCACTTGATCTTTGACAAGGGAGTTAATACCATCCAGTGGAAAAAAGACAGCATTTTCAACAAATGGTGCTGGTTCACCTGGAGGTCAGCATGTAGAAGAATGCAAATAGTTCCATTCTTATCTCCTTGTACAAAGCTCAAGTCCAAGTAGATCAAGGACTTCCACATAAAACCAGATGCATTGAAACTAATAACTGTATGTGTGGCAGAGGATGGCCTTTTGGGCATCAATGGAAGAAGAGGCCCTTGGCCTTGTAAAGGCTCAATGCCCTAGTATAGGGGAATGAGAGGGCCAGGAAGCAGGAATGGGTGGATGGGTAGGGGAACACCCTCATAGAAGTAGGAAGATGGGATAGAAGGTTTCCAAAAAGAAATCAGTAATGGGGATAACATTTGAAATATAAATAAAGAAAATATCCAATGAAAAATGTCTTTTTTGTTTGTTTGTTTGTTTTTGTTTTTTGAGACAGGGTTTCTCTGTGTGGTCCTGGCCGTCCTGGAACTCACTCTATAGACCAGGCTGGACTCGAACTCAGAAATCTGCCTGCCTCTGCCTCCCAAGTGCTGGGATTACAGGCGTGCACCACCACGCCCAGCTATAAAAAATGTCTTAAGTCACAAATTTTAATGACCCATTAGAAAAATTAGTTTAAAACAATTCACAAAAGAGTACATAATTTTCAATGATGTATCAAGAAATATTTGAATAAATATGAAAAATGAAGATATTTTTAGAATTCTACCTCAGTCATTGTTCTATTAAATGGTAAAATATTAAAGTAAGATTTATATTATAGAGTAAATGTGCATGTGAAAATACAGAAAAGTAATGACGAACTGTTTTCCCATTCCAAAATATAGCAACTCCAAAGCAGACAGTACTGAATGCAGTTGAAGATGAAGTGTATTGTGAGAAATGATCTTGTTGTCTTCTTAAAAACACAAGTTTACTACCTAAGATATTTAAAGCTAACTATACATGGGAACAGAAACAAAACACTCTTCTGGTTAGGTTTTTAGCACAGAGTAAGACGCAGGCATACACGTTGTACTGTGTTTTGGGTAGTGTCTATGTTAAAGTACTTTTCTTCCAGCTATAAGAAATTGTACTGTGTTCTGTAAAATATGTATGTGAAAATACAGGAAAGTAATCACAAACTGTGTTCCCATAACAAAATAAAACAATCCCATAGCAAAAAAAAAAAAAAAAAGGAAGAAAAAAGACAAAAGTATTACAAACAGATTTATAACTACTACTGTAATTTTAAGAAAGCATTGTTATTCCAAATATCTTCATTTTAACAAATTTTCTAACAAAGCCTTTCTGAATGTTTTTAAGTTTTTTTATTTGTGTATTCATTTTGTATATTAGTTTGTTCTCTTGCATGTGCTATAGCATGTATGTGAAGGTCAGAAGACAACTTGGAGAGACAGGCTCTTTTCTGCCACTAGATAACTGGGGTTTGGAATCAACATGCATTACCTGCTAAGCCATCTCAGCCCCAGATATTCTGTCTGCAATATATTTCATTATTTTTCTAAAATTCTAATTTGTAGCACTCCTTGATGATAATTTTTAAAGAAAAATCATATATCTTAAAAAAGAACATGCTGAAAATTTTATCATGGTTTGTTCATATGCTACTGTTACTGTCATCTGGTGAAATTACTTTCAAACATATAAAAAAAATCCATGAAACCTGACTCTTATAAGGACATCACAATGATGATGTCCTTACTAATTTTTTAATTGTACCACTTAAATGATCACTAGGATATACTCCACACTCTACAGCAAGAAGCATTATTTGATTTTTCTCTTCAGTAAGAACCAGTATGCCTTAAATAAATAATATACTATATCTTTGGCTTATGAGAATCTTTGCTAGGTTTGACCAGGTATCTGGAAAATCACAGGAAGAATTCAAATGCACAAGAAAAATAAATGGAAAAGATTTAAAGAGGCCATTTACACACACACACACACACACACACACACACACACACACACACACATGACACACGAACCAACTCAAAGTATGGTAGAAAATCTGATATATACAAAGAAGAGAAGGACAACTAAGCTAAGTATACAAGTTATTTATGAAATAACAGGAGAAATGGTGAGACATACTTCCATAGATTATCTTGTAATCTTTTCAAGTATTAAGGGTGTGCTTTGGTTCTCCTGTTTTCTTTATTGTTTCACATTTCCTTTGCCTTTGAAGATATAAACTGAAGAATGTGTTCTTGATATGGCGGGCAATATAACTGGCCATTTACCCACATCTACTAGAATTATAGTTGTTCCACAGTTATTAAACAGTGAATCCCACTGTTCAATTACATCTAACCCAGGGCCTTCAAGTGACATTCATTATGTTACAGCAAAACAAAAAAGATATGAGGAAATTTAGTGCTTTGTTTTCATTGAAACTTTTGCATTTTGATTAGTTGATATGAAGTTAAGTCTCCTGAAACATGTGCACATGAATTGAATATTACCAAACTTGGTTCATTATTAATCCTCTAATCATGCCTTTTTACAGACATGCATCCTGAAGTTATTGCTCCATTTGACACAAATACAGAGTGGAAATCCAAGGACGTAGACCTTGGATTTTATAGAGAGATGAGAAAGAAATCTCCTCACCAGACATATGCTAAACTAATACTCATTGGCTTTGGAACAAAACCAGGCAAACACATTATGATGTATGGTTTTGAATTCAGAAAAAAATTGTACAACTTTTGGGTATATATTTTGTGACTTCCAGATATAACAAAATATGTTGTTTATAGTGTCAATTGCCTGCTGATCATTTCCTGTTGGTTCTAATGACATTTCATCACCTAATAAAGGGTTTTGTGTTTCTTCTTCTTCTCCTCCTGCTCCTGCTCCTCCTTCTCCTCCTCTTCCTTCTCCTCCTCTTTCTCTTTCTTCTCCATTTTCTCCGTTTCCTTCTCTTTCCCCTCCTCTTCTCATTATCATATCATCATCATCACCACTACCACCACCACCACCACTACCACCACCACCATCACCACACCAGTACTGCCATGGTGATTGAGTTCTTGAGACTCTTACAAAGAAAGAACTAAGCAGACAACTACAGCCAAGTAGTAATCATATCTTTAACATTGTAACTGATTCACTCCACTTTTTTTTTTACATCAAAGGAAACATAAGAATGAGTCTCTATGATTATGAACTAAATTGGAGTCTAGTAGTCAATAGGATCAGCAGTACTTGGGAATTAATAAGAAATTCAGTATATCAGATCCAAGTTCAGAATCTTGGTTGAAGAACTGTCATTTCTAAAAGTCCTTAGGAGATTTCTGTTTCATTAAAGTTAGAAAGTACCCATGTAGATTTTTTTTCTGAATGAGTTTCAATAGCAGACATCATTCTATTACAAATTATAACTTTTGAAAATAACTGAATTCAAATCTAAAATAATGGAATATGAAAGTGTAATTAATGTTTATCATATAAATTGTATCAGACATGATTATGAGAATGGAGTTTCCTACTAAAGAAATAGATTATTTGCTGAGTTTTCCTTAATTTTAACATTATTATATCTTGAATATTTCTCTTAGGAGAAAATATTAGCAAGAAAATTAAATTATTACAATATTCTGTTTTAGAGAAGTGATTTGAATATACAGTGAAGTTTGCAATATTATATATGGATGCTTATGTGTTAAAATTCTCAGCATACGATTGCGGTATTTGCAACAACAGATACATTAATATTTAAAGCCATTGTTTGCCTTTGTCTCCTGCTGATAACTGTTTTCCTTAAAAGCACTACAAAAGACATTCTGAACAGATGGTGGCTGGTTTCCTCTATCCTGCACCCCCTCACAACTGCCACTGAGCCTCACCATTCATTAATCTTCCATAGACTTCCAGGAGCACAGCAACTAAATTACACACATACACACACTGAGGACAGCATTTCTGTCAGGCTGAAAATTAAACTGAAGAGCACTGTGCCAAGTCTTTTAACCAAACTTCCCTGAAAAGCAGTTAGTTACAAAATAAACACTTAGCTTAGAGACTGACCCATGAATGCTTAGTCTGAAATGGACATTTTTGGCTGATCATTAGATCTTAAGACATTCTCTAGCAGAAATTTAGAGGTGGAATTAAACTCTCAAAACATCTGGTTTAAATTCACCTTGACTCATAACTAATTTACTAGAAAGCAAGTTACTTGATCTTTGAAACAAAAAAAAAGGTAAAAGAGAAAATATCACAAACAAAGCTTGTAAAAAAAATGCTTACCCATCCTTTAGAAGTAAATAAAATTATACTATAACTCTTTAATATTTGGACCATTAACTTCAAACCACATATTTTTCTGAAAATAAAATGAAGTGGCTTAATTAAACATTCAGTGGTTTCTCAATATTTTAATACTTTGCCTGATAATTTTTTAATAGGTACCTGAATGATAAAATGAATGTTTCTTATGTGTTTGAGAATATTATTCTTTTTGATATAGTCTTAAATTTGAGAAAATGTCCTACAAGTGTTTTAAAATTTTGTCTCTCATACCTAATCTTTTATTTTATATAAATTTTAGCTAAGTCACTTATACTTATCTGTATATTTTTTAAAAAGAATTAAATTTAACATGTTAATTTTCCAATACAAAGGGTATATATATATACATATATATATATATGTGTATATACATATACATATATATATATATATATATTAAAGGGTATATTTTTTAAGACTGTATATCATTTATAAAATTGGAAAATACAATTCGGTAAAATTATTTTCTAACCTGCATTCCACATAATAATTTGATTTAATTGATTGTACTAATACCATTCTTTTCTACAAGTATGTTTCTAAGACAGCATCTGGCACTGTACTTCTTCGTCAAGTTTCTGAATTTTTCTTCAGTCTGGACATGGCTTCAGGTTGATCTAAAGTATCATGATATTGACAATTTCCAAGATTTCAGCCAGTCATTTCATGCAATGGATTGGGCAGAGGTTATTTTTTGTAATTAGATTAATTTTTGAATTATTTTTGTAATTATGATCATTTATAAAGTGTATTGGCAGGGAAATCACTTACATGACAAAATGTATCACACTTGAGGATGAGTTTTCTTGATATTACTCATGCAAAATTTAACCCTTCAGTTCAAGGGGTTTCCATTTGTTTTCTAGAGTAACTATGTTTTTCCTTTGTGGTGAATCCTATGCTTCTATGGAGACTCATTCAAAATTTAACTGAAAGAGAGAAATTTTTCATGTGATATTTAAAATACTAACTTTATATACTTAAAACATCAATAGTACAGGAGTTTTATTTTCACAGTACAAGGCGCTATGCATGATATTTTTCTTCAAATTTTTATTGATTCTCTCTGAGTTTCACATCATGTACCCCAGTCCCACCCATCTCCCTGTCACCTCACATCTGACCTCCACTTTTGCAAGCACCCCCTAAAATGAAAATAAAAAGCAAGCAAAAGAGTGGACAAACTAAAGAAATGTGAGCCATAGGCATCCACACTGTCCTCTCCAGTTGCATGGAAATGGATCCTGAAATGGTCCTCAGCAGTAGCACAGGCTGGGACTTCACCATGGCCTCAAGTGGCAGGGATGGCTACTCACAGGCTACTCCTCTCCACCCTCGTGACTCTGGTTCCTTCTCTTTCCATAATGTTCAAACTGTTTCACCTCTCTTTCTCTCCCATCTGTCTACCACATACTTGAACATTGCAATGGCTCCCTATGGATAGACCATGGTTGTCAGGGCTTTTGAGTGACTCCCTCTGCCAGCACTGCATGATATGGAGTGGTGTCCAAGCAGTCCTATAGGTGTCTACAGCCCACCCTTGCTCTCTCTGTGGCAGAGGTTAGGTCTCTGGGCATCTTTTCCTGTCTGCACCTTGTGGTATGGCTGTGGGACGGTCTCTGGATGTCTTCTTCCTCCCAGACTGCTTTGTGTGAGAGTAGGCAGGCCTCTGTGTGTTCTCAGGCTAGTAGTGTTGTGTGGCAGCTAGTAAGTTTCTTCAGCATGTTAATTTACATTGTATTTTTTTTACCCATAGTTAATATTCAGACTCCACAAGAAAAGCAACATGTTGAAATTTAATAAAAGTTTCTCTTACATTCTCTTATCACTTTAGATAATTTATAAAAATGCAAAGTTATTTAAATATATTTATCCAATGAAATCATTTCTCTTGCAATCAGTCCTGGTATTTCAGGAGGAGAACATTTTCTTGGTGTCACCCATTCCTTGCTGTCCCACTGGCTCTTGCAGTCTTTCCTCTTCCAATCACTCAGAGTGGAAGATCCCTACAGCCTGAGTGGAGGAGTTGGATGAAGTCACACCATTTAGAACTAAGTGTTCCAAGATCTTTCACCATCTGCACATTTTTAATATCTGTATTAGTTCCCACTGATCTCTTGCAAGAGGAAGTTTGTCTGTTGAGACATGGATCTATGAGTAAGTACAGAAGAATGTGTTTAGAAGTCATGTATCATTATGTTTCTTTAGTATAACAATAGCATTTTGTTTTCTGTAGAGTCTGTGGTCTATCTAGTCTGAGGTTCTTGGGCACCCTACGAGTGTCAGGCATGGACTCTGTTCCATAGATTGGACATTAAATAGAGTCATATAGTAGTTGGTTACTTCTACAGCTTTTGTGCCACTATTGCACTTGTGTATCATTAAGAGGGGTTACCATTATAGATCCAGAGGTTTGTAGATGAGTTGATATGTAGCTTTCTCCTATGGGAGCACTTGCAGAATATCTTCCAGAATCATGATCCCTAGTCAAAAGGGATGAAAGCTCTAGGTAGGTACCAGTGTGGCTTCTCTGTTTACAAAGAGATGTTTAGGTATAATCTTCAATGATAAGGCACCTTACTATCAGTTTCTCATAGAATTACAATAGAGATGGGGATAGCCTGAGTATTGAGGTATCTGAATGAGGATTCCTTGGCCAACACTCAATTAGATATATGTAACCAATTCCTGAGTTTGGAGGTACTTCTGCTGGTGACAGAGGTCCAATTGAGACTTTCTCTTCTCTGTTGCTTGGTCATACCATTTTTTCATATATGTGTATATTTTAATAATAGTCTACTGTAGTAGATTCTGATATGACCCCTAATGAACATGAACATGGATGAACAAATTTCTCTATAGAAGATATAGAACCCTGTGGTTATGTGCCATGAACTGGTTTAGTTGCAACTTGAGGTAGATAAACTCATAGCTTCCAGAGTGCAATACCACTTTGCACTCCCATCAACAATGGATGAATACTCCCCTTCCCTAACATCCTTGACCGAATGATATATCTTTTATTTAATAGATATTGGCCATTCTTACTGGTGTAATGGATCCCAAAGTAGTTCTGATATGCACTTTTCTGATGACTAAATGTGTTGTACTTTTCAAAATATTTCTCCAAACTCAGGGAAGCAACACTTTTCACAATTGCCCCAAACAATACAAAAATATATTGAGGTAACTCTAAGAAAGAGAAAGTCTTCAATGATAATAACTTCAAGTCATTGAAGAAAGAAATTAAAGGATATATAAGATGGAAAGATCTTCCATGTTCCTGGATCAGTAGGATGAACATAATAAAAATGGCCCTCTTACCAAAAGCAATCTATAAAGTCAATGCAACCCCCATCCAAATTCCACCAGAGTTCCTTAGAGATCTTGAAAGGACAATATTCAGCATCATATGAAAGCAATAAAAAACAAGCAAACAAACATACAAAAAAGTCAAGATAGCTAAAACAATGCTGAAAAAAGCTGTATATATGTTGTATAAATTCAAGTTATACTACAAAGCTATTATAATAAAAACAGCATGGTAGTGATGAGAAGCAAAACAGGCACATCCAATTGACCAATTTAATATACCTGAAGTCCCATATCGATACCTGATTTTTTATAAGTATTCCAGGAATACACACTAGAAAGGACAAGACACCATCTTCAACAGATTGTACTGTCAAACTGGATTGACAACAATCCTTTACAACAATCCAAAAGGATCCATATTTATCACCCTCAAAATACTCAAATAGATCAAGACCTCTGCACAAAACTGGATACACTGAACTTCATAGGAGAAAAAGAAGTGAAAGGGAAAATAGGTTTGAATTCACTGGTACAGGAGAAGACTTTCTGAAGAGAACACTATTAGCTGAGGTACTATAGTCAACAATTAATGCAAACTTATGAAACCGAGAAGCTTTTGTATGACAAGGACACTATTATTTGGATGTAGCAGCAATTTAGAGTATGGGAAAACATTTTTTCCATCCATACATTTGAGAGAGGGCAAATTTCTAAAACATATGAAGAACAAAAGAAACAGACAGACAAACAAACTAGATGCCAAGAAAATAAATAAGCCATTTTAAAAGTGTAAAGATAAGCCAGGCGGTGGTGGCACATGCCTTTAATCCCAGCATTTGGGAGGCAGAGGCAGAGGCAAGTGGATTTCTGAGTTTGAGGCCAGCCTGTTCTAGAATGAGTTCCAAGACAGCCAGGGATACACAGAGAAACCCTGTTTCGAAAAAACCAAATGAAACATACAAACAAATAAACAAAAAGTGTACAGATCAAATCAGAGAATTCTCAATAAAGGACATTCCAGTGGCTGAGAAACATAAAGAATTGGCAACAATTCTTGGCCATCAGGGAAATGCAAATCAAAATGACTCTGATATTGTGTCTCGCTCCTGTCAGAATAGCTGGAATCAATAAATCAAGTGACAGCCATCTTTACCAATGCTACCTCCGACAAAGAGTTAATATCCAAGATATACAAAGAGCTCAAGAAGGTAGACTCCAGAGAGCCAAATAACATCATTAAAAAATGGGGTACAGAGCTAAACAAAGAATTTTCACCTGAGAAATATTGAATGACTGAGAAGCACCTAAGGAAATGTTCAACATCCTTAGTCATCAAGAAAATGCAAATCAAAACAACCCTGAGATTTCACTTCACACCAGTTAGAATGGCTAAGATCAAATACTCAGGAGAAAACAGGTGCTGGCAAGGATGTGGAGAAAGAGGAACACTCCTCCACTGCTGGTGGGATTGCAAGCTGGTACAAGCACTCTGGAAATCAGTCTGGTGGTTCCTCAGAAAACTGGGCATGATACTACTGGAGAACCCCACTAGACCATTGCTGGGCACATACGCAGAGGATTCCTGAGCATGTAATAAGAATACATGTACCACTATGTTCATAGCAGCCCTACTTATAATAGCCAGAAGCAGGAAAGAGCCCAGATGTCCCTCAAAGGAGGAATAGATACAGAAAATGTGGTATATTTACACTATGGAACACTACTCAGCTATTAAAAACAATGAATTCATGAAATTCTTAGGCAACTGGGTGGAACTGGAGAATGTCATCCTGAGTGAGGTGACCCAATCACAAAAGAACACACATGGTATACACTCACTGACAAGCGGATATTAACCCAGAAGCTCAGAATACCCAAGAAACAATTTACATATCAAATGATGCCCAAGAAGAAAGAAGGAAAGGCCCCTGGTCCTGGAAAGGCTCAATGCAGCCATGTAGGGGAATACCAGGACAGGGAAGCAGAAAGGGGTTGATTGGGGAACAGGGGGCAGAAAGAGTGTTTATGAGACTTTTGGGGAGGGGGGATCCAGGAAAGGGGAAATCATTTGAAATGCAAATATAGAATATATCAAATTTAAAAAAGAATTAATGAACTAATATTCCTGATAACTTCAGCAAATATTATGTGATGCTAATGGTACATACTTAATGAATATTGTCATTGCATATATAATCATTTACTTTGTGTGTACTGTGTTGTATGTAATATGATTAAGAATATACTTTACTTCAAAAAAAGAAATTTGTCTTCTTAAAAAATAAAAAAATATATATATTGTTTAGCATTTACCAAGATTAGCTCTACTCTGAAATGCCCAGAACAACAAAATAATCCATAGCAACACAAAAGAAAATTGTGGTTCTGAGAGGCAAAAGAGAATGAAAGTAACTGTGGGTGGATGTACATTCTTCTGGGTGTGATAAAATTGTTTGGATCTAGATAATGATAATGGTTGCATAACTTGAACATACTAAAAATTTAAATTATGCAATGTAAATTGTGGTTTATCCAGTCTATAAAGCATAGCTTAATAAAATTCCAAAATTAAAAAAAAAATCTAGCTATGCCATTTTGGTCAAATCTATAATGAAAGTTTTATTTTCATAAGAAGAGGTGAAATACAAAAAAAAAAAAAGAAAGAAAACCAAGTGACAGCTTATGATAGGGAGACTATGGATTAAGAGGATTAGTCTACTGTGGTTGGTTAGAGAGTAATTCCATACAGCCTTTATGCAAATCCATATATTTTCTCAAGAAGATGGGAGCTGATTTAACCAGGGATCCTGCTATATCACTCTTGGGCGCATACACAGGATGCTACATCCCACCCCAAAAACACATGCTCAACCATATACATGGCCTCATTATTCATCATAGCCAGAAAATGAAAAGAACATAAACATCCGTTAACAGAAAAGGTGATAATCAAAGTGTGGTATATTTACATAATGGGTTAAAATAAAATGACATCATGAAATGCACAGGCAAATGGATGGAACTAGAAAACAGAACCAAATGAGAAACAAATCAACAAACCCAAAACATTTTGAGTTCCTGAGTGATCTATCTCAAACCTAGAATGATAAATATGACATTCTCTTATAAGTAGATTTTAGATGTTGTCAATGATGACAAAACTAAAATTTACAGAATCTTGTGGGGTAAGTATACAGTAAGGAACAACAGATCATATTAGGCCACGGAAACAGAATATATAATTGTGCATGGATGGGGGAGTGGGGTAATGTGAGCATCATCTGGGAAGGGTGAGGAGCTATAGAAGGTGACATGAGTAGAGATAGCTGAAATTAAGGAGCATTTGAATGATAATATGAAAACCCAACATAGAAGAATATTCTTAGAATATAAACATATATTGAAGGTAATCTAAATGAAATCTCCAAATAATGGGGAAAGCAGAGCCTCAACAGATCATCTCTTATCCAGAAACAAAGCTTCCAGGACTGGAATTCAATAACATCTAATTGATTTGCTGGCCAGAGAGACCCCAATGGAGTCTGATCCTTTCACTATAGGTTGCCCTCCACAGACAACAAAGTCCCATTGCTGAAGACAATACATTATTTTTAAAAACATTATTTTTAAAAATCCATATATATATATGTATATATACACAAAATTGCACACATTTTACTAACAATGAGAAGAGATAATAAGATTATATATATAATAATCATTTAGAGCTCTATAACTAATTGCATAATTTACTCATGCCTAAATGATCAATCACATGAATAATACAATTTTATGACAGAAGTTTTCAGTGTGTGCCTATGGAGCAAGATAAACTTGGACAAATGCCAGCTGTGCTCCTTAGCCTTGTAGTGACCCTGGGCTCCCCCCACTCCACTACTTTCTGAAGCTCATCTGGAAACTCAGACACAGTGCAGAACACACTTGTTAATGAACAAAAATTTATTTTGGCATGGGTGATTGACAGGCCACTGGGACCTCCATTCCTGCAGGGCCCGATGGATTTGAGTAGCTTGAAGTGATTATTCCTCCTCTGAAAATGGGACTCCCTAATTTGAAGGAATTTTCTATTGAACGAATAAAAGGAAATGTGAGAAGTGACTAGCAAATGGAGAGTTTCTACTCTGATCTTTCTCATATTTGTCAATAGTTTGCCAGGTCTTCATTGTATTCATCCCACATAGGCCAATAATATTATTCTTTCCCCCACACTACTCACCTCTAGCCCTCTACCTTCCTCTTAAAACTAGAAAGTAGAGAACTGAGAAAATCATTTGACTGGAAATGTACTGCATAGAATTCTCTCATTAAATAAGGAATAACATCATATTAACAGAGATAGAAAGCAAGGACACTGTATTACTAGTGTTGTGCTAATGCTTGGACCTTTCTTAGACCATTACATGCTGTGAAACTTTTCGTTTTGCCTGTCTTGCCAGACACACAGGTGGTACCTACCTGCTTAATGCAATTCCGTAGTTCACACTGATAGGCTAGGGACAGATGGCTCAAAAGGACTTTTATGACAAGTAGTCCTCTGGGATCCATAAATGGGACAATGTGTTCCTGAAATTTGTGTGATTCCTTGGGCAGTTGTTGACAGCTGTGACGCATACATGCACAGGATAGTGGCCAAATAAATGACCCATGATCATAGAAAGAGTGTGAAAGAAAGATCATACTGCATTGATCTGTTTTACTCTTTAAACTAGCAAATTATATTAAATCTTAAAAAAGCATTGATATGTTTGCTAATATCATATCATTTTAAATGCATTTTAGCACAATGGGCATGTATATTTGCCATGAGAAAAGTAGACTCAAAAGTATATTGATAATTTATTTTTAGTGAAGTACATGGCAATTAGTAGAAGTTAGTATTTAGAACATAAACCAATATAGCATTAAAATTAGTGGCTCGTGTGTGTTTACATAAAACTACATATGTGAATACCTGTAATTGGCTGTTTCCAATTTTTAGAAGCTTAAGGATCCATATTTAAGATTCATTTAAGGACCATTAAAATACCTCCTAATATTATTCCTGCTTTTTAAAATTACCCAGTAAAATTGCAGTTGTTCAATACATAGACAAATACTGATCATAGGAGAACATTGAATAGTTGATTTCTTAAATTCTCTATTCCCTTCAATAAATGGCTTATTGTAGATTGAGCACAATAGACAAGACCATATCATTCTGTAGAAGAAATCTTAAAATGATAAGGTTTATTTACAAATGTTCATAAATAATAGATTGAAAATGTCAGAGAAAGAGTTGGTAATGAGAATAAGATTAGATTGTTCTTGCATTTTGTCTATACTCCTGCTATAGAGTTAATTACTTCTGTTACTGAGAAACCTAAAGGTATTGTCTAAAGGAACCATACAATAGAACCAGAAGATAAAGAATAAGAAGATATTACTTTAAATAATCATAGCGGTATGACCATTCCAGAAAAAAAAAATGTGCATCCTAGAAACAGCAAAGAATTGTCTATGAAGAAAATACATGAAATTTATTTTTAAATATTATAGCCATTTAGTTTCAGCAGTCAATAGGCAATTAGAAAATTAATTCCCAAGGCTGAGAATGTGGCTCAGTTACTAAAGTTCTTGCAGCACAGCGTGAGGGTCTAAATCCAATTGAAAACACTTCTGTCAAAAGCCATACACTTGTAATCTAAGTGTTGGGAGATGGAGACAGACAAGATCCCATGGGTACTATGACCAGACAGCTTATCACAGCAGGTGACCCCTAGGTGCAGGTGAGAGACTGAGCAAATGAACAAGGCACTTGGAAAATGAGCACTAACCTCCACAGGCATGTGCACATATATTGTCAGATATTTTCACACACATGGAAATGTATGTACCTGTGTATACATGAGCATGTACAAATCCTTGGATGTATACATGGCAGAAATTGGGTGGAGACTGCAAAGGAAAATGAGACCATAAGGCCCAAGTTTGAATAAAATTAGAAAAGAAATCATTTACGAATGATGAACAGTATCATTCAGTTGACAGAAACTAAAAGCAAGAGACTAATTGTAAATGAGATGCAACCTGCTTAATTGTGGGAAAATGAAGAAAATTGAAAAGGCAAGTCAGGAATGCTCACCACATTGGCTACTCTCCAGGAGACTAAAAACTATGAGTATCAAGGCATTTTCAAACTGTGCACAGTAATAAAAAACATCACAGGCAAGTCACAGACTGAGATCAAACCTACATGTAGAAATAAATGCAACTTTAGAGAAAAATGGGCTGGAGGAAGTTCAATTATTTAGAAGGCTTTACAGATTAAAAAGCACTTACATAGTACAATGTACATGTACACACACTTGCCAAACAGACACAGTAAGTAGGATGATTTTACAGAAGTTTTTACATCATTAATGTCAATGAAAGTAAGTACTTGCCAACCAAATATTAGGTAATATATTTACCATTAAAGAATTTCTGAAACTAGGTATCCATGAGATAGATTAGTGGATGAGGCTGTCTGACCTCAAATTTGATCTCAGCTACATTCTTAGGATCCAGACTAAAAGAAGAGGAATGACTCTCTCAAATTATCCTCTGACATCCTCATGAAAAACTTGCGCTAGCACACACACACACACACACACACACACACACACACCACAAACACAACTGAGTAATTACAAAACTAAACTTTCTTAAAATTGCTAAACAATAGTCTAGCTACATCTTTATAATTAAATATGTGAGGTCTAATTTATTTACACATTTAAATTTACAAATTAAATTTACCCCATAAAAATTTTATGCATTTATACAATGAATGACAATTACATTCATCTACCACTGATTCCCTCCAAACTCCCTTGTGCCCTGTACACCCTGTCTCCAACTAGACTTCATGACCTGTTTGTTTCTTGTCATTAATATCATGCAGAATCCAATTAGCAAAGCCCATATGAGCATTGGGTGAGTGACCATGCAGAAGGTCATAAGCAACCTAGAAGTGGCTATGTTGCCAAAGGAAGTGATTCATTCTCTCTCTCTCTCTCTCTCTCTCTCTCTCTCTCTCTCTCTCTCTCTCTCTCTCTCTCTCTCTCTCTCACTCTCTCTGTCTCAGCAACCATCAATTAATAATATATTTTCTAATTGTGATGGATCCTTGGAGGTCTTTTCCTAATTGAGGCTAGAATTTTGTCTAACTTGATCAAGTGTTTGTAAACACAGCTAATATAAGTTGATTCAGTGACAGCCATGCCTTGTCAAGATTCAGCAATGACAGCGCTAGTCCTCTTGTGGCATTTCTTGTAATTCTCATGGCCCCCCTTTTTTTCCCCAAAGTGTCCCGAACCTGAGAGGGAGGTTGATATAGAGGACCTATCCATGTGTGAGGATTTACACTTGGCTCATTGAAATTATTAGACTCCTCATTAACCACTACTTACTACAAAAAAATTATGCCAATCTCAGCTCTGATCAAAGCTGAGATTAGCACAAGTCTACAGGTAAAAACATAAATATTCATAATCCATTTGACATCATGAATAGTGAACAAAACCACAGTAGTGTTTTTCCTACAGTCTCTGTCCTCATTCATTGATATTTGACTAATATTACAATAGGAGACATGAAGTTTTATTTCAAGTCCAATTTGAAGATGTTTCATTACTCCCATAACCACCATGCCACTTTTCTCCAGTGGATATGTCTATTATGCCAGATAGATTAGTACTAAACATAGTAGAGACCATTGGCCTAAATCATTGAATACATCCCCTCTAGCAGCCTAGGAAACACCTTTGAGACTATATAATCTTCCCAGCAGATAAAGAGTTTCCTGATCACTTCAAGGTGGATTTAGTTATAATTTGCTTCTGAGGTGTTACCAACCACAATAAGGTCTTGCCATATATTTATTTTGGGAAGCCAACAGTATTAATATTAGCTGTGTTTCATTTAGCATCTAATTATATTTTGAGGAAGAACCATTAACTACTCATGCAGGGTACTTCTGCTCAACACCTCCACGTGTGTGTGTGTGTGTGTGTGTGTGTGTGTGTGTGTGTAAATCAACTTAAAAACAAGTGAATTTCTACAAAAATCTTTTTTATACCCTTAAATTTGGCTAAGCTAACCCAACCCTTTACTCTCTTTTCTCTGCAAATTTCCAATATTCACTGAAACATTTAGATTCACATATTTCTCTCACTTCTTTTCATGTTGTCTGTGTTTTCTATCCCCACTCACTGATAACTTTTATCTCTGGGGTTGTGAGAGCACACGTTTCTAACTACATCTTTTCTTAAATAGACTGCTATATCAGATGACACCAGACTTTATGAAGACTTTTAGGAAAGAACTCCAGTGAATGATTTTTTCCCAGCCCCCCGAAAAATGGTTTTAGATCTAGATGAAACATTCAAAATTGAGACAAAAAATAGTATTGTCTCAACTGAAATGTAAATTGGATAAATACTAAAATATCAAATATTTATGTTTATCAAAGATGGAAGAAATTATTGTTCCACTGTGTATTAACTCCTATTATCGCTGTAGATGAGTATTTACTAACCAGTGGGTCACAATCCCTGTGAGAAACCTCTATCTCCAAAAATATTTGCATTACAGTTCATAACACTGAAAAGTGACAGTTATAAAGTAACAACAAAAATATGTCAGTACGACATGATGAACTTTATTAAAGAATCACATTAGGACAGTTGGGAACAAGTGCTCTAGATTATTTGTACAATCTTCTATCTGTTGAGCAGAACATGTTCAGTGGTGGACTACTGCCTTTGATGGATGTACTAGGCCTTGCACCAAAGTCCTGTCAAATACTGCTACCTGTCTTGGAAACAAAGGCAAAATACAATGGAGGGAAATACATCGTAATTCTATTCCCACTTCAATTTGCTCTATCACTGTTCACTGGATAAGTGGGGGAGGAAAGGACCTAGCCTTCAAATTATAAGAAGTAGAGGGCACTCACGAGGTGCTTTGTAAAATGAATCTGGCCAGACAGTGGTGGTACATGCCTTTTATCCTAGCACTCCGGAGGCAGAGGTGGGGAAATTTCTAAACATTCGAGGCCATCCTAGTCTAGAGAGTGAGTTCTAGGACAGCTAAGGCTGTACAGAAAAACTCTCTCAAAAGACAAATAAAACAAACCAACAAAAAAGATTATATCTATATGTGACAATCTGAGTTTCTGTATAGATTGGAAATTTATAAGTACTGTTGGAAGATTTTCCATTTATTCTTTGTTTATTCGGGTCATTTAATTCAAGCATTACTTCTGGAGTTCTTTCTAAGTGCCAGATAATGCTGCAGACTCTGGGATCAATAAGGATTAAAGGTTGGGGGTGGGTGGGAACTGGTGTGAGAAAACTGGATTACAAAGGAAGAAACAGATGATGTGAAAGAAATACACAGGTAAGGGAGATAGAGTAGAAATAATCATTAATGAAAAGAGACTCAAAATTGATAAGCTATTGCAATGTAAAATGCATGTCTGGCATGCTGAAAATTATGAGTTGATCTCGACTCATCAATATTCTTCTGTTCTTCTCTAGAGCCAATAAATGCATCCTTGGCCATAAAATGACACACGTTTCTTTGAGAACCATTTTTAAGCCAATCTTTCCAAATCAGTAGCGGTTCAGCTGACCATACTGAAGGATCATATTTCTGCCCTTCTTTCTCAAGTTTAAGATCTTTTTAATCTCATTCCCAACAAAAACATACCAAACTAAGATTTAATATATATGTGTATACTTGATACATGATTTTAGTATATGTGATCTACCATGTAGATCTCTCTTACTGGTCTTCCTTACTCTACTTGTTTTATACATTCACGTCACATGTAGTTTTTAAGTCATTTTTCTCCTCCCTCTTCGTGTCAACCTCTTTTTCCTCATCACAGTCTCATTTTGTGACCTAAACTCATTCCCAAACTCATAAACACATACATAAATATAGTCTCATCACTATACTTGAAAGATAACAATAAAAACTAAATTGTAATAAAATTCATAATAACTGAAAATTTGAACTTAATGTGAAACTTTATGTTGCATAAGTTATCAACCCAGGAGTCGAAAGGGCCGGAGAAGGAGTTGAAGGAAGGAGACTTAAAAGGGGATGGGTAAAAGAAAGGAAAGGGCAAGGAAATCTAATTATATATTTATTTACTTTTTCTTTCTATTAATTTAAATTTCATTACATTTTTAATTTTTAATAATTATAATAAATAAAAGTAGAGATCATCAAGGAAATAAAAAGTCCAAATAGAAAATATAAATATTTACATTTTATATGTTTGAAAGATATTTGTATTGAAAAAAATTAATGCTTAATAGCACCCTGACTGGAAAAAATACTGTCAAAAGGAAAGGCAAGTTTATACAGAATGGTCTCTAGGGTGTCTCTCCTATAAACACTGAACAGAGAATATTCCAAGAAAAAATATGCAGTCGCTGAGATGATACAATCAGTTTGGGAACTAATTCAAAATTAAATATTCAGTTGCTGTAAAAACTAGCTATCACATGTTTTGATATTTACTCAAGAGACCATAGAACGTTGGTCCACACTAAAACTTTTTCATGAATATCCCTATTAATGCTATTTGCAGTGACTCAATTCTGAAAATCCAACGGTTATTCACATGCATGGTGACACAGTTATAAAGCACTTAGCACAAAGCATAATGAACTACTAAACCACAAAACATTGTAAACAAATCTGAAGACTCAATAAATATCACAAATGTGAACAATTAAAATATAATTATAAGAAAAGCCAAATGACCTGTAATAACAAACAGTTGATTAGTAGTTTGTTCTGGCCAGAGATTGAGAGAAAGGTAAATTCCAATGAAGTATCAATGGGAGATGTTTTATGTTGGAATGTAGATACAGTTTTATTGTATGTATATAATTCATAACTGTATTCAGATATCAGGATTGCTTATGGTTGTATACATATTAGTGTATATGGATTCAGAAAACTGGATCATTTTCAGTTGTATATGTGAATCTAATAAAATGAAAGTTAAGATGTTGAGTTGATGAAGAAAGAAGTCATGTAACATTGTTCAATTAAAAGCAGGTACCATATTTTTCAGAATTGTATGTGTAGGAACACCACTTGAGTTAATTTTCTAGTCTATGGAGAAATACTAGTTCACAATACTAAGTGATGTATTCTTCATATCTTCCTATCTTTTTTATTGGATATTTCATTTACCTTTTCCTGGTTCCCTGCCCCCCCCAAAGATCCCACATGCCCTTTTCCCTTCCCCTGTTCCCCTATCCATCCCTTCCCACTTCCCTGTTCTGGTATTCCCCTACACTGATGATTTGAACCTTTCCAGCACCAGGGTCCACTCCTTCCTTCTCGTTGGACATCATTTGGTATGTGGATTGTGTCTTTAGTGTCCCAAGATTCTTGCTTCTTTGCTTCAGCACGTTTTCAGTGATTGCTATAAAGGGAAGGCCTGAACATCCACAAGGAGTTAGTTTTCCTTTTCTCTAGAAGGCTGCTTCTCCCCGAAATAAGCATGAGCTAGGAGAAATGACAAATTTAAATATTAACTTTTCTCATAACACAGAATAAAAAATAATCAATGCTTTCAGTTATTTTCACAACTACAATTGAGTAAAGGTTTTGAAAATATTCAATACTTCAAGAATGATAATGCCAATAACCTGCCTAGGATTCAATTTATAGTCAGGGATGAAATTAGTTCAGAATGATGGATGTTTGTTTTCTGTCCGTGTGACAAAATGGCAGTTGCTTTTGTTTGTTTGTTTGTTTTGTTTTGTTTTTTAAGAAAACCAATAGAAAGTTAATATGCTAATTATTTTCTATAGAATAATTTTAATCTAGCATCATGGTGGCTCTGGCAAAGTATCACTTCCAAAGATCTAGCTCTGTGTGATCCAGTTAGAATGATACACTTTTAGTTTCTCTAGCTGGAATGCAGACACACCCTCAGTACACACCTTTAATCCCAAAGGTTGTAGGTAAAGAAAGTTAGTAGAAGGAAGCAGCCATGTTTGAAAGCACTGGGTAAGCCAAGTAAAGAATCAGAAAGATTTGACAGAATGAGGCAGAGCTGGGATACACCCAACAGAAAGGAAAGAGAGGTGACTTAAGATAACACTGCAGAGAAGAATAGGAGGGGACAATTTTACTGGGACAGTTTTACAGAGACAGGTTACAGAGAAAACATGCTAGACACAGGTAAAGAACAGAGCAAGGTAGAGAATGAGAAAGATGGAAAAAAATTAGAACATCTTGTCAAAGTTAGTATGAGGCCAGGCAGAGCAATTCAAGCAGAAGCATGGAGAAGCAAGTTTGAATCAGTCAGCTTAGAGATGAATTTGGGCCGGAAAAGCTGAGTTGAACCAGCCAAAGTTCAGAAAGAACTAGGACTGGTGACCTTATTAAGCACTAACTAGGATGACATTTGTATCAGGTAAATGAAAGTTACAATTTTCAAAAGAATGTTTGAAGATTATCCAAATAAAATCTCCAATTGCTGCAAACAATTAAACAAAACATACAAAATATGTACATGTAAATAAAATTATGATACCACTCATACCATGCAAGTTAAGTGTGTCTGATGTTGTTAACCAAAACTTTTCAAAAACATAAGAATTATAGAGCTTATCCCTTCTTCATTTCATCTGGTTTACTGAATAAACTGAATCATATTTGAGGTTAAGCTTTTCAGCTCTTTATTTGGACGATTTAAAAATCCAAGTAGCTAAATTTCTTTCATTTGTAACTCTCTAGAAGCAGAAAAAAAATTCTAAGAATCAATGTAATTTTCTCTCAACAATAGATGAAAACCATGGAAGAGAAGCACAACTTGACACAACACAGAGACCAAGGCATTGTGTAGAACCTACCATCAACAGATACACATGTAACACAGCTCCTAAATTATCCTTAAGTGACCTCAAGTAAAAGGAGGCAGAAAGGTTATAAAAGCCAGATTACCAGGAAGTCTACCATGTGACTATTTCTCTTAGAACTAACTTGAACAAAGATGCTTCCAATAGACACACTAACAAAGAAAAGGGGAAGGTCCACTGGGACTCATCCATAAGTAGAGGTCTACATACAACTGCAGAGAGAGAAAGAATTAGCCCTTCCCAGTGATCATCTCCTTACTTGGTTAACTAATACAATGCCTGCAGACCTGCAACTCTATACACATAAACAATTAAAAAGGACTCAGTGAGTTGTAGATTACATTGTAAATATACATATACACATATACGTGTGTGTGTATGTGTATGTGTTTGTGTAAAAATATAATAAAATGAAGTTAAAAATGTGACAGGAAAAACAAGGGAATGTTGGAAAGCAGAAAGAAAAAGAAGGAGATAATATAATGATATTTTAATCAAAAGTATTGAAAATATTTTTAAATTACCAAAAAAATATATAATTAAAAAAAGAATAGGGAGACCATGGACTATGTGAAAGTTTTGATATTATTGGAGCTTTGTTCTCATGGATGGAATAATGGGTTAGTGGGTTAATGGAGTAATCAGTTACTTAAGAATGAGTTTGCAAAGCCAGTTTTAGTGTGTCTTTTGTCATGTAACACCCTGTGGCATCTCAAGACTCTACGAATAGCCCTGTGACCTTAAGCCAGAAGGGCCAAAATAAACACCTTTTCTTTGGCTTGTGTAGAATGTAATATTATTTTTATTAGCAGCAAAAAAATAGACTAGTAGAGATACACTGGAACCAAATAGCCATGGTTATTCTCCAGAGATTAATGGCTTCCTATCTCTGGAAAACATGACTACCCACTCCTTCATGACACAATTTACGAAGTTTTCTCTAGAATTCCCTTTCTTATTAATAGAAAACCAATTACCAAGAAATCCCATTGGTCCCTGTAACCCTTTGTCATATTTAAATACCCTACTCTTCATGTACTCCAAAAGTATTTTGCATTTCTTTATCATGTCTTCCCATGAGAAAACATGCCTAATTAAAACACTTGTACAGTGCCAAGAACTCTATGCTAACTCAGGAAACATGAAACCTTCGAGGAGCGAGTATGGCGTTGCTACTCACCATTGCTTGAGAAAACATCAGGATTTTAGGAGGGACTGCGATGTGGAAAATATGATTAAATTATAACGATACCATTAGTTGGGTTAGAAAAAACAACATAATAATATGAACAAAATGTAGTTGCTAACATGCTCTGACTCTTTCATGTTTCAAGTTCTTTCATGAGCCTCAGAAAATATATTTATGTGAGTTTTGATAATCATCTTTAAACTAAAAGTTTGTAAGTTACTTTCTGGGAATGATGGTCTCCCATTGGAGTACAGGATATACTTAGAAATACATTCCCATGTTTGCTAAATTTCTCTTTGTTCACATGTTAAATTCATTTTTAGATACCTCCATCCTCAAATGCTCCCAGAAAGCTCATTTGTAGCAGGACCGCTTGCTGACACATCCTCTTGAGAACTTTGGCTGATTTTGTTTGTTTAATAGTTTGGTGGTGGGTTTGGGGAGGGGCATGGTTTGTTTTGTTTCACTTTAGTTTTGTTTTTGAAACAGGGTTATACTTTGTAGCCCTCTCTAGCTCAGGCCATCCCTATGTGTAGACTAAAGATTTTACTCTCTGAGACTTCAGTGTGATAGGATTCAATGTGCATGTCAACAAAACCAAGGAGAACATACTTCTGAACAGAATTGTAAACTTTCAATCGCCACCATGTCTCATCAGTACATGCGTGTTTACTTTCTAGTTCTCTGAGATAAATCTTCCTGGGGTCTGGCTGGATGGCTTGAGTAATATATGTATATATTTGCATCACAATAGTGGAAGTAAAATGTATTAACTCCCTAAAGAAATAGGCATGCAATTATGTCTACAAATTTAGAAGGTCATAGAAGAGTGGCTAACCTCTATTTCCAGAAACTTGAGAAGCAGGCCAGGGAGCTGGTATGACTCACCTAGCCATGTGTGGTGCCAAAGCGTCGGGTGCAAGTTTGAAGGGAGTTAGCTGGAAAGTCTAAGCATCCTTTATCTGATCTGTGTATGTGATAATTAAGGACTCATGGCCTCTTCTGCTTTATTCTATTATTTAATCATAAACACATTCAGCCTATACTTAGGCTTTTAAAAGAAGAAATAAAATAATCCTCTGTAAACATCAATGGTGAAAACTATTTGTATTTTCCTGTGCTTTGAAATGCTTTCAATCTATCCTGTCATACTATATATGCTATCATATTGCACTGCTGAGTAAAAGTGAACATTACACATTACATATTTCCCTAATTGTGATCTCATTCGTATGCTTCCTTATAACCTCACCACTGTTAAAGTCATCTGCATCCATCTTGTATACACAATATAAAGTTTTAATGCATGTTTGAACATTTATTTTCTTAATAATCCAACAAGGGACACATTGAACATTGAGCATGGATCAAATGTACTCCGGGAGAGAGCTGTACGCTGCCAGTTATGTATGTAAACACTGTGTGTCACGGCACATTCTGAGGGTATCCAGATGAAGACTTCTTATGTACCTCTGAAGGCAATGTCTAACGTAGACTAGACATGGATCAGTTAGGCAGGAAACATGGCTCAGTGGTTAAGATCAGAAACCGCTCTTTCACGGTACTATAGATTCACCGATTTTAGACAGCTCATCATGACTTCTCTCCAGCTCTAGAGGATCAAAGATCCTGTCCTGTGCTCTGCGGGCCATGCCCCCATGTGCGCAAATACAAATACTCACACATTTTTAAAAATACAATGTTTAATACAAAGAAAATCGCCTTGAACAGAACATATATGCAATCTATCCTAACAAATCATTGCCAGATGCTGAGAGGGGAGGTTGCTGATTTTAATAGATTAAGTACGGAAAAACTGATGAGGATTTCGGAGCACTGAAGCAGCGGTAGTCTAGAGCAAATCGGATTTCATTCTTTACAGTTACAAATAAAAGCCACGGTTCAAATGATTTAAAACTTCGCCTAAAGCCTTTATGTTTGAAAGCGCAGAACATTCAGAGACATCGCAAGCCGTGCCACATTACCCCGGTTTCCCTTTACGTATGAATACAAGTCTGAGTACATTATAACATATTCTGAAACGTACCAGCAACTTCTCTTCTCTTTGCCCCATGAGGCTGTTATTTTTTATAGTAGTTTAGATTTTATAAAGCATTTTATAGACCGTTTCATTCATTGAAACAACTGTATAGAACATTGGCATTTGATTCATAGTCTTGCTTTTTAAAATATATTCAGATACATTTTTCTATGCTAGCTTGTGTATGACATAATAAGAAAGAACATACTCATATTTTTCACTAACTGCATTAAAACTGTATGTATTCAAATCCAGATGGTAGTTCTGTCATCTGTTACGTGTATGCAATCTTCCTTTTAGGTATTTTTTAAAAAAGAAGTTATTGAAGCAGGGCAGCCCCTTTTTCTGCTTCTTCTTTCTTTATGTGATACCAACTCAAGGAGTGCTTAACAGAAGAGGGGCTTGTTCACCAAGGAATAGAGAGTTTAATGAATCATACACATTTTACTTGAAAATATCAATAACCATTCACTGGTCTATTCTTGCATAAACTGAATAAGAATCCCTGTGTAAATGGTGCATAACTTTTTTTATGAATCATCCTCTATTTTTTAGTACAATGCTAAATCATCCTAAAACATGTAGTTTTACCTGCCAAGCCTAAGATAAATTTCCATCAGTGATTAAATACTAGCTCCATTCTCTATAATCCTTGTCAATTATATGAATAGGCAGTAATGGAACACTTTATTTTCTCTGGTTATTAAAACAGAAAATAGTAATGCAAATGCTCGGTACAGCGTCGCCCCGCTAGATTGGCACTGTAATTTATTTAATCAAATTCACACGTCAGAAAGAGAGAAGCGGGAAAGAGTCTCTCAGCGCTGTTGTGGAACAAAAAACAAGTTGAGCTGCAGTGTGCTAAAGGAATATCAGACCACAGACTTTCGGTTCAGAGATTTCGCTCATTCTCCTCACAGTTACATCAAACTTTTAGTGAAGAAGTTAGTGTTACCTGTAGCTCTACTACTTTATTATGTCACCTTTACCATAGACCATTTACTTTAAGTCTGAAGGAAAAGGATGATTGGGGAATAGTTGGGGGGGAGAGGAATTATGGGACATATGGTGGTGGTGGTGGGGAAACTGGGAAAGGGGAAAGCCTTTGGAATGTAAACATAGAATATAGAAAATAAAAATTTAAATTAAAAAAAGGATGAGTCTTAAACTCTATAGTTGTTACCTTTTTTATTTTTATTTATTTTTTTTTTTCAAAATCACGAGCCAACGGAGCAGATCACATTTAGGTTCACGAGGTAATGAATTGCAAACAGCAAAGCCACAAGCAAATGACGTGGAGTGCTTCTCCTTTGGGGGAGACAATGAAGGAAAATAGGAGGAATGATGTCCAAGAAAAACAAAGTGTAATGTTGCTGGGATTAGCTCCGTGACACCCGTGACCAGGGCTTTGAGTGAAAATTTAATAAAATTAACACTACTTTCTTGATTTACTTTTTTTCTTTTCTTCTTAATCTTCCCTTCAAGATTAAACTCATCAGCACTTGACAAAAACTGCAAATAACAGCCAGATGCAGGAGTTGGTTTTATCTTTTTATGCAAGTATGCGGTGCTAATTAGTGCAAATTGATTAAACTTTAATTGCCTGATCCATGGCTAATTAATATTTATAAGATGAATGAGGAGGAAAACCAGACATTTATTAAAACACTTTAATGATTTTTCATATGTTTTGACAAAGCAAAGCAAATAGATGTTATGAGTATGAAGTGTGAGACTAGAGGACTATGTCTGTTCCCATCTACCTGTGAATCGCCCGAAAATATACATTAACCTTTAAACACATCTATGCAAACCATATCTTTGTTTGGTTCCTTTTACAAATTGTTCTTAACTAGGTGATAAGCCTCCGCATGGTTTGGTGACATCATTTACTCTCCAGGGATAGATACTAACACTTGCATGAACTTATCAAATTTTACCATTAATACGTTATTTTGTGTATTATGATATCTACATAGGATGTGTAAGCATATGGGTTGCATAAGCAGCAATAATATATATGTAAATGAAGTATTCTATAATTTTGAAAAAAAACAACATGTCTATTGAGTCATTTAGATTTTCAAGTTGGGAAGATCTAGTTGGTTCCTACTTGATTTATTTGATATAGGCGCCATTGTTAACTGCATATAATTAATTTAATAAAGCAGGAGACTATACATGTTAGATATGTTTAAAGTAGAATATATTTATGTCTACAAAGACCTTACCTCAAGGATGACAAGGTAACTTTTATGATTTATAATAATAGAAGGTTATATAAGAATTAAATTTACTTTAGAAAAATGACTTTGTGCATTATCATAATAAGAATTTTCAATAAACTTACACAATCAACACATTTTTAAGAAAATGATTGATTTTTTGAAAATAGTATATTTTACCCTTATACGGCTATATTTATTTCTTACATCTTAAATTTAATTTGTACACTTAGTGCCCTAGCATGTCAAGCTGAACTATATTTCAGGTTTTCTTATATACATATTGCCATGGTTTTTCCTACTAGATCAATTCTTATAAACTTACTATTTGACAAAATGCTATTTACTATAGGATAACAAACCTGGAAAACCTTCTAAACTTCTGAGGTACAAATGTCAAAGCAAATGATTACATTTTAGATTAAAGTTTTATCTGTCTTGAATGGCTCTAAGCCCTCTTCCTCTCCTCAGTCTTCCTACCTAAAATGTTGCAGGTAGTATCAAAGTTGTGTGAGAAATTTGTTAATGTCTTAAGTTGGCTAGTCTAGAATACATGGTTAGTCACATACTGCTCTAGGCTGTTGTTGTGTGGGATCCAGAAGCAAATCAAGCCACAATCCATTGATTATTCATATCCACAATCATGCATGCAAATAACCCTAGATAGCAAAAGTAAGACTGATTATTTAAGTGATAAGGCTTCTGGAGCAGATTTGAAGCTTCCAAGATATAATGTGAATTACACAAAGGAGTAGAAGTTTCTGTGCCTAAATGTCTCACATCTCTCTCTTGACAGACAGCATGGATTTACCCAGTTCAAAACAATAAACATGTCAATTATTTTTCTACTGCATTTTTTATGCTGATAGAACATCCACAGATACATAAAAGAAATGGTTACTAAATCAGTGCAACATTATATGGATAGATATGGAGCCTGTCTCAAAAATGAGAACTAAGCAAGTATCAATCATTTTGTGCTAGGTTCTCCTTAACAGAACTTTAAAACGGGGAAAAGGGCAAGATTAGATTAAGATAATTCTAGCATTTAGGCTTAATGAGTGATGGACAAGTACAGTTTTGAATAGCATTAGTGCATCACTATTATGCATATTTGTAAGGGGAAAATAGCATTTGGGAGGATTTTCAATCACAGGCTTGGTACAAATGACAAAATGTCTTCCATAATAAAAAGGATCATAGTCTTGTTTTCATGATGATTATCATGATAAAATACTTCTATAAGAGTAGACATACTATCTGATCTAGCTTTAAGAAAATCAGTCCATTAGCTGGCAACATGCAGGTAGGCCTGGTCCATTATAACAGGGGATGCTTACCCCTTCCTCTCTCTCTTATTCCCTTACTCTCTTTACTCTTGCCTCTCTTGCCCTCTTGGGCTCTTCCCTTCCCCCTCACTTCCCCCCTCTCTCCATGTGATCATGGCTGGCCTCTGCTTCTCTAATCTCTCTTTCTCTCTGCCTTCCTCTTCCTCTACTACTCTCTACTAACTCCCTTCCCATGGCCTAAATAAACTATTATATGCGAAAGAAGGAAAGAAAGAAAGGAAGGAAGGAAGGAAGGAAGGAAGGAAGGAAGAAAGAAAGAAAGAAAGAAAGAAAGAAAGAAAGCCGAGGAGAACTATGAAGTAATGAGAAAGAGAAGGAGGTGTCTAATGTTTTGTTTGTGTTGTTGTTATAGTTGGGTATTATAGATAGCGAGATGAAGATAGAGAAAGGGATAAGGATAAAGAGACTAGAAGCCATAATACATAGACAAATGGCCTGGAGGGTTAAAAAGAGGGAAGAAAAAATATTATATAAATAAAATGTAAACTATAATGAAATTAAATTAAAGGAAACCCCAAAGGGGCTATAAAGGAAGAGCTCTGACAGGATAATGTAAGACAAACAAAACTACATTTGCAGGTGGTTATCAACTGAAGATTGCTTCTGGGTTAGGAATGGGGACATGTGTCAACATCTTTTTTTCAGATGTAGGACCCCAGCTGTTGTAGACATATACAGCCTTATGCATGCTCTTTCAGTCTCAGTGACTTCATATGTGCATTAATCAGGTTGATTTAGAGAGGCTTGTTTCCTACGTGCCTTCTAGCCCCTCCAGTTTGTACACTCTTTCTGTCTCCTCTTCTCCATGGGAGTGGTTTGAGTAGTGTGGTGGTTTGAATAGGTATGGCCTTATAAACTCATGTGTGTGAATGCTTGGCCCATAGGGAGCAGCACTTTGAGGGGGCGTGGCTTTGTTGGTGTAGGTATGCTCATATGGGAGGAAGTATGTCACTATGGAGGCAGGACTTTGGGGATGCCTATACTCAAGGCATACCCAGTGCGGCACACTCTCAGCTCCTACGCTAGTACCATATGTATCTAGCCTCAATGCTGCCATGCTTCCCACCATGATGATGATGGACTAAACCTCTCAATCTATAAGCCAGCCTCAACTAAATGTTTTCCTTTATAAGGGTTGCCTTGTTCATGATGTTTCTTCACAGAAATAGAAACTATAATTAAGACAGAAGTTGGTACCATGAGTAGGGTACTACTGTTATAGGCCTGACCATATTTTAGCTTCAGGAGTGTGAATTTGGGGCCTTTGGTTTAGTAATGCAGTAAAATGCTTTAATTGTTCTTTTTTTTTTAATTGACCATGGAAGACATAGTGCTGAGTAGGATGAGAACTGTGAGGGACTGGCCTAAGAGGTTTATAAGGAGAAGAATGTTAATATGTATCATAGAGACTGTTCCTGTGACATTTTAGCAATAAAATTGGCTGGTTTTTGACATTGTCTAAAAAATTTACCTGAAGCTAAAGTAAAGAGTGTTGGATTAATTGCATTAGCAAAAGAAATGTTAAAACAGTCTAGCAAATACTCTGTTATATGGTAGCAAATTTTAACTCTTACAAAGAACATTTTGATGAGAAGGAAAAAACTGAGCAAGAAAAATAATATAAAATGTATTGTTCAAGGATTAAAAAGACACCATAGAGTGTAATAGAGTTAAAAACCTCCACTCTAAATAAACAGATTAGAAATATTAAACTGAATTTAGGGATGGTGATCTCTGGGCAAGATCTTACCCAGTTAAGCTTCCATCTAGTGAAAAGAGTGTAAAGAAAATTTTAGGTCCAGGAAAGGTGACATGTGGTTTAATTCCAGCACTCAGGAGTGAGCGGCAAGTAGAACTCTGAATTAAAGTAAAACCTAGTCTACAGAGCAAGGTCCAGGATAGCCAAGCCAAGGCAGTGAAGGAAATTATTGAAAACAGAATTCTGGAAAGCTGGTAAAGATGAAATTGGAAGAGAAGGCTCTGTTCCAGCCCCAGCAAGCAGCAGAACTTCGTAGTTTCAGCCATCAGGATCTGACTTTATGGTCGAGGATAGAAGAAAAGGGTTAAGGACCCTCCCTCTGTGGCTAAGGAAAGCCACTGAGACCAAGAGTATGAGGATGGCCCTGGACAGGGGCCCACAGAGGCCATTGTGTAAAGCTGTGAAGGTGAAGCCTGGATTGCCTTGAAGATCACAGATGTTGGAGATTCTCGAGCCATAGAATATCTGCCAAGAAGATCTGCTTACTGGGAGTAGAACAATTTCTAGAGAAAGAACTGCATTGTAATCAACAAGAGTTGGGCATCTGAAGAGACATTTGACCTCAGACATAGAGATGCACAGTTTGGGGCCTGCCTCAGATGGATGTAGGGCTTGCTTTGGTACAATATTTCCACGCTATGCTCCATCTTCTACCTTGTGGAATGGTAATATATAGCCTGTGCTACTCTATGCTGGATGTAAAGTGCTGTTTGACTTTCATTTTATAAGGGAATACAGTTGAGAGGTTGCCATAAGTCTCAGAAGAGACGTTGGACTTTTAAACAAAGTTGAGACTATGGGGACTTTTGAAATTGGACTAAGTATATATTGCATTATGTTCTGACTACAAGCCTATGTTGGGCAAGTGGTAGAATGTGGTGGTTTAAATAGGTATGGGTCCCATCAACTCATGTGTTTGAATGCTTGGCGTTGGAGGATAAAACCATGCGAGGAAGTTTGTTAAGGTAGAGCAGGTCGAGACCTGGAGAGTTGGTGAGCACACATCTGGGACTTAGGGGACTCCCAGAAACACATGCTACACTCCTCACCTACAGAAAAGTGTCCTATGATCAAGTAGGCCTAAACCAGAGTTCTCATTGCTAATGAGGTACCTAGAGGCCCAGAGGGATTAGCCAATAAGCTTCTCTTCATGGACATTCCTCCCTGCAAAAGATACTTCATTTCAGGTCTACCCTGAAAAGTGGGTTTGGTTTGTTATGTATCCATTTTCCACCATGAACAACCAATACAATGTTTATAACCATGGACTGTTTTTTTGTTTTTTGTTTTGTTGTTGTTGTTGTTTGTTTGTTTGTTTTGTTGTTGGTGGTGGTGGGTTTTTTTTCCATCAAGAAGGCATTCACCTACAGAGACACAGCTTAATTCTCCCATAGAAGGCCTCTCTGCACTCCCAGTCACAACTGCCACTAAGCCTACCTCCACCAAGCTAAGGACAATTCTCTCAGACAAGCTAGAGCACCCCTCTTCCTCCCCAGACCTGGGCTAGAAGCTGTCCCAGGCTAGAGGGCTCCCAACTCCGTTCTCAGCTCTTCCTCTACTCTCAGTAGTGCTTGGATGTCCAAGAGTCTGAGAATCCCACAGCCCCTGGGAGGAACAAACTAGCTCCAGGTTTTCCATATCTCAGACTGCACTTTCCCACCCCAGAGCAGAATCTTAGTACTTCCCTAAAGCAAGGCATCTGCCCCCCTGGCAGTGTGGGTTAAGTACAATCAAACTTCCCACATTCCGCCCCCTCTAGAGATCATGCCCTGCAGTGGAGCAGACATGGACCAAGAGCTTGGTATAGCTTGTAATTTTTAAAGTTCATTCCAAATCCAGCTATGTGCCAGCACCAGTGGTCTCTCCCACCCAGATGGCTAACTCTCAGCTACCTTCTGGCCCTGATTCCCTAGGCTGGCTTGATGAGCTGACCAAACCAGCTTTTCTTGGAAAGGTTAGAGCTACCTCTCCCATTCCTCAGGCCATACCCCACGGTGGCTGGTATTCTTGAACACCACAACACTCAGGTCTCACTCGGTTCCCTCTTGCTCCATGGAAGGAAAACACTGAAGACTTATACTTATACCAGCCAGATTTATATCTGTAAATCTCCCAACCCAATATGACAGAACCCACAACTCAGTTAATATATTTACAAGTCTGCCACGGACCGACACAGTCGGGACACACGTGGGGGAATCAGGGTCTTTGGTATGCAGGAAGGCACTGGTCGCGGCGTGAAATGACAGACAGACACACACAAGATCTGAATGTGTCTGAATGCACTTTACTGTTCTGAGGCAGGAACTTTTATACACACAAGTTGGTATTACATTACTGAAGAAAAAATGTATCCAGTGAAATGTTTACAAAGAATGGTTACCATGAGTATCTGGCACAAGGAAATACAAAATCAATCAGGTATGAACTTTAGAGAATACATACAAAGCCATCGCGTCCCTCTGTAGTTAATGATAAACTAGTAGTTCAAGAGTCCTTGGAAACACTATGTTACACCACTAGGTGTATTGTTCGTGTAGTCTTTGTTTAATATCTTGCTTCCTTCTTGTAAGACTCCCTCAGGCTTACTTTGAAACTTTACTTAACTGATGCTTTCCATGTCACAGTGTCAAAGCCACCTAACTATACAAATAATATATATTGTTGGGAGGTTAATTCTTTAATGTATCTAGGTAATAACTGTACAGCTGATCAAAAGCAAAGCAATGGATCTCTAGAAGATAAATCATGGCCAGTGCTGTAGCTCAAAGAATAAACTCTCAGTGAACCATCACGCCTGGATGCTCACACTTCTGGCTAGCAGGGACATCTTGTAAGTAAAGGAACAAGTCAGAAAAAGGGTCACACAGACAAAGCTTGCCATGAGAAATTCAGCTCAGCCCTATCTCCGGCCAAGGAGGCCCACAGCGACATTCATCTTGGACAGCCCTGCCATACAAGGCTTTTCCCAGTAAATATCACACAGCTTCTGCCGGGATTACAGCTTGGCTGCGTGAAATTATGGTGTCCAAGAGACGTGTGTGATACAAGTCGCACACCTAGATTGGGCAAATATATTGTCCAGCTATGAAATCCTACTTAACGCTCCTCCAGGCTGCATGGGTTTGCTCCATCTTCCTCCTCTTCTTCCTCCATTTTCTCCCTTGTCTTCTTCTTTACTTCCTCTCTCTCTCCTTCTCTAAAACTTACAGCCCCGAATCTTTCTTCCACTGCCCAATCACAGGCTCTAGCTTCTATTTGATCAATTACGGTTTCACCTGAAATCACCTGAGTACATGCTCCTCATCAGGGCATCCATCATGACAGAGCAGAATTAGCATCAAAATACAAACAACAATCCACAACAGCTCAATACATAGGAAGTGGCACTGTTATGTGAATTTGACCTGTTGGAACAGGTGTGGCCCTTTTAGAAGTGTGTCACTGTGAAGTCGGGGTTTTAAAGTTTACTCTATTTAAGGTATGCCCAGTATGACACGCAGTCCCCTTCTGCTGCCTGCTGATAAAAAGGCAGAACTCTCACTTCTTCTCAGCACCATGTCTGCATTGATGGTAGCATTCTTCCTAAAATAAGCCAGCACCAATAAAATGTTTCCCTTTATAAGAATGTCCTTGGTGTTGGGAATTGGTTCTAATGATTTATCTTAATCCACCTCCCAAAATCACACAGGAATCTGAATGTCCAGAGGCTGAGGATCCCTGTCCCCAATTGTGTTTTGATTAACCAATAAAGAGCCTAATGGTCAATGGCTGGGCACGGTGAAAGAAGTGGGACATTCAGAATTCCTGGGCAAGAAAGGCAGAGGAGAGAAGGAACAGAATTTCTATGATGTGGAAGTAGAAAGATCAGATTTAAGAGCTGCAGGAGAGAAATCAACCAGCAATATAGTTGCAACAAAAAAGCAGCCCCATGAGGGGGCTGCCAAGAAGGAAACAGGGCAGCAGAGATAAAATACAGATTTAGAAAGTGTTAATTAAGGAATACTGGAGGGGAAAAGTGTGCTTGCTAGCCACGGGGAGGTTTGGAAGTACCCCATCATTGAGCTAGTTAAAGTATATCGAAATATAAAGTGTGTGTGTGTGTGTGTGTGTGTGTGTGTGTGTGTGCGTGCGTGTTTTCATTCACAAATGCAGAGTACTCTAGCAGGAGGCAAGAAGTACAATCACCCACTGGGAGCTCAGAAAGGATTAACTATTCTTCATAGTAATAGGAACTCTAATGAAGACAAGTAGACATGCCTTTTAAGACTTGGTATTTCAAGATTTCTTACTCTCTAAATGATATGTAGTTATGGGTTTCTACATTTGTTCCTATTTGCTGAAGGAGGAAACTTCTCTGATACTGACTGAACAAGACATTGATCTATGACTATAGCAGAACATCACTAATAGTGATTTTATTGCCACAATTTTTGTTTGTTTTTTTTGTTGTTGTTGTTGTTGTTGTTGTTGTTGTAGTTTCAGTTTTGTCTTAGAACAGTAGTGTTTGCTTTTTCCTAGTTCCTTGGCCTATCTAGTCCCATGCTCTTCGACACACAAGAGTGCCAGGTATGGGTTCCATTTAGGGGAGTGGGCCTTCAGTCAAATCAGATAGTACTTGGTAACTCCCACAAATTGTGTCTTCATTGCACTAGAATATCAAGCAGAAAGAATATCATTGTAAATCAAAGGATATGTGGCTGGGTTGGTGTGTTATTTTCTCCTTTGTTAGCCTAAAATGCATCTTCCTGTACCAAAGAGGTTAGGCCATAGGGGTGAAAGATCTAGATAGGAACAACTTGACTCTCAAATCTCAGTGGATTGTGTAGGTATTCTCTTCAGTGATAGGATCTCGCTGTCAGTCTGCAGAGAGTACCTAGGTTGTTTCAGAGTTCTCATTGGACCTTTGTGCCCAACAACTCAATTAAATGTAACCATATCTTTTTACTGGACACTTCACTTGGTGACAAGAGGTGGTCAGTTGAGGCTCTGTCTTCCCTGCTTTTGCTGATTTCAATTAGATCTTCTTCATATGTGTACATATTTTAAGAAGCTTCTTCATCAGGTTTCTATACTACCCCTCGAGTGACCCTTAATTTTAGCTATTTCTCCACACGTTCTCTCTGAAGCTTTCCCTTCCTTGTCACTCTCCTCTCTTCCCTTCTACACTTGATCCACCAATCTCCAGTCTCCCCCCATTCAGCTATAGCTATTCATTCTATTTACCTTTCCTAGGAAGATCTGTCTTTCCCTCTTTAGTATCTAGCCTCTATAATTTTATGGATTATAGTTTGGTTATTATTGACCACGAAAGGACAAATATAAGCAAATACATACAATATTTGTCCATGTGGGTCTGAGTTACCTCACTCAGGATTTTTTTTTTTTACTGGTCCTATTCATGTACTTGTAAATTTCATGATTTCACTCACTTTCTAATGTCTAAGTAATATTCCACTGTGTAAATATACCACATTTTTTCTGCATCCTTTCTTCTATTGAGGAACATCTATGTTGTTTCAAGTTTGTGACTTTAATGAGTAGAGCAGTAATAAAGATTGAACATGTATCTCTGTGGGAGGATGAAATATCTTTTGGGTATAGACCTTTCTTTGGAAGAAGAGTATACCTGGATCTTCCTGAGAAGCTGCCATACTACTTTCTGTAATGGTTGTCAGAGTTTGTACTCCCACCAGCAATGGTTCACTGTTTCCCTTACTACACATCATTGCAGCATAAAATGATGCTTGTTTTGTTGATGTCGGCCATTCCAACAGCTATAAGATAAACTCCCATACTACTTTTTTATATTTGATTAGTTTCCTGATGACTGAGGATGCATATTTCTTTAAGTATTTCTCAGTAATTTGAGTTTCTTCTTTTGAAAATTCTGTTTCAACCTACACTTCATTTTAAAAATGTTTCTTGTCTGTTTGTTTTCTTTGATATCTAGTTTTTTGGGGTTCTTTATATATTTTTTATTGGAAACTTTTACCTTGTAGGTAAAAAAATTTTCACATATTATCTATGTTGATGCTTTGTCTAAGTGACACTGTCCTCTGTCCATATAAAAGCTCTTCAGTTTCTTACAGGCTCATCTATTAATTGTTGATAATAGTGTCTGTGATAACTTAAGTGTTCAGTTCAGAAAATCTTTCTTTACACCAAAGTGTTCTAGGCAATTATTCACCTTTGGTGAGTTTTTAATGGGATAATCAGCCAAGCTATAGAATATTCTTAGTCACACAGGTAAGCAAAAAGGTCCATATGAGTTAATCAGAGATTTTCCTGGGAAAATGAGCCCTAGAAAACCAACTAAAAATCTCCATCAACCCAAAGGATTCACAGACTGGATCTACATTCTCTCTCTCTCTCTCTCTCTCTCTCTCTCTCTCTCTCTCTCTCTCTCACACACACACACACACACACACACACACACACACACACACACACATACCACACATACACATCTGCTGCAGATAAGCAGCTCCATCATTATGTGGGTCCCAAACAACTGGAGCAGGAAGTACAGCAGGGTGCCTTGCCTGTCTGTTGAATCTGTTCCCCTAACTCAGCTGTCCTGTCTAGCCTCAGTGGAAGAAGCAGCTCTGAACCCTGCAGAGACCTGATGTGTCAGGATGGGGCTTTATCTGGGGATGGTGGGCTCCACTGTGTCAGAGGAGAAGGGGAGGGAGATGGGGGAGGGACTGTGCACGGGTGATTAGGAGGTGAGACAGCAACTGGAATGTAAACTGAAGAAAGGAAGAGAGAGAGAGAGAGAGAGAGAGAGAGAGAGAGAGAGAGAGAGAAAGGGAGGGAGGGAGGGAGGGAGGGAAGGAGGGAGAGACTCTCTGGGAAAAATTATGATGGCTGAGCCAATTATCCCTGGTTCTTTTCTCTAAAGCTATCAAATAAGGCTATATTTTTGGAATGTATATTTACACCTGTGGGAGTCAGCTCAGCAGCCATTTTTCATATGGCGTGGGGATAACCTCATTCTAGTAGAGGAAAATTGGACTAGCGTACACAGAGAAAAGAAAAAAGAAAAGTTGTGATTGAAATGAAGTGGAGGGAGGAGGGTGGGGAGAGAGATAAAGAAAGAGAAAGAGGTAGAGAAGGTGGGAGGAAGAATAATAGAATGATTTCACAATCATTCTATCAGCTAAAAGACCTCTGGACATTATTCAAAGTACCTAATCCAACGAAATCTCAGTGTTATAAAGCCTAGAATGAGTTGTGATACATCATGGGAAGAAGAATGATTATAGTTGTAGACAGTTTATATGTGGTGGACTGAACTGGCAATTTGTCCAAAGAAAGAGAATAAGAACAGTCTACCTTCATCAGGGGACTATGCTGTGGATTCAGATACATGCGAAACCCTCCAGACCTTGAAGTTAAAGCCTGACCAGTCTGTTCTGTTATAGTCCTTGCACTCAATCTCACTTTAGGCCAGTTTGAATAAGTTCATATTGTCCCAAATTTATACAATCCCAGGCATAGTAATAAGAATTAGATCTGTGCTTAGGAACCTGCTTAGTTGCTGTTGAGTTCAATTGTATTCCACTAGTCCTATATGCCCTTGGCTGGACTTTACTATACTCATTGTATGTACTCTTGTCTTGGTTTGTCACCATGTCTGTTCATTCTTTGTTAGACAAGGAAAGTCTGATTACTAGGCACACAGACAAGAGGATACTCTCTCACTAATAGTAACCTACGACAGATATTCATAGTAAGAGATGTATGTCAGCCACATACAAAGAAAATGAAGAATGATAGGAACAGAAATGAAATCTATCACAGAAATCACAGCTCCAGAAGGTCAAGAGTGTTAAGAGTTCAGGAAAAAGGTCTGTGTTCATGGGTACTTATAAAGAACATATGAACTTTATACATGCATAAGAAAGATACAAAAGAAACGAAGCTGATTTATAATCTCTAGCACCAATATTTCAAGTTAGAAACAGGAAGAAAAATCTTTCACTGAAGTAACTCATATTATGTGTAGTATCATATATGCTCCAAATGTGTCTTTCCTTTTAGCAGTATTCGCAATCTCAAATCAATACTCTCTGGACTTAGGCATTACAGTTATGAATGTTGGTGACTGGAGAGATGGCTCAGCCCTTAAGAATGCTGGCTGCTCTTACAGAAGTGCTGGGTTCAAATCACGGCACACATATGGCAGCTAACAATCTGGAACTTCTCTCCTAGGAGATCTAGTACCCTCTTCTGGCCTCCCTGGGCACTACACACATATGTTACCACACAGGCAGACAAGCACTCAAACACTTAAAATTGAAAAATGAATAAAATCTTTTAAAAAGTTAGAAAACTGAATTTCAGTGCAGCACTGACTTCTGAAGATTGTCAAATTATTGTTAAGAAGAGAATACCTTTTAAAGTAGACAACCAGGGCTCTGTGGCTCAGAGCAGCTATTCATCGATTACTTGAAGGTTTTCTTTTTAAAAGTGTGCTAAAATTACTTGGAAAGAATATCAAATGTTTCAAAATTTTTAGTTTTTTTTTTGAAAAAGTTGAATTATAGGTTTCTTCTAGGGATTTGAATACTTTTGAACATTATACAAAGAGTTTTGTTCCCTGAAATTTCTTTTTTTTTTCCTTTCTAAACTCAGATTTTCTTTTAATTACCTGTAGTGAAATGTCATAATAGTCTTCAAGTTCACTCAGATGAAACATGAAAATAAAAGCTTCCTTTCTCAGCCCCCTTCCTTCTTCTCCTGCCATCACTCACTCGGGTTTCAATAGAGAGGTTCACTGAGGTTCAAACAATCCAGCTGTTGTTTTCAACTTCTACTATTTTAATGTTTATTTTCCAAATTATTCCCCATTTCTCCACTAAAAATATCTTGCCAAATCATTATTTTTTTCTGGAGCAAACTTAATGCTTTCTGTTGCTGGGTATCTGATCCAAATCCAATATTTTTCTTGGCAGTTGGTGAACATAATAATAAGAAAGATTTTTTTTTTATTTTCTCACATTGAGCTGAGGGGGAAAAAGACACAATTCACAATTAGAAGAAGCTACATAAATTTTGAGGTGAATTCTCACTTATCCATGTGCTTGCAAGCAATCCTCTGTGGAAGAGCATGTTCAAAAGGATTTTTCTGAGTTTGTAGCATATATGAGCTCTAGAGTTAAGCTCTAGGGTTTGAATACATATTAGGAATATGATGGACATAGCTCTGTACTTCCCACAGTATCTATTAAACTGATAATAAGCCTATTGAAAACAAAAGGTTCAGAGTCAATAACAATGAAATTTAAAATAAAATCACATCAGTTTCTGATGCCTCTTCAATTATCTGATTGTTTTTGATAAACGATTCCTGGTTCTATTCCTATTGTCATTTTTTCACAACATTATACAATTGTCTTATGTTTTTATGTATCGTCACTAACCTTAAATTGCATGTATTTCATGTGAGACCTACAAAGAAGACTATATCTAAAAGTAAGTTATTTTTATTTCCTTCTTATAATTTCTATGTTTATTACTGGTTCTCTAAATGCTGATATTTTAAGATATTGTTAGTGGTTGTCTCATTCATCCAGGATAGATAAAATGTATTATCTATTGCATATTTCACATTTCTTCCCTTTCATTACCATTTCTTCTTCCATTTCTTCATTTTTATACATCATCTATTACCATCTACTTCATTATTACCCATATATGATATTGTCATTTTCCTTGTTTCATCTATAATTCCATATCGATCTTGTTTATAATATCTAGAAACTTAGTAAACATGAAATAATTTTATTTCAAAAGTACATATTTGCCTCATTTTCAAATGATGTGCTCTAACCAATTTTAAATAATGTTTAGATAATAACTTTTAGCTAATAAGCACTTCTCTCAGTGATTTTGCTGGTTAACATTGTTATTGTTATCATTTGTTCTGTCAACTTGATACAAACTGGAGTCATCTGGGAAGAAGAAACTTCAACTGAAGAATTGTGTCTATTAGATTAACCAATGGGATTTGTCTGTGGGGCATTTTTCTGATTAATGTTTGACATGAGAGGGTCCAGTACACTGAGGGTTGTTATCACCACAGGCAAACAGTCTTAGGTTGTATAAGAAAGCAAAACCATCTTTGGACATATCACCATCACTGTTCTGTATTTAGTAGCTAAGCAGGGTTGTGCCTATTAGGTACTTGGATTGGAGATAGCAAAACAATGAGTAAACCATAAAGACCAAGCCAGTAAGCAGAATCTCTCCATGGCTTTTCTCTGCTTCAGTTTCTTCTAGGTTTCTGCCATGAGTTTCTACCAGGACTTCCTTTCATCACTGTGCATAGTCAGGTGATATAACCATTTCCTACTCAGGATACTTTCGTTCCTTGTATTTGTCACAACAAAAAATAAATTAGAACCATGGCATTCCCTGCAATTAAAGCAACAGGTCAATTGTTGTTAATAATTTAGGGAAAAAAAACACAAAATAAGTGTTTTTGCATAGAATTTATTTTCATAATATTGGTACTGAACTTTTTTAGTATAAATCTATATTTAAAGAAACCCATGTAAACTGAATGTATTCTACAGACTAGTTTCACATTCAGCTCAGAGATCTGTATGTCTCTGTCTTCTGAGTTCTGGGATTAAAAGTGTGTACTTTAGCTTTTCTTTCATAAAAATCCTCTTCAAAAGAGATAACCAAGATGGGCCATGGTGGAACACGCCTTTAATCCCAGCACTTGGGAAGCAGAGGCAGGCAGATTTCTGAGTTCGAGGCCAGCCTGGTCTACAGAGTGAGTTCCAGGACAACCAGGGCTACACAGAGAAACCCTGTCTCAAAAGAGAGAGGAGAGAGGAGAGAGAGAGAGAGAGAGAGAGAGAGAGAGAGAGAGAGAGAGAGAGAGAGAACCATAGAGCATAGTCTATGTTATGCTGTTTTGAGATTTCTTTTGCCAATATAATTTATTCAAAACTCTACAACTTAGCCATAGGCAAGCTTTTTGGACAAGGGCAAAAAACCAGCCACATTTGTCATTAAAATATCACAAGAAATATCTCTAGACCACATATATACTACAATTCTTGAAACCTCCAAAGCTAGACCCACAAGGTTCAAATCACCCTCGACACCACTGTCTTCTGTGCTTCTACTAGTATGGCCCATTAAGTCCCTAAACCATTCCACTGCTTTCCTAGTCCAAAGTTTAAAAATCCACATTCTTCTAGACAGAAGCATGGTCAAGACTATCACAAAAATACTCCAGTCACTAGTGCCAACTTCTGACTAATGTGTGTGAATACTCAATGGGAAATGGATGTTTGGAAGTGGAAAAATGACTCAAAATCAATCCTGGGTATAGGCTAACAGCAATGCAGTATGATCGAGATGGCTCTCTAGGTAGGTCTCAGCTAAAGACAGCTCTCTGTTCAAGATAGCTATCTGCTCATGAGAGCTCTTTCTTGCTAGAAAAGAATTCTAAAACCTCTCTGAATAGCTCATAGGTTTTTCTATCCAAAGTTAGAAAAGCTGAGGAAAAACATCCTTGTGTTTTCTGACAAAATCAGAGAGCATGCCAGGCAATTTCCAAAAAGGAAACTGCAATAGCTCTCTAGACAGCTCATCTTTTGCATACCAAAGCCCAATCTTGTATTGGCATATCAATTCAGTCATTTCCCCTAGGTTCCCTTTTGAGTATTCCATGAATCAACAACTTATGACCTTAGCCCCTTGATTCTTAGAAAAAGATAGCAAGAATATTTTTTTCTTTAACATAGCAAATGAATTCAGAGATGTGTTTGCCTTGGTAAGCACAAACAAATAAGTTTAACTGGGTGGGATTTCATACTGAGATCACCACTCCCACTATACCTGGATCTAAATTTGCTCTGTTCCAGGTTGACTTTAGAACTAAGAAATCTACCTGCCTTTGTAAGCACCAACAATTAATTTGCCTGAGTACTTTTCGCCCTGTGATTAGCATTCCCTAAGTTTCTTTATCTCCTTCCTTAATATCTTTCTTACAAGCTAGCTCATTAGCACACCTGACTCTGTTCTTTCAGGTCCATGAAGCCCCCTCATAAAATTCATATTACATCCTTATATTTTGCATTACTGAGAAATTATATATTTTTGAACTCATGTTTTTGGAGTTTGTTCCCACAGCCTTAAGGGCTGTCCAGAAGGTCACAGTAGTCTCCACTTTACATAAGAACACAGGACACACCCTTGCCTCATGAACTCCTGATGTCTCTAATTATTATAAAGTCATTAAGCTTGGCAAGGAGAATCAGCAGGTTGGCCGATAGGTAGTGGCAATATTAGGAGGTGTGGTCTTATTGGAATAGGTGTGGCCTTGTTGGAGGGAGTGCATCACTCTACAACTATGCTTTGAGGTCTCAGATATGCTCAATCCACTCACTCCCGGTGGAACGATGTCTCTTGCTGCCTGAGGAACAAGTTGAAGAACTCTCAGCTCTGTCTCCAGCACTGTTCGTCTCTCTGCTGGCATGCTTCTTGCCGTGATGATGATGCACTAAACCTCTGAAACGGAAAGCTAGCCCTAACTAAATATTTGCTTCTATAAGAGTTGGAAGGGTCATGATGTATTTTCACAGCAATTGATCTCTAACTAAGACACAAAGTTAGCTTTAATCACCACAAACCATCAATGGATGGTGTTAAGGAAGCTTGCCAACCATACATGTAAAATTGTGTCATAAAATTAGTAAGAGTTAAAATGGTATAAAGCTCTGCATGCACTTAAGAATGTCATATCAAAAGAAAACCTAAAGTGCACAATATAATTTTCAGCTCTAATACAAAGTTTGCATTTCATTTCAATCTCAAACACAACTTTTTTTTTTTTACTGTCAAGTAGGCTTATGACAGAGGACATAAAGGTAAAATTAAGTATTACAAACATGGGGATAAATGATTTCTAAATTAACTTGTCAGTTTTAGCAAGCATTTAGTTAGAAAATGAGAGGCAACAAAGCTTCAATTAAATTAAAAAGTATATCACTGGAACAGATATTTTGGCAACAAATGTAATTTACAAGATGTAATACAGTCTTTTAAAATGGAGACTGATTTCAACATTTACAGTATCATCAGATATCTACCTCCAGGAGGGAAAACATATACAAAACCATTTCCATGTGTAATTTACATATTATAATATAACTGACTATAATATATAGTACCAGAAGGAGATATTGTGAAAAAGTTTAAATTGTGTAGCTAGATAAAAACATTATAAAAGAGACATACCTCAGTGAGGAGGCTAGAAAAACATCTTATGTGAGAAGAGACCCTTCAAATCTCCCAGGGAATATTGTGCAGTTAGGTTGGAAGTTAAAAGCACTGTTACCCTTATAAAAAACACAGGTTTAATTTCTAGAACTCACAAGGTGACTCAACCTTCTATTATTCTAGTTCAAGTAGATTTGATCTAGACCTTTTTCACAGGCAATATCAGAATAGCTAGCAGTCTAATGTACACTATGATAGCTTGAGATTTTTCTATTGAAAATTTAACCAACTCAATGAAGATTGTGTATAGTATGATCAACAGTTATTTAAAGATGATGATCTTCATTCTGTATAAGATTCTCATTTTATTCATGGCCATGAGCCTTATGAGTAGAACAATATGATCTACGTTTCATGTCAATAGATTTGTTCCTGCTCTTCTGTTCTTGAGGACAGGAAATGACTAGGACAGAGTAATCAGAAGATAGTTGTGGTAGTCAAGGTGTCAAAGACTGATGATTATCATCATGGTGTCAGCATTCAAGGTGAAGATAAGATACTGTGTAGAGTGTGACGGGAGAGCAGGCATAGGTTTTGGTAGATTTTGCTAAAGGGAAACAATTTAAGAAGTATTCCAATTTACTGGCAGTAATAGCTGTAACAATGGGGTTATCTTTGTGTGTGTGTGTGTGTGTGTGTCTGTGAAGGATGGTACAATAGTCAACTCACACCCAATCTGTAAAAAAATTTTTAAAAAGTATACTGTATCTAGCATGAGGCTTGGGTCTTTTATGGAGATATTTTATCATAAACTGTACAATGACTGTAAGCAGGCAAAAAGATCAAAACTTTAGAGTGTACCAGAGTAGTGCAGACTACCTCAGTTACCAAGGAGATGCATCACTAGGTAAATGAGAAAAGAGTTTGCCATTATCACAAATACTCAAGATCATGGAAGGCTGACTAATGAGGATAAAGGAACTAGGGTTGGCATGTATCTAAGAAGACAAAGAAAAGGTTTAAAGAGACAAGAACAGCCAAGTCGATCAAATGCAATTTGATTGAAGTCTGGCAGGTGAATCTGATTATCGTGGATTTAGGAAAAGCTATGACTTTGATTGTCATCCTAAAGGTATTTTAGCAAAGAAGTTAGAAATAATAAAAACTTGATTCGAATAAGGATGGAAAAAACAAAAATAAAAGTTGAGCAAAGCAAATTGGTTATGAAAATAGCTATTTCTGTGGAACTGTAATAAAGAATAGCTAATAGGACAGATACTGAGTGAGCACTAAATTTCAAGAGAGAGCTAGGTTTTGGTTTCCTTTCAAATTTAATTCTGGGGCAAATGATGTAATGAAGAGAAAAAATACATGATGATTTGGGTTAGTGGTTCAAAGATTGCTAGAGAGTAGTTGCTGGAGAAATTGTATACGAGTGGTTTCACACTATAGGAGTATTAAGAGAGGGAATACTATAAAATACAGTAATAGAGGCCTCAGTGCCTAAAACATAAAGGACCAGAATGTGTAAACAGAAGGACTTCAAGTTAAACCAGCATGGCTTTAATTACAGTTTATCTTTCTGCATGTGGGCAGTTAGGAGGATATTCTATCAACCACCTATGGAACACTTATCTGATATGGATGTGGAGTCATAAAAATGGGTGTCTATGCAGGCAAGAGTCTCTTACAACTAATAAGTACTATAGCTGGACAAAGGAAGTGCTTTGTGTCAAGAGGGAAAAGGGAAAGAAAAAATAAAAGATATTGTCTCTAAAATCTATAATGTCAAGTCTGAAGATTAAAGCTTTGTTTAAAAAAAAATCACTTGTCCCCTCACCCAGGTGCTGGGGGTGGGAGGGCGTGATAAAACAGGTCTGGCAATAAGAAATTTCTGTTCATTTAAAGACCAGAATGATACAGGAGCAACTGTCAATGGGTCTTTCTTTCTCTGACAGGATAACAGCCATTGTCCCTGCTGTGCATGACAAAGTACTTTGGAACCTGACATTCATTAGTTTTCCTCAGACCTAAGTTCCTCCCAGACTTATTCATGCCACACCGGCTACTTGCTGTCAAATTCCCTAAGCACATTCTTGGGCTAGACCTTTTTACAATCTGCTTTTTCTTGGAAAACTCTGACATCAAAATATCCACCCCCTACAAAGCTGTGGCTTTAACAGCTACTTTGTTAGTGAAATTTTCTAAACACCCACTTTCTGCTCTGAGTCCTCACCAATTACCTACTCTAGTGGACTCACATCTGATTCCAATGCATTTTATTTTTCAAGATTTGTTTATTTATTTTATGTATGAGTACACTGTTGCGGTCCTCAGACACACCAGAAGAGGGCATCAGATCCCATTACAGATGGTTGTGAGCCACCATGTTGTTGGGAACTGAACGCAGGACCTATAGAAGAGCAGGCAGTGCTCTTAACTGCTCAGCCAGCTCTCCAGCCCCCAGTGCACATTTTTTTGATCTCTTAAATTATACCTATTTTTAACATGGTTTTGTTTGTTTTTTAAGATTTCAGGATACACAGAGATAGGAACTTTTGTTGAGTTTATTTTCTGGTGATTAGAGAGATGTCAAACACACACAAGAAGTATCTTTAAATGTCTCACAAGCTACTGCTGTAGAACTATTTCTTATAATTCCTATGCTGCTTAGAGAAGAATGTGTGCTTTTGCTAGCCATGTGATCTTCAATGGCACATGCCACTGAGATGATTTTAATCATAGTGAACTTTAAGTATAGATCATGCAATATCTGGAAGTGAAGGTCCAGTGCCAGACCCTCATGCTTCTGCAGCAGAAAAGTGCAGGAGGAGCTTGTATCTACTTACTTGCTATAGTAGTACGTACAGAAGTACATTTATCATCTTTACTGTAAGTATTTTTTTCACTGCATTAATTTATAAGTGGCCATGGAGAAGAAAATCAGACGGAAACCAGGATAATTCATAGAGTCAGCAGATATTTGAATACCAAATAGATTCCTAACACTATTTTGCGTAAGAAGTGGAGTAGCAAATCATACTGTGTGTGTGATTGTGTGGTGTGTGTATGTGTGTGTGTATGTGTGTGTGTATGTGTGTATGTGTGTGTGTCTGTGTCTGTATGTCTGTGTGTGTGTGTGTGTGTGTGTGTGTGTGTGTGTGTGTGTGTGTGTGTATGCCTGTGGAAGTCAGAAGTCAAAGTCAGGAATGAGTTAGAAGTCCAAGTTAGTTACCCTCTATTGTTCACTGTCTACCCTAGTTTTGAAAACCTTTTCCGCATAAGTACATTTATAAGAAATTAAACAACACTCAAGGATGGGCAACAAATCAATAACATTAAGCTTAAAGAGCATATTCATATTTTTGTGTATGCTTGAATCAGGGGGATGGAAGAATAAGCACTGTATTTTTAAGACATCAAAAATATTCATGATGATTAGTTATTTGCTAAATGATTATTTTAGTATGAACTAAATTGTTTCTTGACAATTTCATCCACATCTATAATACATGCTGATGACTCTCGCTCTATCTTAATTTCTGAGAAAGGTTATTACAATGACTGATTTGACTGGCTTGAAAGAAGCACCTTCAGTTTGTCCCCACCTGCACCTCCCACACCTGCATTCAACTACAAGCTCACTGTCTACACTCGCATTATAATGGGTGCTGGAGATCTCAACTCAGGTCCTTGTGTTTGCAGTAGCTTAACCAATTTTAGCCACTTAAGCCCTGAGAATCCTAATCTTAAATTCCTGCTACCAAGGCAGTTTCTAGTTGGTCCCATATTCTTTTGTTCTTGGTTTGGTAAGAGAGTTTTCTTACTCTTTATTCTCTTCTTTTTTCTTTTCTCTCTCTCTCTCTCTTTCCCTACTTGCTTTTCAAGGACAGGTTCTGAGGTTATGCCTTCAGACAATCATCTACAAGACAATGAATAGCAAAAGCCTCATGGGATCTGAATACTAAGCAATGCAGTGTTTAGTAAACGTTAAACAATGTTATGAGCTCAGGATTTCCTTTCAAGCCTGCAATTCACATCAGCAATGATCTCAGAAGAGGCCCTGAGCTTCAAGACAAAGGAAAGTAGGGACACCTGCTGGAGTGACGGGGTGAGGAAACAGGAAGGGGCCCTGACAAAGGCTGTGGCATTTCTTCTAAGGTCACAGAGTAAACAGTCAAGACATTTACAGACAAGAAGTCCTGGAACTGTTACCAAATGCGGTAGTAATTATTGGTTGTCCCTTTACTATAAAACATAAAAAGAATAATAAAATGCAATTTAGCATTTGAAGTATTTAACTCAGAGTTATTACATACTGGTTGAAATATTTTATTTTCAGCTATCAGTAATTACCGAATGTATGGAGAAATTCCATCTCTCTTAAAGCATATTTTTGAAGTGAAATATACCAAAAAGGGAATCTACTTCTTAGATAAAGTAAATCTTATTGATAAATTAGAAGACGTAGTGGGGCTTCAAGAAACCCTATTATTTTGATAGGCTCGGTTTATTTATTTTTCCAGAGGATGTAACAATTAGACAAATCTATTAGGAATGAGGGGTGACGTCCCTGAGATCACGGTGGATATGGACGTGTTTTCTCAGTTTGCCCACGCTGTGCTAAAAAGCTGTTGTCTAAGGTAAGGCAGCCAAAGAAAATACATTTCAAGGGAGGGGGAGTCCTGAGAATTTATGAGAAGTGCATCACAAAGACAAATATTTCAGCCATGCAATTCCGTTCGGCCTTTTCTGCTATGTGTCCATAGCAAGTCAATGGCTAAATTGAAAAATCAATTCCAATTTAAATTATTGGAATAAAGAACACCAGGAGTCAGAGATAAAATGGCTTTGTTCTCTGAGATCCTTTTTAATTGGAAAGTTATTTCTTCAGGGTATTCTAATGGTTCTGAGGGAAGATTGCAAAATAAAGTTGATCGGCTGGGGGAAGGTTAATAGCTAATGTGCTTTCCTTGCTGCACAGCAGTCTCCTGTCTTTATGACATCCCCCATCATATCTGGAAGGACTGAAGATTCTAAATCATCGGCTACATGCAAGGACTGTGTTTTCTCGTCTTAGGGAAATCATCCTGAGGCTGGAACCCTGGCAGAGGCTGCTTCCTCTCACAGCTTTTCCAGCTGGTCTCACTTTGCTTACAAATATCATATGTGATTCTTTTCTGATTCCATCTCTCTCTCTCTCTCTCTCTCTCTCTCTCTCTCTCTCTCTCTCTCTCTCTCTCTCTCTGTGTGTGTGTGTGTGTGTGTGTGTGTGTGTGTATGTGTTAAATTTTCTTATACGGATGCTTTCGTAACAACAGTTTGGCCATTACTGGAAATAAAAGATACATGAAGATGATGCTAGGAATAACTCTATCTTATAATGGTTAAGAAGGAAAGGACTAACTTTTGCTGGCCTGGCATAAACACAGAAGAGAAAACTAAGACTTACAGACTCAGTAAACAGAGAATGAAGATAACACAGAAGAAACACATGTCATATAGAGAAAAATGTTAATGAATGCTGTTATCAAAAGGTTAATGCCAGATATTCTGAGAAAGCATGAGTCATATTTAGAAATCTCGCACCCAAAGTTTAAGAAAATAAACTTTAATTAAACACGCAATAACCTTTGCTCTGCCCGTAGGAAATTGTTTGGGGCAGCTGTAGATTAAAAACCTGAAATGAGCATTTAATTTGAAATTAATAAAACAGTGATGGTCTGTGTTAGGAAAAGTTACTGAGGTTTGCTTAGTATATTTAATTATTGTAAAAGAGATAAATCTCATTGCCGTGTAATGAACTCAGAAGTGCAGATATAGTAAATATGTACTTACGTTCTTGTTATTAATGCATTAAATTTGTAAGAATATTTAGGAATTTAATTAGCATTTAATAAGATAGCTATAGCAAATTACAGTAGTTAGACATAAAATGTAAATTAATGTTTTTAGTATTTAATTGATATTAACTAATTAATTACTGTTTATTACATGGCAGCTAGATTTATCTTTTATAGAGTTATTAAATCTCAATTAAATTGTTCTTTTAAGAGGGCACATTCAATTAAAAATAATATTCTATAAAAATTTTGCCACCCTCTTTTTCCATCGGTCTTAGAGTACGGAAGTATATCAGGTCAACTAATCAAGGTGGTTTTAAAGGGAACTCAAGTAACAGAGATAGGTCTGAGAGGCTCCAGTGATTCCAGCTGTGCTCCAAAAGAAGAGCTTGCTTACATGTAGCAAATCATGTGTTATATTCTGTTAAAGTGACAAATTACATAAAACTTTGAAAGATACCTTATTTAAGCTATCACTCCAGACTTACTGCAACAATGTTAAGAAGGTATTTCTTTAAGAAAAATAAGCAAGGAAAACTAAAGTAAGAATGTTGTACATTTTTAGTTTCCTCCTAATAAGTCAAAATATGGTTTATTGTTCTTGTTTTCAATAGGGTGGTGGTGGTAGTGGTATACTCCTGTAATCCCAGCCCTTGCCAGGGAGAGGCAGATCTCTAAATTCAAGGCCAGCCTGGTCTACAGAACTACTTCAAGGAATTCTAGGGCTACACAAAGAAACCCTGTCTTGAAAGCCCATGCCACTTATCAATGTGTGAAATGGAATAGATGCTCTATACACAAATCAGAAGGGAATTATAGCTTTTCTAGAACTAATGATCACATAGTTTTCAGATTTTATGTTTCTGTGCAAAAGTTACATGCATTCATTAGAAACTTTAGCTTCATTTTTTAATTTTGAGATTATAATATAATCTCAAAATATTATTGCTTCCCTTTCCTTCCTCCCAACTCTGACACACATCCCTCCTTACTCCCATCTAAATTTATAGCTTCTTTTTTCTCCACTAATGGTTATTGAATACATGTATGTGTGTGTATGTACATATATATTCCAAAACATAGTCTGTTCATTTTCTATGAAGTTAATTAAATTATATTTATCCAGGTCAGTGATGTGGTTGGATACACTGCCAGGATGCTAGGCAGGAATAGTAAACTTCAGGACTCAGAAACCACAATATTATAAGAAACTAAATAATATGTGCGAAATCCAGTTGTACCTTGTGATTTTTTCACATTATTTTATGTTTATATTTATGTTTATAGAAAAGTACACACAATGAACAACTACATTAAATCTCCCATATCTGGTATTTGGTAAATGGGAAAGTTACCTAGGAAGACATTGTGAAATGAAATCTGGATTCTGCATATAGACCAGAGTAGGTCTTCCTAACTTAAAATTTCTGACTCAATAGCCTCAAAAGGTGAGAACACCCACAGTTTTGTGTCTTATTGCTCTCTGGAATTGATAGTTGTAGCCTTCTATAAGAATTGTGAGGAAGATAACCTTAATAAAAGTGATCAGAGAAACATATAGCACTTATCACAAGCTAAAGGAAGAGCCATTGTTCCTATGCTCTCCAGTTTTGAAGAAATGGTATTCAGTATAACTTGGAGTCGAAAAAAATATATTTTTCAGCACAGAGAAAACAATGTGAAAGCAAATTAGCCTGTTTTATCTATTTTGTGTCTTTAGATAATTAATCTTAATCACTATAAATGTTTATCATTACCACAGACATCTTTTGACAAACTTGTCTTACCACGTGATTTTGATCTTTCTCTCATGAATCGCTTGGCATTGTGAAGGTTCTTTGTCATTTTTGTGACTACAATTTTTAAACATGATGAAGATGTTAAATAAAAGTTCTCTTACATTGATTGTTGCTTCACTCTGCAAGGTATTTAGCTCAATAAATAACCATTCATCATCTTTTCCAATCACTCTTCGAGTCTTGTGACAATGTGTTCACAAAGACTAACTGAAATTAATTCTCAGTTAATATTACCTGAAATCATTTTTAAAGCTCAACCTACCTCTACTGATATTGATAATTTTGGTTTAACTCTTAGGTGTAAAATTTGTTTATAGAATTTATTTACTTAAAAATTACTGTGGTTATATAATACATACAATATGTAGTATTCAATTTGTATAGATTTCTGAAGCAAGCAGCTTAAAATCACAAAAAACAGATTTTTATGCTGAACAGCTTAGATACACAATTGTATATTTTAGCTTTTTAAAAATGTTTTAAGTAGAGTACTCTCATCAAAAACAAAATCTGTCTTCTTAAATCTAATGGAATTTTCTCCAGAATTAACAACATACATGAAGAAAATCTCAACAGATATAAGGAAATTGAAATAACCCCTACATCTTATTTGTCTACCATGGATCAATGCTTGATAGCAACAATATCAGAAGTAACAGGAAGCTTAAAAGCTCATGAATGCTTTTCTACTGAATGAAAAAATGGGTCAAGAGATATATATTAAGAAAGATATTAAAGAATTTCTAGAGTTGAATGAGACAAACAACAAACCCAAACTTACAGAACACAATGAAGATTCTTAAAGGAAAATTCATAGGACTGTCTACCAAAAAAAAAAAAAAATTGAGAGATCTGACAAATTAATAGCACCCTGGATTGAAAGCTCTAGCACAAAAGGAAGAAATGACACAGAAAAGTAGTAGATAGAAAGATAAAATCTAACTCAAGACTGAAGTCAATAAAATAGAAAACAAACAAACAAAACAAAACAAATACAAGGAATCATTGAAACAAGACTTGGTTCTCAGAGAAAAATCAATAAGACTAACAAAACCTTTTACAAATTAACTAAAAGATCCAGATGTTATCCCAATTTAAAACAAACAAACAAACAAACAAACAAACAGAAAGGAAAAGTAGACACAACAACAGGCAATGAGTAAACCCAGAGAACCTTAAGGACATACTTTAAAAACCCATATTGTTCCAAGTGGGAAAATCTAAATGAAATGGATAATTTTCTCAATGACTATCATTTGTTAAAATCAAATCAAGATAAGCAAGTTAAACAATCATATAACTCCTAGTATAATAGAAGCAGTTATTAAATTTCCCAACCAAAACAAGCCCAGGGACACATGGTTTTATTATAGAATTCTACTATACTTTCCAAGAAGACTTAATGTCAATACTCCTCAAATTATTCCAAAAAACAGAAACAGAAAGAACATGGCTTAATTCATTTTATGAGGCCACAGCTGCCCTGATATCCAAACCAGATAAAAACACAACACAAAAGAGAGTGAGAAAGAGAATTTGTCACAAAAGAAACAACACAAAAGAAAGAGAATTGTAGAAAGAATTTGTCTTATGAACATTGATATAGAAGAAATATTCAATAAAATATTTAGACACTAAGTCCAAAACACATCAAAGAGTTCATGTAGCATGATGGAGTATGCTTCATTCTAGAGATAAAAATAATTCAACATATGTAAATGCATAAATATAATCCTCCCTGTTATAAACAAAATGAAACACAAACACCCCATGTTCATTTCACTAGATGTAGAAAAGGCCTTCAATAAAATTCAACACCCAGTCTTGATAAAATTTTTGAAGTAAAGATGGACAAAGAGACATACATCAACATAACTGAAGTTTACAACAATCCCATAGTCAGCACCAAGTATAGGGAAATCCAAAGCAATTCCACAAAAATAAGGAATAAAACAAGGTTGTCCACGTCTCTGTATCTATTCATTGTAGATTAGAGCAATCCCATAGCCAACACCAAGTGGCAAGAAACTCAAAGGAATTTCACTAAAATAAGGAACTAAACAATGTTTCCACTCACCATACCTATTTCTATATATAGTATAGGAAGTCTTAATTGGAGTAATGAGGCAGTGGAAGAGATTAGTTTCAGTATATCTGAATTTATGTTAAAATCTTTGATCAATTTGGAGTTGAATCTTGTCCAAGGAGACAAGTAAGGATATATTTGAAATTTTCAACATATAGCCATCTTGTTTGTCCAATATCATTTACTAAAGTGTCTTTCTTGTATGAAATGTGTTTGTATATTTATCAAGAAATCCAAAACCTCTTTGATTTAAAATGGTGTAGTGTCTGAAAGATAGGCTAGGGCAATGTTGGCACAGAGCCTGTGGGAGTAAGCAACCAACAACTGATGTGATTTGAGGTCTACTCCACAAGATGGAAAATGCACTTAACACTGTGTAAGTCATCACACTAGTACTGAGACTAGAGAGCTCAGGGACCAAATGATACTCATCTAAAAACAATCCAACCACCATACATACTGATAAACTGACTCCTCATGATATTCTACTATGCTCATAAATCTGTGTCTTATTCAGCCATCATCAAGAGAAGCTTCTTTCTGCAGCAGAAGGGAACAAATGTAAAGACAGCTAGACAGAATGCAGAGAGTAAGAGACCTCGGAACACTCAGTGTTAATGGGATGTCTTCATTAAATCTCTCCCTTCAGAGCTTATGGAAGAAGAGGAAGAAATTGTAAGAACCGAAAGAAAAAACAGGGTACTCCTGCACCCCATGCCTCGGAAGCCAGCACCCCAAAACACTCATGAGAGACAGACCTGATGCAATTTTGCAAGAGGATTTTAATTTCCAGAGCTCTGGGGGGTTACAGCCTCCCCAGCAGGGTAAAGAAGTAAGCCAGCAAGGACTGGCTTGCCTTGACCTTTATAGACTTATAACAGAACCCGCCTACCACAAGCTTCTAAGCCAATCAGTTCAAACCATCCGAACCCACACTCTCTGACGACCTTCCAGCCTCTCACAGAGGCCGGAAGAACTAGTTAAGTCATTTCCGCTTACGTGGCCTCCACGCAGTGTCGCGCCCACCCTCTCCCACTGGTGTTGGGGACCCAAGTGCCCCCCACATGCCCAGGCACGGGGGGATTCCTAGCTTACAACCTTATCCTTTCAAAAGAACATAAGAGATAGAGGACACCATGAAGAACAAGAACCTTCAACACAATCTATGTGCCTTCATTAAAGGATAGGAATAAGCACAAATAAATCTTTTTTTTTAATACAACTCAAGAATTTAGAAAAATAAGAACAAACCAAATCCAAACCCAGTAAGCAGCCAAAAATACTAAAAATAAGAGGAGAAATTGATGAAACAGAAACAAAGAAAACAATTCAAATCATCCACAAATATAAGAGCTGGTTCTTTGAGAAAACAAATAAGAATGGTAATCCTTGGCTCAACTAATCAAAAGAGAGAAACTATCCAAATTAATAGAATTGTAGATAAACAAACACTACAACAGACACCAAAGAAATTCAGGAAATTATAAGGGAATCCTCTAAAACCTATACTACATTTAAGTTGGCAAATGCAAAAGAAATGGAAAGATTTCTAGATTCATTCTAACCACCAAAGTTAAACCAAAAAGAGATCATCAACCTAAAAAACACCTAAACAGGCAAATGAGGAGACTGAAACAGTAATAAGAAGCCACATGCCTAAAGGAGCTCTTCTAAACTCCATGTATGAAGCCAGCATTAATCTACTACAAAAAAACTAGTAAAGACATAACCAAAGACACTACCCCTGATGAACATTATGACATGTGTGTGCATATATATATGTGCGCGCATGTGTGTGTGTGTGTGTGTGTGTGTGTGTGTGTGTTTATGAGAGAGAGAGAGAAGGGGGAGCAGGCTAGTTTTTATGTCTGTTGATGCAGGCCAGAGTCATTTGGAAGGAGAGAAGCTCAGTTGAGAAGTTGATTGGCCTCTGGACAAAGGTTGTTTTTGATTGACAATCGATTTGGAGGGCCCAGCTTACTGTGGCAAGGCCATCCATTGTTCCATGGTCATGGTGCTATAAGAAATGGGGCTGAGCAAGTCAGAAAGCAGCACTCCTCCAGGGCTTCTGTATTAGATTCTGTCTTCATGTTACTTCTCTGACTCCTTTAGATGATGGACTATGATTTGGAAATGTAAAATAAACCCTTTCCTCCCCCCCCCAAAAAAAAAAGAAAAGTCATGTAAACTCAATGTCTGAAGGATCATGCATAGAGCCTGCAGGAGTCTGCACCACTTCCTCAAGTGTATGTATCATGGCTTCAAGTTTAGTGTTTTTAAGGAATTCCTGGGTGTGTGAATTAGTGAGTCCATAATTCTTGTGTTTTCTCTTAGCCTATTTTGTTTCTGGTGGTTTGTCCTGTCCATCTTCAATGTAATACTTTTTGTTTTATCTTGCTGTATTTTATTTTATTATATTTTCTATTATCTCTTAAAGACTTTTCTAATGAGAGATAGACAGTGAATAAATTCAGGTAGGAGGCGGATGGCAAAGTAATTTTAAATTCTAGGTAGCCCAAATATAAGACACACAATCTAGGTATTTTATTTTCAAGGTGTAAACCTAGATTGGTCAGGTTTGGATCTAAGCTAACTATTCTCTAGCCATAATGTCCCTTGTTACTTGCTGGCCACATGCTTTTGGTCTGTCTCCTCTCATAGCAGCCTCTTCCTGTACAGAGCCACATTGGGGTGTCTGGCCACATGGCAGGAACTTGACATTGGTCAAGGTGAGCTCCTCTCCCAGCCTTTGAGCAGGGATTCCTGTGCTATTCACAATCCTGCCCCACCTGGGGAGGAGTGCTCAGCATGAAGGTGAAGTTCCTGCAGACATAAGAATTCCTGAATTAAGCAGGTGACCCGCCCAGCTTCCTGAGAAGTGGAACCAACACCCAAAGAAGCCACGCAGGACTCTGGGAGGAGGGGCTCCCCAAAAACTGTTAAATTGTCTGAGCTCCATTAAACTTCGGCCTTGATTGGTAAACTATCATCTTGGCTCTCCTTCTTTTTGTCCTTCCCCATCCATCCCTCGGCTTCCTCCCAGTAGCCGCAGGCAGCTACATCTTCCAGTTGCTATGTCCTTTTTTCTTCTCCCACTTCGTCTCTCTTGAGACCCCTCATTCTATCCTCAAGTTCCACTTTTCTTTCTCTGCTGCCCAATCACAGATTCTATCCTTTCATTGACCAGTGCAATTGGGGAAACACAGTTTACACAGCTCTTGGGGACAATCAGATCCTGGGAGCCTGTATTTAGCATGTAAATACAAGCAGCACCACCCCAGCCTTGTACAAGGGGAAGTGGGGAGGAATTCAAGAGAAGGGGAGGGAAGGGATTCAAGAACCAGGTTATATTTTAGAGAAAAGAATCTATGTTTAATAAAGAAATTAAAGGATAAAAATAAAACACTAAACTTTAATATCTACCATGTCATTAAAGATACACAACAAAGTAACAACCTTGGTTTTTTTTTTTTTTTAAATGTCAGATGACTTAGCATTTTCTTCTAATATTGGATCATAAGTATACTGGGATCTTCATGGGGCTTTATGCATATGAATGCAGTGTTTGAAACAGTTGGAAGAGGGCATCTACTCTCCAGAACTGGAGTTCTAGGAGTTTGTGAGCCACTGGACTTTACTATAGGCAATCAATCCTATAGTACTTTGTAAGAACAGTGAGTGTGTGCTCTTAATCGCCAAGCCTATCTATCCAGCCTATGTAGTGTTTTTCAGTTTGTTTTTGTTTTCCTGGAATAAAAATGTGAGGGGAACAAAGGTACTACATAAATCCATCAAGGTGGGCAGGGATAGTGCATGCCTTTAAACCCAGTGCTTGAGAGGCAGAGTCTTGCAGATATCTGTGAGTTCAAGGTTCGTCTGGTCTACAGAGTGAGTTTCTGAACAGCCAGTGCTACACAGAGAAACTCTATTTTGAAAAAAAAAGATAATAGATAGATAGATAGATAGATAGATAGATAGATAGATAGACAGACAGACAAATGATAGACAGGTAAATAGATAATAAATGGATAGATAGAAATAAAAATAAAGTAAACCACCAACCAAAGAAAATGAATGAAAAATACCACCTTTAGTTCACTTATGGAATATACTAGACTTGAGCTTGAAAAAATAAAAATATTGGATAGGAATCCGTCTTTGGATTTTAGGTGTCTAAGTCTGACAAACCAAAGGAGGTATGCAGGGAGAAGAAAGAAAAAGCTTATACCCAGAAGAAAAAAACAGAAAAGATGAATAGATACAAAACTGAAAACCTTTGATCAGACTGATTAATAGATTTTTTTTAAAAAGGGGGGAAAGTTTATATAGGGCAAAGAGTATTTTGAATATTTTGAGATATGGGTTTGAAATTGAATGAAAGACACAATGAGGAAGAATTAATTTTCATCACTAATATTTTGAGTGGATCCAATCAGATCTTGACAAAGAGAAGAAAATTAGAGCTGAAAACAATGAGCCAATCACTCTGTGAACCACTTGGAGTGTCTGAAACTAGGCTTTATGATAGAAGACAAAAGTGAAGTCATGAGGTAGTGAGAAGCTTGTCTAAGAGGGACACAATGATGTACCACACTTATAATGGTCCTTGACTATGAGGTCTGCATCCACAGAGTACAAGTTAAAGTAGTCCTGCTCCCATTCACTGTGACTAACAATACCAAGCACATCTGTAAGACACAAATCTTTTTGAGACCTGCTCTTACCTATTACAGATGATTCCTCATTTCTGTGTTTCTGCATTTTCATTTCTTTATTGCATAATATTTTTACATTATCTTCATCCTTTATTTCTCTTATTATTTGTTTCTTCATGTTAACTGCTGTTAATGTACCTGTCAAATAATATCTTCCCCACTTTTGTGTTTAAATTATATATGCCTGATATGCTTAATTTACTATTAATATCCTTCCAAACAGATCTTTCCAACATAAAATATAATATTGTTTTTCTATCTAACCTTGAAAGTACCTATTTTCCTTTTGTTCAATATAGATTTTTCTTCATATAATATATCCTGATTTCAGTTTCTGCTCCCTCTTCTTCTCCCCTTTCCTCTCTATCTCCCCTCATATCTGCTTCTGTCTCTCATTAGAAGATAATGAGACAATGAAGGGATATTTATAAAATAAAAAGATACAACAAACAAACAAAAAACTAAATCAAAATATTACAAAACAAACAGAGAAAAAGACATGGAAAGGTACAGGGAACAGATATAGACACAGAGACCCAGTCATTGGCAAACTCGGGAATCCCATAAAAAAGGACAAAACCGACAGAAAGATCAGCTGCGGGTGCAGACTAGCAGCCGGGACCAGCTCTCCGAGCGGACTAGCAGCGAGGGGCCACTGGGCCGCCTCAGGGCACAGCTCGGCACTCTAGCAGCTGGAGTCAGGGGCCTGGACTCAGAGCGAGCATAGTCCAGCACAGTCAACGCAGCCAGAAGGGAGCAGCAGAGCCGGGCACGAACAGCTCAGCCAAGGACACACAGTGCTTTCAGCAGGGGCAGCCATCTTGCCCCAGACCCCCGCACGCAAACAGCGGGCACACTGGACGCAGTGAGCGGCTGGAATCAGGTGCGTGGCCAGAGTTATAGCTTAGCTTAGCTCTGCAGGAGATCCGGGCACAGAAAGATCAGCTGCGGGTGCAGACTAGCAGCCGGGACCAGCTCTCTGAGCGGACTAGCAGCGAGGGGCCACCGGGCCGCCTCGGGGCACAGCTCGGCACTCTAGCAGCTGGAGTCAGGGACCTGGACTCAGAGCTAGCATAGTCCAGCACAGACAAGCTGCCAGAAGGGATCTGTCTCCTGGGGACAGGCGTGCTGTGCTTTCAGCAGGGCCCCATCTACAATAAGACCAACTAGCGCCAGAGATAAAGAGATGGCAAAAGGCAAACGTAGGAACGTTATTAACAGAAATCAAGGCAATATGGCACCATCTGAACCCAATTCGCCAACCACAGCAAGTCCAGGATACCCCAGCACACCAGAAAAACAAGAGTTAGATATAAAAGCACAGGTCATGATGCTCCTAGAGGAACACAAAAAAGACATAAACAAATCTCTTAAAGAAATGCAGGGGAACATCAATAGAGTAGAAGCTCTTACAATCCAAACACAAAAAACACTTAAAGAACTCCAGGAGAATATGGGCCATCAGACAGAAACCAATAAAGAGGAAGTGAGAAAATCAGTTAAAGAAATGCAGGAGAACTTGAAACAACAGGCAGAAGTCATGAAAGAGGGAGCACAAAAATATATTAAAGAATTACATGAAAACACAAACAAACAAATGATGGAACTGAGCAAAACCATCCAAGATCTGAACACAGAGGTAGAAACAACTAAGAAATCACAAAAGGAGGCAACCTTGGAGATAGAAAACCTTGGGAAGAAAACAGGGGTCGTAGATGCAAACATAAACAACAGAATACAAGAGATAGAAATAAGAATCTCCGATGCTGAAGATAACATAGTAACCATTGACTCCACAGTCAAAGAAAATGCAAAATCCAAAAGGCTTGTAACCCAAAACATCCAGGAAATCCAGGACACAATGAGAAGACCAAACCTAAGGATTATAGGGATAGATGAGAGTGAAGATCTACAACTTAAAGGGCCAGCAAATATCTTTAACAAAATTATGGAAGAAAACTTTCCTAACTTAAAGAGAGAGATGCCCATGAATGTACAAGAAGCCTACAGAACTCTAAACAGACTGGACCAGAACAGAAACACCTCCCGTCACATAATAATCAAAACCCCAAATGTACTAAACAAAGAAAGAATATTAAAGGCAGTAAGAGAAAAGGGCCAAGTAACATATAAAGGAAGACCTATCAGAATCACACCAGACTTCTCTCCAGAAACCATGAAAGCTAGAAGATCCTGGGCAGACCTCATGCAGACCCTAAGAGAAAACAAATGTCAGCCAAGACTACTATACCCAGCAAAACTCTCAATCAACATAGATGGAGAAATCAAAATATTCCATGACAGGACCAAATTTACACAATATCTTTCCACTAACCCAGCTCTACAAAGGATAATAGGAGGAAAACTCCAACACAAGGAAGGAAATGGCACCCAAGAAAAAGCAAGACAGTAAACTTCTTCCATCAAACTCAAAGGAAGATAACTACTCAAAAACAAAAATAACATCAAAAATGTCAGGAAGTAATAATCTCTATTCCTTAATATCTCTTAACATCAATGGACTCAACTCCCCAATAAAAAGACATAGACTAACAGACTGGATACGGAAACAGGACCCTACATTTTGCTGCTTACAGGAAACACACCTCAGAGTCAAAGACAAACACTACCTTAGAGTAAAAGGATGGAAGACAATTTTGCAAGCAAATGGTCACAGGAAGCAAGCTGGAATAGCCATTTTAATATCAGATAAAATTGACTTTCAACCCAAAGTCATCAAAAGAGACACAGAAGGTCACTTCCTGCTAGTCAAAGGAAGAATCCACCAAGAGGAACTCACAATTCTAAACATCTACGCTCCAAATGTAAGGGCACCCTCATTTGTAAAAGAAACCTTACTAAAGCTCAAAGCACACATTGCACCTAACACAATGATTGTGGGGGACCTCAATACTCCTCTATCTACAGTGGACCGACCAGGAAAACAGAAACTAAACAGAGACACGTAGAAACTCATCGAAACTTTGGAGCAATTGGATTTAACAGATATATATATATAGAACATTTCACCCTAAAGCAAAAGACTATACCTTTTTCTCAGCCCCTCATGGTACCTTCTCCAAAATCGACCATATAATTGGACACAAGACAGATCTCAACAAATATAAAAAGATCGAACTAATCCCATGCCTCTTATCAGATCACCATGGAGTAAGAGTGTTCTTCAATAGCAACAAAAACAACTGAAAATCCCCATACGCTTGGAGGCTGAACAATATTCTACTCAATGATACCTTAGTCCAGGAAGAAATAAAGAAAGAAATCAAAGAATTCTTAGAACTTAATGAAAATGAAGGCACAACATACCCAAATCTATGGGACACAATGAAAGCAGTGCTTAGAGGAAAACTCATAGCCCTGAGTGTCTCCAAAAAGAAACAGGAGAGAGCATATACCAGCAACTTAATGGCGCACTTGAAAGCTCTGGAACAAAAAGAAGCAATTTCACCCAGGAGGAGTAGAAGACAGGAAATCATCAAACTCAGGGCTGAAATCAATCAAGTTGAAACAAAAAGAACCATACAAAGAATCAACAAAACCAGGAGCTGGTTCTTTGAGAAGATCAACAAGATAGATAAACCCCTAGCCAGACTTACTAAAGGGCACAGAGACAGTATTCAAATTAACAAAATTAGAAATGAAAAGGGAGATATAACAACAGAAACTGAGGAAATTCAAAAAATCATCAGATCCTACTACAAAAACCTATACTCAACACAACTGGAGAATCTGGAGGAAATGGACAATTTCCTCGACAGCTACCAAATACCAAAATTAAACCAGGATCAAATAGATCGTCTAAACAGACCCATAACCCCCAAAGAAATAGAAAGGGTCATAGACAGTCTTCCAACCAAAAAGAGCACAGGACCAGACGGTTTTAGTGCAGAATTCTATCAGACCTTCAAAGAAGTCCTGATACCGATACTCTTCAAATTATTCCACAAAATAGAAACTGAAGGAACACTACCCAACTCATTCTATGAAGCCACAATTACCCTGATACCAAAACCTCACAAAGATCCAACTAAGAAAGAGAACTACAGGCCAATTTCTCTGATGAATATCGATGCAAAAATACTAAACAAAATACTTGCCAACCGCATCCAAGAACACATCAAAACGATCATTCACCATGATCAAGTTGGCTTCATCCCAGGGATGCAGGGATGGTTCAATATACGGAAATCCATCAACGTAATCCACTACATAAACAAACTCAAAGAAAAAAACCACATGGTCATCTCATTAGATGCTGAAAAAGCATTTGACAAAATTCAGCATCCTTTCATGCTAAAGGTCCTAGAAAGAACAGGAATTCAAGGCCCATATCTAAACATAGTAAAAGCAATATACAGCAGACCAGTAGCCAACATTAAGGTAAACGGAGAAAAACTCGAAGCAATCCCTCTAAAATCAGGGACTAGACAAGGCTGTCCCCTCTCGCCATATCTCTTCAATATAGTACTTGAGGTACTAGCTAGAGCAATTCCACAACAGAGGGAAGTCAAAGGGATACAAATCGGAAAGGAAGAAGTCAAACTATCACTATTTGCAGATGATATGATAGTTTACTTAAGTGACCCAAAAACCTCCACCAGAGAACTCCTGCAACTGATAAACAACTTCAGCAAAGTGGCTGGCTATAAAATCAACTCAAGTAAATCAGTAGCCTTCCTATACGCGAAGGATAAGCAGGCCGAGAAAGAAATTAGGGAAATGACACCCTTCACAATAGCCACAAATGATATAAAGTATCTTGGAGTGATGCTAACCAAACATGTGAAAGATTTATACGACAAAAACTTCAGGTCTCTGAAGAGGGAAATTGAAGAAGACATCAGAAAATGGGAAAATCTTCCATGCTCGTGGGTTGGCAGGACTAATATAGTCAAAATGGCAATCTTGCCCAAAGCACTATACAGATTCAATGCAATTCCCATCAAAATCCCAACTCAGTTCTTCATAGAGCTAGAAAGAGCAATTCTCAAATTCATCTGGAATAACAAAAAACCCAGAATAGCTAAAACTATCATCAACAGCAAAAGAACTGCTGGGGGAATCAATATCCCGGACCTCAAGCAATATTACAGAGCAGTGGTATTAAAAACTGCATGGTATTGGTTCAGTGACAGGGAAGCGGATCAATGGAATAGGATCGAAGACCCAGAATTGAACCCACACATCTATGGCCAATTGATCTTCGACAAAGGAGCTGAAAACATCCAGTGGAAAAAAGATAGCCTTTTCAACAGATGGTGCTGGCTCAACTGGAGGTCAACATGCAGAAGAATGAGAATTGATCCACTCTTATCTCCTTGCACTAAGCTCAACTCCAAGTGGATCAAAGACCTCCACATAAAACCAGACACACTAAAACTAATAGAAAAGAAACTGGGGAAGACCCTTGAGGACATTGGCTCAGGGGAAAAATTCCTGAACAGAACACCAATTGCTTATGCTCTAAGAGCAAGAATAGACAAATGGGACCTCATAAAACTACAAAGTTTCTGTAAGGCAAAAGACACTGTCAAAAGGATAAATCGGCAACCAACAAATTGGGAAAAAATCTTCACCAACCCCACATCCAACAGAGGGCTAATCTCCAATGTATACAAAGAACTCAAGAGGTTAGACCCCAGAAAACCAAATAACCCTATCCAAAAATGGGGTACAGAGCTAAACAGAGTCTTTTCACCTGAAGAAATTCGGATGGCCGAGAAACACCTTAAAAAATGTTCAACATCACTAGTCATTAGGGAAATGCAAATTAAAACAACCCTGAGATTTCACCTCACACCAGTCAGAATGGCTAAGATTAAAAACTCAGAAGACATCAGGTGTTGGCGAGGATGTGGAGAAAGAGGAACACTCCTACACTGCTGGTGGGAATGCAAGCTGGTACAACTACTCTGGAAATCAGTATGGCAGTTCCTCAGAAAACTGGGCGTGATACTTCCGGAGGACCCAGCCATACCACTCCTGGGAATATACCCAGAAGATTCACCAGCATGCAATAAGGATACATGCTCCACTATGTTCATAGCAGCCTTATATATAATAGCCAGAAGCTGGAAAGAACCCAGATGTCCCTCAACAGAAGAATGGATACAAAAAATGTGGTATATATACACAATGGAGTACTATACAGCCATTAGAAACAATGAATTCATGAAATTCTTAGAGAAATGGATGGAGCTGGAGAATGTCATACTAAGTGAGGTGACCCAGTCTCAAAAGAATACCCATGGTATACAGTCACTGATAAGTGGATATTAGCCTAGAAGCTTAGAACACCAAAGACACAAATCACATATCAAGTGATGTCTCACAAGAAGAAAGGAGTGGACACTGGTGCTAGAATGGACCAAAACATCATTGTGGGAGAGTACAAGAACAGTAAAGTGGGAGGGGGTGGATGCGGGAGCAGGGGGAGGGAAAAGGACATGTGGGACCTTTGGGGGTGGGGAACCAGAAAAAGAGAAATGAATTGTAAATATAGAATATATACAATAAAAAAAATCAAAAAAAAAAGGACAAAACCAAGGTCATTTTATATATATATATATATATATATATATATATATATATATATATCTCACTTAGGATGATATTTTCCAGATCCAACCATTTGCCTACAAATGGCATGAATTCATTATTTTTAATTGCTGAGGAGTATTCCTTTGTATAAATATACCACATCTTCTGTATCCATTCTTCCTTTGAGGGACATCTGGGCTCCTTCCAACTTCTGGCTATTATAAATAAGGCTGCTATGAATATAGAGGAGCATGTGTCTTTATTGTATGCAAGGGAATCCTCTGGGTATATGCCCAGGAGTGGTATGCCAGGGTCCTCTGGAAGTGTCATGCCCAATTTTCTGAGGAACCGCCAGACTGATTTCCAGAGCGGTTGTACCATCTTGCACTCCCACCAACAGTGTAGGAGTGTTCCTCTTTCTCCACATCCTCACCAGCACCTGTTGTCTCTTGAGTTTTTAATCTTAGCCATTCTGACTGGTGTGAGGTAGAATCTCAGGGTTGTTTTGATTTGTATATCCCTGATGACTAATGATGTTGAACATCTCTTAAGGTATTTCTTGGCCATCCGAATTTCTTCTAGTGAAAATTCTTTGTTTAGCTCTGTACCCCATTTTTTGATAGGGTTATTTGGTTCTTTGGGTGCAATCCCCATCAAAATCCCAAATCAATTCTTCATAGATCTAGAAAGAGCAATTCTCAAATTCATCTGTAATAACAAAAAACCCAGGATAGCTAAAACTATTCTCAACAATAAAAGGACTTCTGGGGGAATTAATATCCCTGACCTCAAGCAGTACTACAGAGCAATTGTGTTAAAAACTGCATGGTATTGGTACAGCAACAGGCAAGTAGATCAGTGGAATAGAATAGAAGACCCAGAAATGAACCCACAGACTTATGGTCACTTGATCTTTGATAAAGGAGCCACAACCATCCAGTGGAAAAAAAATAGCCTTTTCAACAAATGGTGCTGGTTCAACTGGAGGTCAACATGCAGAAGAATGCGAATTGACCCACTCTTATCTCCTTGTAATAAGATCAACTCCAAGTGGATCAAGGACCTCCACATAAAACCTGACACACTGAAACTAATAGAAAAGAAACTGGGGAAGACCCTGGAGGACATGGGCACAAGGGAAAAGTTTCTGAACAGAACACCAATAGCTTATGCTCTAAGATCAAGAATTGACAAATAGGACCTCATAAAATTACAGTTTCTGTAAGGTAAGGGATACAGTCAGAAGGACAAAACAGCCATCAACAAATTGAGTTCATTTTCTGTTGGACATCTAGTCAGGCACACAGTGCATCCTATCTTTAAAAGTGATTTCTTTCCCTAGTGAGACTCCCTTGAAGAAAACTAAATTTGCAGTTGTAAGTGGTTATCAATTAAAGATACCTTTTGGTTACCCCCAATTTTATCTAAAATTTTGACAGTAGTGCTGCCTATAAGATGTCTATGAGGCAAGATCTATAGACATGCCAATCGCCACCACATAAAACCAGATACACTGAACTAATAAAAGATAAAGTGGAAAAAGTCTCAAACGTGGACATAGAGGAAAATTTCCTGAACAAAACACCAATGGCTTATGCTCTACGATCAATAGGATGAGACCTCATAAAATTGCAAAGCAATTTGTAAGGCAAAGGACACTGTCAATAGGACAAAATGGCAACCAACAGATTGGGAAAAGATCTTTACCAATCTTACACCCAATAGAGGGCTAATATCCAATATATACAAAGAACTCAAGAAGGTAGACTCCATAGAACCAAATAATCCTATTTAAAAATGGGGAACATATGCAGCTGGAGACATGGGTCCGTTCCTGTGTACTCTTTGACGGGTGGTTTAGTCCTTGGGAGCTATGGTGGTACTGGTTAGTTCATCATGGCTCCAGCTGCATGTGTAGCAGAGAATGGCTTTGTTGGACATCAAAGGGAGGAGAGGCCCTTGGTTCTGAGAAGGCTCTATGCCCCAGTATAGGAGAATGCCAGGACAGGGAAGCAAGTGGGTGGGTTAGTGAGCATGTTGAGGGGGGATGGGATAGGGGATTTTGGAGGGGGAAAAAAGGAAAGCGGATAACATTTGAAATGTATATAAAGAAAATATATAATTAAAAAATGGGGAAAAGAGCTAAACAGAGAATTCTAAACTAAGGAAACTCAAATGGCTGAGAAACACCTATGAAAAATGTTCAATATCCTTAGTTATCAGGAAAATGCAAATCAAAACAACCTTGAGATTCCACCTCATACAAGTCAGAATGGCTAAGATCAAAAACTCAGGTGACATCAGATATTGGCAAGGATGTGGAGGAAGAGGAACACTCTTCCATTGCTAGTGGGATTGCAAGTTGGTACAACCCCTCTGGAAATCAGTCTGGTGACTGATTTTAAGAAAATTGGACATAGTACTACCTGAGGACCCACCTATATCACTCCTGGGCATATACCCAGAAGATACTTCAACATGTAATAAGTACACATGCTCCACTATGTTCATAGCAGCCATATTTATAATAGTCAGAAGCTGGAAAGAACCCAGATGTCCCTCAACAGAGGAATGGATACATAAAATGTGGTACATTTACACAGTGGAGTACTACTCAACTATTAAAAACAATGACTTCATGAAATTTGCAAGAAAATGGATGGAACTGGAAAATATCATCCTGAGTGAGGTAACTCAGGCACAAAGACCACACATGGTATGTGCTCACTGATAAGTGGATATTAGTCATCCCATATACAGTCACCAAACCTGGACACTATTGTGGATACTGGGAAATACTTGTTGTCAAGAGCCTGATATGGCAATCTTTTGAGAGGCTCTGCCAGGGCCTGACAAATACAGATGCAGATGCTTGCAGCTAACCATTGGACTGAGTGCAGGATCCCCAATGGAGGATTTGGAATCGGAGAAGGAACTGAGGGAGCTGAGGGGAGTTTGTGGACCCATGGGGGAAGCAACAGTGTCAACTTGCCAGACTCCACAAAAATTCCCAGGAATGATTTTCAAGAAGAACTTCCCAGAGTACCTTTTCAATTGTGCATGAAGAAAACATGTCTCCATGTTTCCATCATTGTTGTTTACATGAATTGTGTTCATGTTTTGACCAATTCTACATGACTAGCAACAATGTTTACCACAGGCCCATGTGAGCTAATGGAACAGAAAAATCCTCTTCTTCTTGTCCATCCTCAGAACACTGATATAATTCCATTTAAGGGACAGATAACCATGTAGAACTGAAAAGGGCATTATTTTATACATTAATATCTTAATTGACATATGCAGTATTCAATTTTTAAATACCATATTTTTATAACTATGTTTTATACGAGAGGAATCTTATTTCGTTTTGCCTTGAGATTATGTCCAGAGAACATAATCCAAAGGAAAGAAAATTAAGTAAAATAATGTGTAATTGAAATCTATGGTCCAGAATGGAGTATCATTGACTTGCTACAATAGTAACCAAGCACAATCCAATACCTTGGAGAATTAAGTAAGTCATAGGCATGGCTTGCTGCTTAAAGATTGGGGTAACTACAAAGTCTGAAGATGACTGTGTAGAATTGTGCTACTTAGAATGGGTTTGCCATGTTTCATAGAATGCCAATATTAATGTCAAGGCAACCTAAAAACAAACTTATAGGCTTCCGAGTGTTGGACTTAATACATATTATCTTTCAAGCCATCTGCAGACACCTAGGAAGCATTTTACTCACTTAACACTGCAGAAAATGCCACACAACATCACAATAATCAGTTTGACATCCACAATAACCACAACATATCAGTCTCTAAAGCAAGACACTGTGGGAAACCACTTCGCTTCCTGGGGAGAGATTTTCAGAAAATGAAAACGTAAGATAAAGAAACACATTGTAAATTAAATTCTACCTACAAATTTAAAGAGATATTACATTTTGAAGCAATGTACACATTTTATGATTTATTTTTTTTTAGCAACCAGAATGATTCTACACGTACATTGTACGAAAGCTGCAGACAAAAGAGAGAGTTGGCCACAAAATTTAATCACCAGATACAACTTCATTTATCAAGCCGAGATAGACTGGGCTAGAAGACAACAGTGAGACCTTAGTTTCTTCTACTCTCTTTTTACCTTGCTGAGCACTGAGTAGATAATTTGGCTTTCTATGTGCACTGCCATGATGTACCAATGGACACCAGAAAGCAGATCTGAAACTATAGCCAATGTAAATACTTATGTAGGATCATATGAAGCCTGAGGTTCAAATTCATTTTTTTTTGAAAATTTTGGTTGGAATTTTATTTTTAATTCTCTGTTTTTGGTAAAAGAAGGCTGTCTAATCATGGTAAAGAAAAAATACCTTTCTGGTGTTTTCATGGGTGTTGTCTCATACTCTAGATTCTCAGGCACTACTAATTATAAAATGCAGAATTGATTTTTTTACATTCTTTTTTATTTTTATTTTCTATATTCTTTGTTTACATTTCAAAGGCTTTCCCCTTTCCCAGTTCCCCTCTCACCATATGTCCCATAAGTCCTCTTCCCCCCCGCCGACCCCATTCCCCAATCACCCCCACCACCATTTCTCTGCTCTATTCTGGTACTCTCCTACAAAACTGGATCCAGTCATTTCAGGACCAGGGTCCTCTCCTTCCTTATTCTTGGGAATCTTTGATTTGCTAATTGTGCCTTGAGTATTCAGAGCTTTTGGGCTCATTAATATCCACTTATCAGTGATGGCATTTCATGTGTATTCTTTTGAGACTGGATTAACTCACTTAGGATGATATTTTCCAGATCCAACCATTTGCCTACAAATGGCATGAATTCATTATTTTTAATTGCTGAGTAGTATTCCATTGTATAAATATACCACATTTACTGTATCCATTCCTCCTTTGAGGGACATCTGGGCTCCTTCCAACTTCTGGCTATTATAAATTAGGCTGCTATGAACATGGAGCATGTGTCTTTATTGTATGCAGGGGAATCCTCTGGGTATATGCCCAGGAGTGGTATGACAGGGTCCTCTGGAAGTGTCATGCCCAATTTTCTGAGGAACCGCCAGACTGATTTCCAGAGTGCTTGTACCATCTTGAAGGGGTACTATTAATATAAGCTCACTTAATAGGTGGCATTGAATATAAGAATACAGAAGTCGAATTTAGTAAATGTTCTTGAAAATTATTCTTAAAATTACTAAGATAACAGGAACACACTACAATGGTGTTTTATCTTCCTCTGTCTTTTTCACAAACTGTACATAATATTCTAATAGATATCAGGTTATAGGAAGCATAGGTAAGTGGAAAGTACTATATAAACAGTAAACTCAACAGTAACCTCTAGTTACCTTCTGACCTCCACACTTGCAAAATCATCGTATAAACATGTCAATAATCCTATACAGAAATACAAATGTACATATACACATATCATGCACCAAAATGATTTGAAAAATGAAGCATAAATCCTTATCTAAAATTCTTTTTATCGACCTGTTCATCATTTAATATAAATATATAACTTTCCTAAAGATTTATTCAAGATGAAAGTTTTGTACATTCATTGAAAGAAAAAGAAAACATTTCATGTTTTCAGATTCAGGCTTATAAAGTGGAGTATACATTTGACCATAACAGAAATGTTTCTTGATCCTTCTTATTTCAGTTGATAAGACTCCATGATTCACAAATGGAATAATCTTAAATCCCTAACTATAGCAAATATTCACTTACAAATTTAATATGAAGTAAAACATGAAGTATGTTGAAATGATACCTTAGCACATAAGGAAGAAAGAATGAAGGTGTAGACACAAATCTACTGACTCATATTAAATTTAAAATATCTTGGAAAGCACAGTAATTAATAGCTAATTCCCAGAACTTGACATCCCATGCAAATTCCACTCTCCAGAGAATTATACAGAAATTACTGAGTCCTTGCACTGTTAAACTGATACGTACTACTAAAGAAGTAAAGAGAAAAAAAATCTGATTTATCTTGATGGTTGAAATTTAAGGAGCACATAAATGCCATACATTTGTTTCTGACTTGGAACATAATTATAAATCTTACTCACTTGAAATATTGAATATTTACAATATTGCTCTGTACTAAGAATTCAAAACAACTGAGAATAGATATGAAGGGGATTTTTGTTTGTTTATTTTTGTTGTTTGTTTGTTTTTATTTTCCTAATCTCTTTCTTCTACCCTAGAATTTAAGGCCAGAAAAATGTGTCCAATGTTGCCACATTCTGCCACTTTCTGAGGCTGGAACATGGCCACCTTCAATTACATGTATACCTACTTTCTGCTTTCAATGGTTTTATTTACCAACTGAGTTTGGTTGTCCTCGAATTTGCTCTGTAGAGTAGACCGATCTTTAACTCAGTGATCCATTTGCCTATATCTCTGGAGTTCTGGGGTTACAGATGCCTAAACCTGAACTTAGACAAGGCTCCTTTGCAAATTCTTCTGTTAATAGAATTAATCCAGAACTCTTCTGTATTCCGGCCATGTCACACAGACCTAAAAGGTCTTTGGATATGAATCCTTGCCAGAGCAGCCATGATGCTGAATTTAAATTCTTCTTCATGTCTATCACAATAATATCCCAGTCAACTTCTGTCTTAGCTAGGTTATCTTTTGCTGTGAAGACACACCAAAGTCATAGTAACTCCTATTTTTTTTTTAAAAAAAAAAAGCATATAATTGGGGCTTGGCATATAGTTGAGAAGTTAATCCATTGTCATCATAAAGGAAGCCTGATGACATGCAGGCAGACAGGAAGCTGGAAGGAAGTGCTGAGAATTCTACATTTTTATATGAGGAGAACAAGAAAAGATGTGTGAGTCATTGAGCCTCGGCTTGAGCTTCTGAGCCCTCAAAGCCCATCTCCATATTGACACACTTTCTCCAATAAAGTCATACCTGTTCTAAGAAGGCCACACCTCCAAATTGTGCTGCTTCCTATGAGCCAAACAAACACATGAGACTATGGAGGCCATTCCTAGTTAAACCACCACACGTCATAAAAGTATTATTACTCTACTTCCATTGCAAAAGCCATCCACTCTCTTAAATGCTTTATTCTCTTCACATTCTCTTCCTTCTTCAATATAATTTTACCTTTATTGAATGTTTAACAGAGTTCGCAACCTACTGAAGCCTATATCTCTATAGATATTATGCTAAGATCCACAGACAAAAATCCATATTTATGTGAGTGTTGGCAGACATAAACACAGATTTCTGATGCATCTCATTTCAATCATGAAACAAATGCAACAATAACTTTTTCATTCCAAATCTATTTACCAAGATATGCCGATTACTGATTTTCAAAACAGCCAAATACACTAACTAGTTTCAAAGTATTTTTCTACTAAGGTAACTATCATTATTAAGTAATCCAAAAGTCCTTTTTATTTTCTTCTTGATTCTTTTAAAATTAGATTATGCTTCCAAAATAATTAAGTGGTCTCTGTATATTAAATACCAAATCTAAAAATAATAATGTAATAAACTGGTAAGTAAAAACTCTAAAAATAAAAACTAAAACAATATTGCACTTAAGAGTATTTATTGTTCCTTTCTTCTTGTCAGACATCATTTGGTATGTGAATTGTGTCTTTGGTGTCCCAAGATTCTAGGCTAATATCCACTTATCAGTGAGTGCATACCATGGGTATTCTTTTGAGACTGGGTTACCTCACTTAGTATGATGTTCTCCAGCTCCATCCATTTCTCTAAGAATTTCATGAATTCATTGTTTCTAATGGCTTAATAGTATTCTATTGTGTATATATACCACATTTTTTGTATCCATTCCTCCATTGAGTGACATCTGGGTTCTTTCCAATTTCTGGCTATTATAAATAAGGCTGCTATGAACATAGTGGAGCATGTATCCTTATTGCATGCTGGGGAATCTTCTGGGTATATTCCCAGGAGTGGTATGGCTGGATCCTCCAGAATTATCATGTCCAGTTTTCTGAGGAACCGCCAGACTGATTTCCAGAGTAGTTGTACCAGCTTGCAGTCCCACCAACAGTGGAGGAGTGTTCCTTCTTTTTCTCCACATCCTTGCCAACACCTGATGTCTTCTGAGTTTTTAATCCTAGCCATTCTGACAGGTGTGAGGTGAAATCTCAGGGTTATTTTGATTTGCATTTCTCTAATGACTAATGATGTTGAACATTTTTTTAAGGTGTTTCTCAGCCATCCGAATTTCTTCAGGTGAAAAGTCTTTGTTTAGCTCTGTACCCCATTTTTGGATAGGGTTATTTGGTTTTCTGGGGTCTAACTTCTTGAGTTCTTTGTATACATTGGATATTAGCCCTCTGTCAGATGTGGGGTTGGTGAAGATCTTTTCCCAATTTGCTGGTTGCTGATTTGTCCTGTTGACACTAGAGCTGGAAAGGATCAAAGCATCAGTGTAGGGGAATACCAGAACAGGGAACTGGGAAGGGGTAGATGAGGGAACAGGGGGAGGGAAAGGGGCATGTGGGACCTTAGGGGGGTGGGGAAACAAAAAAAGGGAAATGAAATGTAAATATAGAATATATCTAATAAAAAATTTTTTGAAAAAAAAGTGAAAAAAAGAGTATTTATTGTTCATGCTCTTGTCAATAAAATATCTTAACAAAATATCAACAAATTTAATATAGTACACTGTAAGATGGATAAGAGCTGATTGTCAGGGATGATTTACTTTCTGACAGAATGTTGCATTGACTTTGACTTTTAAATTTTTAAATGTTTTTCAAAGTTATTATTTTATTATTTTAGTTATTTCTTTTATTTTGTGATTATAATAGAAGTACATCATTTCCCCTGTTCTTCTACTTACTCCAAATCTTCCTGTGTATCCCCCTCCTCATCTATTGTCATGTTTGTCTTTTGGAAAGTGAATATATTTCCACCAGCTCATCTTTTTATTACTGAAAGAGACTAACATAAAGAAGCAGCTCAAAGGGCATTTGGAAATCTGAATATCAACATTAGGATGGAGATAAAATGACAAGAACTCAGAACATAGAAAGTGAAGGGCTTGGTGTGTAACAAACAATTCCTTGAGGGCTCTGTGAGTGGCCCATGGTCTCTATCAGAATTAAGACCAATTTCTTATCTGAGACTCTAAAAGCTACAAAACTCAGGCAGAGGTTTTGCATATCCTAAGAGACAAGAGATTTCAGTCCAGATGATTATACCCAACAAAGCATTCAATCACATAGATGAAGAAATCAAGATATTCCATGACAAATTATATTTAATCAGTGCCTTTCTACCAAAACACTACAGAGGTTTTCCTAGAAGAATATCTCCAAACCTATGAGGCTAACTATACTCAAGAAAATACAAGTCATAAATAATTTCATGTCATTAAAACCAATAAAATAGAAACACACACACAACTACCACCAACAACATCAAAACAACAGGAAATAACATTCATTAATATTAATATACTTCAACATCAATGGACTCAATTCCCCTGTAAAAAGACACTGGCTAACAGAATGGATGCATAAACAGAATTTATCATTCTACTGTAAACAAGAAATACATCTCAGCAACAAAGATAGTCATTATCTCAGTATAAAGGGATTAAATGGGTTTTCCAAGCAAATGGACCTAAGAAACAAGCTGGAATACCATCCTAATATATAATAAAATAAACTTTCAACCAAAAGAAATCAAAACAGTCAGGAAATGACACTTCATTCTCATCAATGGGAAAATCCACCAAGAGGATATCTTGATTCTAAATATCTATGCTCCCAAATGCAAGAGTACCCATATTCATAAGAGAAACATTACTGAAGGTCAAATCTGATATTGAGTCTCACACATTAGTAATGGGAGACCTCAATACGCTGCTCTCACCAATGAATAGGTCATTGAGACAGAAACTAAACCAGAGAAATCACAAAATTAACAGAGGTTAAGGTTCAAATGAACCTAACAGAAAACTCTAGAACATTTTACCAAATACAAAAGTTCGAAGTGCTTTTTCTTGGCACTTGAGAGAACCTTCTCTAAAATTGACCATATAATTGGTCACAAAGCAAGCCTCAATAGATACAAGAGAATTGAAATAACCTTATGCATCTTATAAAATCATCTTGGATTTTGCTGGCCTTCAACAAGAACAGTAATAGCAGGGAGCTTACATACTCATAGAAACTGAGCAACTCTCTTCTCAATTATCACTGGGTCAGGAGACAAAAAGAAAGAAATTAAAGGCTTTCTAGAAGCAAACAAAAATGAGGGCATACCATACCAAACCTAATGTGACACTATGAAAGCAGTGCTTAGAGGAAATTTCATACCACTAAGTGTTCTTATAAAGAAATTGGAGAGTTTTCATACTAATTAATGAAAAGTACATTTGAAAGCTCTGGAAAATAAGAAGCAAACACAACCAGGAGAAGTCAATGGTGGTTAATAATCAAACTTGGGGCTAAAAGTCAATTAATGAGAAGCAAAGGGAACAATACAAAGAATGAGCAAAACCAAGAGCTAATCAACATGATAGACAAACCCTCAGCCAAAAGACCTAACAGGCAAAGAGTCAGTACTCAAGTTAACAAAAATAAGAAAATTTAAAAAATAGTTAGATATGAGTTCAAAGTCCTTTGCAAAATTGGAAAATCTAAATGAAATGGACGAGTTTCTAGACAGATACAAATTACCTAAGCTAAATCAAATTTGGGTAAAGTAACTGAATAATCCTGTAACCCCAAAGGAAGTAGACACAATCATTAAAATTCTAACAACCAAAAGAAGCCCTATGCCAGATGATTTTAGTGGAGTATTCTATCAGACTTTCAAAGAAGAGATAATGCCAATATTCCTCAAAGTATTCCAAAAAATTGAAATTGAAGAAACACTACATCACCCTGATAACTAAAACACACAAAGAATCAAGAGAGAAAGTGAATTATAGACCAATTTCCCTTGCAAAAATATTCACAAATTCAATAGAAGAATAGATAAATACATCATCCAACATGATCAAGGAGGCTTCATTCTAGTGATGTGGTAGTGGTGGAGTATGCAAAAAATACACCAACCGGCGTTCTGCAACCAGCTCGCCGGCCCCTAGACCAGCGGTGTAGCGGCGGGCCTCCATATCGCAACCAGGACACAGCTGGAAAGGCCCAGGCTCTGTGGGACATCCCCGCCCTCGGGTGAGCACCTAAGCTGCGTTCTGCAACCAGCTCGCCGGCCCCTAGACCAGCGGTGTAGCGGCGGGCCTCCATATTGCAACCAGGACACAGCTGGAAAGGCCCAGGTAAACACCCCTTCCAGGGCTACACTCACGGGGGTATCTGCTAAGGTCTCGGAGCCAAGCAGGCGGAGTCCCGCCTAGGCTCTGTGGGACATCCCCGAGCCCTCTGGCGAGCACCAAGGCTGCGTTCTGCAACCAGCTCGCCGGCCCCTGGACCAGCAGTGTAGTGGCGGGCCTCCATATTGCAACCAGGACACAGCTGGAAAGGCCCAGGCTCTGTGGGACATCCCCGCCCTCTGGTGAGCACCTAGGCTGCGTTCTGCAACCAGCTCGCCGGCCCCTAGACCAGCGGTGTAGCGGCGGGCCTCTATATCACAACCAGGACACAGCTGGAAAGGCCCAGGCTCTGTGGGACATCCCCGCCCTCGGGTGAGCACCTAAGCTGCGTTCTACAACCAGCTCGCCGGCCCCTAGACCAGTGGTGTAGCGGCGGGCCTCCTTATTGCAACCAGGACACAGCTGGAAAGGCCCAGGTAAACACCCCTTCCAGGGCTACACTCACGGGGGTATCTGCTAGGGTCTCGGAGCCAAGCAGGCGGAGTCCCGCCTAGGCTCTGTGGGACATCCCCGAGCCCTCTGGCGAGCACCAAGGCTGCGATCTGCAACCAGCTTGCCGGCCCCTGGACCAGCAGTAGCAGCGGGCCTCCATATTGCAACCAGGACACAGCTGGAAAGGCCCAGGCTCTGTGGGACATCCCCGCCCTCTGGTGAGCACCTAGGCTGCGTTCTGCAACCAGCTCGCCAGCCCCTAGACCAGCGGTGTAGCGGCGGGCCTCTATATCGCAACCAGGACACAGCTGGAAAGGCCCAGGCTCTGTGGGACATTCCCGTGCCCTCTGGCGAGCACCTAGGCTGCATTCTGCAACCAGCTCGCCGGCCCCTGGACCAGTGGTAGCAACGGGCCTCCATATTGCAACCAGGACATAGCTGGAAAGGCCCAGGTAAACACCCCTTCCAGGGCTACCCTCACGGGGGATCTGCTAGGCTCTCGGAGTTCCTTGCAACCAGGACACAGCTGGAGAAGCCCAGGTAGACAGACTCCAACAGGGGCTACAATCGCATGGGTGGCAGCCAGCTTATGATGCCTTAAAGCAGCAGTCACACATATTCACCAATAGAGAAACAACAGGTGAGCCCAGCCTCACAGGAGATTCAAACACCAGCCACTGACAACAAGGCCAACTAAAACCAGAAATAACCAGATGGCAAAAGGAAAACGAAGGAACGTTACTAACAAAAATCAAGGCAACATGACAGCATCTGAACCCAGTTCTCCAACAACAGGAATCCCTGGATACCCTAAAACACCAGAAAAACAAGACTTGGATATAAAATCACTGGTCAGGATGCTGGTAGCTGAACACATAGAAAAATCTCGTAAAGAAATAGAGGAGAAAATGGATCAAAAGTTAGAAGCCTTTACGAGGCAAATACAAAAATCACTTCAAGAAATGCAGGAGAAGATGGATCAAAGAGAAGAAGACAATAAGGAAGAAAGACAAAAGTCACTTAAAGAACTACAGAAGAACGTGGGCCAACAAGTAGAAGCTATGAAAGAGGAAGCACAAAAATCTATTAAAGAAATTCATGAAAACACAATCAAGCAAGCGAAAGATCTGAGCACATCCATCCAGATACTAAAAACAGAAGTAGAAACAACTAAGAAATCACAGAGGGAGACAACATTGGAGATAGAAAACCTGGGGAAGAAATCAGGGGCCATAGACGCAAGTATCAACAATAGAATACAAGAGATAGAAGACAGAATCTCAGAAGCCGAAGATACCATAGGAACCATTGATTCAACAGTCAAAGAAAATACTAAATGCAAAAAGGTGGTAACCCAAAACATCCAGGAAATCCAAGACACTATGAGAAGACCAAACCTAAGGATTATAGGTATAGACGAGAGTGAAGATTTACAAGTTAAAGGGCCAGCTAATATCTTCTATAAAATTATGGAAGAAAACTTCCCCAACCTAAGGAGAGAGATGCCCATGAATATACAAGAAGCCTATAGAACCCCAAACAGACTGGACCAGAACAGAAATACATCCCGTCACATAATAATCAAAACTCCAAATGTAATAAACAAAGAAAGAATACTAAAGGCAGCAAGAGAAAAAGGCCAAGTAACATATAAAGGAAAACCTATCAGAATAACACCAGACTTCTCACCTGAGACCATGAAAGCTAGAAGATCCTGGGCAGATATCATGCAAACTCTAAGAGAACACAAACTTCAGCCAAAACTACTTTACCCAGCAAAACTCTCAATTGCCATTGATGGAGACATCAAGGTATTCCATGACAAAACCAAATTTGCAAGATATTTCTCCACAAATCCAGCCCTACAAAGGATAATAGGGGGAAAACACCAAGACAAGGACGGAAACTACACCCGGGAAGAAGCAAGATAGAAACCTCCTCTCATCAAACCCAAAAGAAGATAACCTCTCGAATATAAAAAATAAATAAGATAAATAAATATAATTTCAAAAATGTCTGGAGGTAATAATTACTATTCCTTAATATCTCTTAACGTCAATGGACTCAACTCCCCAATAAAAAGACATAGATTAACAGACTGGATACGGAAACAGGACCCTACATTTTGCTGCATCCAGGAAGCACATCTTAGTGTTAAAGACAAACACTACCTTAGAGTAAAAGGCTGGAGGACAATTTTACAAGCAAATGGTCTCAGGAAACAAGCTGGAGTGGCCATTCTAATATCAGATAAAATTGACTTTCAACCTAAAATCATCCAAAGAGACTCAGAAGGTCACTTCTTGCTGGCCAAAGGGAAAATCCACCAGGAAGAGCTCTCAATACTGAACATCTATGCTCCAAATGCAAGGGCACCCTCCTTCGTAAAAGAAACCTTACTAAAGCTTAAAGCACACATTACACCTAACACAATAATTGTGGGTGACTTCAACACCCCACTCTCCTCAATGGACCGATCAGGAAAGCAGAAACTAAACAGGGACACAGTGAAACTAATTGAAACTCTGGACCAATTGGATTTAACAGATATATATAGAACATTTCATCCTAAAGCTAAAGAATATACCTTTTTCTCAGCACTGCATGGTACCTTCTCCAAAATAGACCATATAATCGGTCACAAGACAGATGTCAACAAATACAAGAAGATCGAGCTAATCCCATGCCTCTTATCAGATCACCATGGAGTAAGAGTGGTCTTCAATAGCAACAAAAAAAAACAGAAAGCCCACATACACATGGAAACTGAACATACTCTACTCAATGACACCTTGGTCAAGGAAGAAATAAAAAAAGAAATCAAAGACTTTTTAGAATTCAATGAAAATGAAGGTACAACCTACCCAAATCTATGGGACACAATGAAAGCAGTGCTAAGAGGAAAACTCATAGCTCTAAGTGCATCCAAAAAGAAACTGGAGAGAGCATACACTAGCAGCTTAACGGCACACCTTAAAGCCCTGGAAGAAAAACAAGTTAATTCACCCAGGAGGAGTAGAAGACAAGAAATCATCAAACTCAGGGCTGAAATCAATCAAATAGAAACAAAGAGAACCATACAAAGAATCAACAAGACCAGGAGCTGGTTCTTTGAGAAAATCAACAAGATAGATAAACCCTTAGCCAGACTAACCAAAGGACACAGAGACAGTATACAAATTAACAAAATTAGAAATGAAAAGGGAGACATAACAACAGAAACTGAGGAAATTCAAAAGATCATCAGATCCTACTACAAAGGTCTATACTCAAAACAACTGGAGAATCTGGAGGAAATGGACGATTTCCTAGACAGATATCAAATACCAAAATTAAATCAGCATCAAGTAGACCAGCTAAATAGTCCCATAACCCCTAAAGAAATAGAAGGGGTTATAGAAAGCCTCCCAACCAAAAAAAGTATGGGACCAGATGGTTTTAGTGCAGAATTCTACCAGACCTTCAAAGAAGACTTAACACCAATACTCTCCAAACTATTCCACAAAATAGAGACAGAAGGGACACTGCCCAACTCATTCTTCGAAGCCACAATTACGCTAATACCTAAACCACAAAAAGATCCAACAAAGAAAGAGAACTTCAGGCCAATTTCTCTGATGAATATAGATGCAAAAATACTAAATAAAATTCTTGCTAACCGAATCCAAGAGCACATCAAAACGATCATCCACCATGATCAAGTAGGCTTCATCCCAGGGATGCAGGGATGGTTCAATATACGGAAATCCATCAATGTAATCCACTACATAAACAAACTGAAAGAAAAAAACCACATGGTCATCTCATTAGATGCTGAAAAAGCATTCGACAAAATTCAGCATCCTTTCATGCTAAAAGTCTTGGAAAGAGCAGGAATTCAAGGCCCATACCTAAACATAGTAAAAGCAATCTACAGCAAACCAGTAGCCAACATCAAAATAAATGGAGAGAAACTTGAAGCATTCCCACTAAAATCAGGGACTAGACAAGGCTGCCCTCTCTCTCCATATCTTTTCAATATAGTACTTGAAGTTCTAGCAAGAGCAATTAGACAACATAAGGAAGTCAAAGGGATACAAATTGGAAAGGAAGAAGTGAAACTATCATTATTTGCAGACGATATGATAGTTTACCTAAGCGACCCAAAAAACTCCACCAGAGAACTTCTACAGCTGATAAACAACTTCAGCAAAGTGGCAGGTTATAAAATTAACTCAAGCAAGTCAGTGGCCTTCTTGTACTCAAAGGACAAGCAGGCTGAGAAAGAAATTAGGGAAATAACACCCTTCACAATAGCCACAAACAACATAAAGTATCTTGGCGTAACTCTAACCAAACAAGTGAAAGATCTGTACAACAGGAACTTCAAGTCCTTGAAGAAAGAAATCGAAGAAGACCTCAGAAGATGGAAAAATATTTCTTGCTCCTGGATTGGCAGGATCAATATAGTAAAAATGGCCATCTTGCCAAAAGCAATATACAGATTCAATTTCAATCCCCATCAAAATCCCAACTCAATTCTTCATAGATCTAGAAAGAGCAATTCTCAAATTCATCTGGAGCAACAAAAAACCCAGGATAGCTAAAACTATTCTCAACAATAAAAGGACTTCTGGTGGAATCAATATCCCTGACTTCAAGCAGTACTACAGAGCAATTGTGTTAAAAACTGCATGGTATTGGTATAGCAACAGGCAAACAGATCAATGGAACAGGATTGAAGACCCTGAAATTAACCCACAGACTTATGGTCACTTGATCTTTGATAAAGGAGCCACAACCATCCGATGGAATAAAGATAGCCTTTTCAACAAATGGTGCTGGTTCAACTGGAGGTCAACATGCAGAAGAATGCGAATTGACCCACTCTTATCTCTTTGCTCTAAGATCAACTCCAAGTGGATCAAGGACCTCCACATAAAACCAGACACACTGAAACTATTAGAAAAGAAACTTGGGAAGACCCTGGAGGACTTGGGCACAGGGGAAAAGTTCCTGAACAGAACACCAATAGCGTATGCACTAAGATCAAGAATCGACAAATGGGACCTCATAAAATTACAAAGTTTCTGCAAAGCAAAGGACACTGTCCGAAGGACAAAACGGCAACCAACAAAGTGTGAAAAGATCTTTACCAACCCCACATCCGACAGAGGGCTAATATCCAATATATACAAAGAACTCAAAAAGTTAGACCGCAAAGAACCAAATAACCCTATCAAAAAATGGGGCACAGAGCTAAAAAAAGAATTTTCACCAGAAGAAATTCAGATGGCTGAGAAACACCTTAAGAGATGTTCAACATCATTAGTCATCAGGGAAATGCAAATCAAAACAACCCTGAGATTCCACCTCACACCAGTCAGAATGGCTAAGTTTAAAAACTCAAGAGACAACAAGTGCTGGCGAGGATGTGGAGAAAGAGGAACACTCCTCCACTGTTGGTGGGATTGCAAAATGGTAAAACCGCTCTGGAAATCAGTTTGGCGGTTCCTCAGAAAATTGGGCATGGCACTTCCAGAGGACCCTGGCATACCACTCCTGGGCATATACCCAGAGGATTCCCCTGCATGCAATAAGGACACATGCTCCACTATGTTTATAGCAGCCTTGTTTATAATAGCCAGAAATTGGAAGGAGCCCAAATATCCTTCAAAGGAGGAATGGATACAGAAAATGTGGTATATTTATACAATGGAATACTACTCAGCAATTAAAAATAATGAATTCATGCAATTTGTAGGTAAATGGTTAGACCTGGAAAATATCATCCTGAGTGAGCTAACCCAATCACAAAAGAATGCACATGAAATGCAATCACTGATAAGTGGATATTAATGAGCCCAGAAGCACTAAATACTCAAGACACAAATAGCAAGTCAAATGATTCCCAAGAAGAAGAAAGGAGAGGACCCTGGGCATGTAAAGATTGCATCCAGTTTAGTAAAGAAACCGAGGGGGGAGGGGGAATGATTGGGGAATAGTTGGGGGGGAGAAGAACTATGGGAACTATGGTGGGTGGGAAGTGGGAAAGGGGAAAGCCTTTGAAATGTAAACATAGAATATAGAAAATAAAAATAACTAAAAAAAAATACACCAACCATATAAACAAATTGAAAGAGAACAAAACCACATGATCATTTCACTAGATGATGAAAAAGCACTTGACAAAATCCAATACCTCTTTATGATAAAAGTCTTGAAGAAAGCAGGGATACAACATACATGCCTAAATACAAGAAAGGCAATATACAGCAACCCAATAACCAACATTACATTAAATGCAGAGAAACTAAAAGCATTTTCACTATAATTGAAGTCAAGACAAGGCTGTGCTCTCCCCCTGTAAATCTTCAATATAGTATTTGAGTTCTCGCTAGAGCAATAAGACAACTAAAAGGGATTAAGAAGATACAAATAGGAAAAGAAGAAGTCAAAGTATCCCTAATTGCAAATGATATAATAGTATAAATAAATGAATACAACAATTCAACTAGAAAAGCCCTGTAGCTGATAAACACCAGCAAAGTGGATGGAAACAAAATTAACTCAAAGAAATCAGTAGCCCTCTTCTGCACATGTGATAAATGAGCTGAGAAAAAAAAAGTTAGGAAAATAGTTCCCTTCACAATAGCAACAAATGGTATAAAATACCTTGGTGTAACTCTAAGCAGATGAAAAGAACTTCAAGTCTCTGAAGAAAAATACTGAGGAGGATATCAGAAGATGATCAAATCTCCCTTACTTGTGGATTGGTAGGATTAACATATTGAAAACAGCCATTTTACCAAAGGCAATCTACAGATTCAATGCAATCCCCATCAAATATCCATCACAGTTCTTTTTTTTAAATATAGAATAGAGTTTATTTAGGGCATGGGGAGGGGAGCTAAGAGGGTAGTAGAGGCAGAGAAAGGCTTAGAGAAGGAGAGAGTAGTGCAGTAGAAGTTGGGCATGACCACATAGAGAGAGAGGGGAAGGGAATGGGGAGAGGAAGAGAACAAGGGGGCAAGTGGCAAGAGAGAGAGAGAGAGAGAGAGAGAGAGAGAGAGAGAGAGAGAGAGAGAGAGAGAGAGGTATGAGAGTAAGAGAGCACAATTATTTAGAGTTCTAAAGAACAGTTTTAAACTTCATATGGAAAAACAAAAACTCAGGGTGGCTAAAATGATTCTGAACTTTTGGAGGTTTCACCATCCCTGATTTCAAAGTGTACTGCAGAGCAATAGAAATAAAAACTGCATGGTACTGGGGTAGAAACAGATAGGTGGATTAATGGAATGAAATCAAAGATGCAAAAATAAATCCACACACCTATGGACACTTGATTATTGACAAAACCGCCAAAACCACCACATGGAAAAGGGAAAGCATCTTTAACAAATGGTACAGGTCTAAATGAATGTGGGCATGTAGAAGAATTCAAATAGATCCATATGTATTACCCTGCACAATTCTCAAGTCCAAAAAGACCAAATACCTCAACATACAACCAGATACAGCTAAATCTAGATAATATAGATTATAATTCTAAATAATAGAACTGAGAGTGGGCAATAGCACTGAACTCATCACTAGAGTAGGAAATTTTCTGAACCAATAGCTCAAGCACTAAGGTCAAGAATTAATAAATGGGACCTCATAAAACTGAAAGCTTCTCTAAGTCAAAGGGCACCGTCTATAGGGCAAAATGACAGTCTACAGAATGGAGAAAAAAAACTTCACTAATCACTAGATGTAGGCATCTTATAGAGGGATAATATATAAAATATATAAAGAACTCATGAAGTTAGACACCAACAATCCAAATAACCCAATTAAAAATGAGCTACAGAGGTAAACAGAGAATTTTCAACAGAAGACTCATGAATGGCCAAGAAGCACCTAAAGAAAAGTTCAGCATACTTAGACATTAAAGAAATGCAAATCAAGACAACTTTGAGATTCCACATTACACCCAATCAGAATCACTAAAGTAAAAAACAAAAACAAAAAAAAAAAAAAACCTCAAAGGACAGCACATGTTGGAGAGGATGTGGAGCAAGGGGAACACTCTTCCATTGACACTGGGAGTGCAAACTTGTACAAGCACTCTGGAAATTAATTTGGCAGTTTCTCAGAAGATTAGGAATAGTTCTACCTCAACACTCAGCTATACCATTCCTAGGCATATATGCAAAGATGCTCCACTGTCCCACAACGCCACTTGATCAACTTTGTTCATAGTATTTTTATTCATAATAACTAGAAACTCGAAAAAACCTATGTCGCTCAGCTGAAGAATAGATACAGAAAATGTGCTATATTTCCACAATAGAATACTACTCAGACATTTAAAACAAGGGCATCCTGAAGTTTTCATGCAAATAAATGGAACTAGAAACTCTCATACTGAGTGAGATATTCCAGAATAAAAAGGACAGGCATGGTACGTACTCACTTGTTAATAGTTATTAGCCATAAAGTATAGGATAACCATGCTATAATCCACAGACCCAAAGAAGTCAAAAAACAAAAGGGCATTAAGGAGCATGGTTAAATCTTTCTCTGAAGGGGAAACAACATAGATATCTGTTGTAAATGGAGGGAGGAAACAGGCTGTAGGAGGGGATGGGAAAGGAAGCGGGAGGGGGGTGCATATGAATGGAGAGCAGAGAAGAAATGCAGGAAAGTAAATCACTAGGATATGCCAGAGAGCTGGGATGGAGAGAGGCCCCAGAGGGAGTCCTAGTAGTGGGGAATATGAATCTTGAAGTGTCCACTTCTTGTAGCCAGGCAGGACTCCCAGTGAAGTGATAAGAACAGCAACTCATTCACAAAGCCTTGGACCCAAAATGTGCCCTGCCTGTAAGATGTGCAGTGACACAGATAGAGCAGGAAATGTCCAATCAATGACTGCTCCAAATTGAGACGTATCCCACGGGCAAGAAACAATCCCTGACACTATTATTGATAATCTATTATGCTTGCAGACAAGATATTTGCATAACTGTCCTTGGAGAGGGTCCACTCAGCAGGCAATGAAAAGAGATGCAGAAACTTACCCCCAAACATTAGATGGTACTTTGGGAATATAATGGAAGAGTTAGAAGAAGGATTGAGGAACCCGAAGAGGACAGGGACTCTATAGGAAGACCAACAGAATTCACTAATCTAGACCCTTGGTGGAGGGGGGGCATCCCAGAGGCTGGACTTAGGCCCCTAGACATATGTAGCAGATAAGAAGCTTCATCTTCATGATCATGATGTTCCCTCATCAACTAGAGCAGGGGCTGTCCCTGAAACTGTTGCCCGTGGGCTTGTGGATCCCATGCCTATAAATATACTGCCTTTTCTGGCCTCAGTGGGAGAGGATTCCAAGTCCCAAAGTACTTGATTAGCTAGGGTTGGTGGGGGGTGGGGAATAGGGGGCGGTGGTGTTAGTGGGATGCTGTTCTCAAAAGAGAAGGGAAAGGTGGAATGGGGGGCTTGCATTAGAGGGTACCAGGAGGCGGGGAAGGGCTGATATTGTGTCATACAATGAATAAATAAATACATTAAAAAGAAGGATTTGAAATCAAAATTAAAAAGCGACAGAAAAAGAAAGACAGAAAAAAAGAAAGGAAGGAAGGAAGGAAGGAAGGAAGGAAGGAAGGAAGGAAGGAAGGAAAAAAGAAAGGAAGATAGGAAGAAAGAATGAAAGAAAGAAAGAAAGAAAGAAAGAAGGAAGGAAGGAAGGAAGGAAGGAAGGAAGGAAGGAAAGAAAGAAAGAAAAGCTTTCTTATTCCTGATTGGTTCCTGAGATGGAAGTCCATGGTCCAACTATCAAAAACATTTGATAATGTTGATTATCAAAAATCAACATTAGGCTACCCTAATTAACATACACAATCAGAACTTACCAAACTAATCTAGCTCATTCTAATACAAACCTGATCTTTTCCCTCTTAAAATTAACTCCTGAAAAGGTATTTACTGTAGTTTCTACTTGATTCAGATTCAGCCACACTGACTCTGAGTTATTAATAAAGAATACTTGTGGTTTTGGATATCAGTTTTGGTATGTGTGGTCTAGAAGGGACCACCCTGTGGTGTGTTCATCCCTTCAATAAGGAAGAGGATGATAGAGAAGGAATGAGTAAATATTTTCCCTTAATTTACCAATAAATAAATAAATAAATAAATAAATAGATGGATGGATGGAAGGAAGATCTAAATTTAAAATATGAAATGAAACATCGATGTTATGAAATGTAGTAGAACAAAACCAGAGCCTTACAAATACAGAGGCAGATTCTTGCAGCCAATCTTTGGATTGAGCACAGGGCACCCAATGGAGGAGTTAGAGAAAGGACTGAAGGAGCTGAAGCTGTTTGCAACCTCATAGGAAGAACAACAATAACAACCAACCAGACCCTCAGAGCTCCCAGAGACTAAGCCATCAACCAAGGGGTACACATGGCTCCAACTGTATTTGTAGCAGAGGATTGCCTTCTTAGGCATCAATGGAAGGAGAGGTTCTTAGTCCTATGAAGGCTTGATAGATGACCCTGTACAGAGGAATGGAGGGCAGGGAGGTGGGAATGGGGTGGGTGGAGGAACACCTTCATAGAAGCAGGGGGAGGGATGATGGGATAGGGTTTTTTTTGGGGGGGGCGACTGGGAAAGGAGTTAATGTTCGAAATGTAAATAAAGAATATATCCAAGTTAAAAGAGAGAGAAAAAAGAAAATATGCCTTTATAGATATTTAAAGGGCCTTTTTCATAAAGACTAAAAGGTAGAAATAATTGAAGTATGTACTATAGAATTATGACACAGGTATAAACGATACCACACCCATGCCATGCAATATAACTGCACTGGGAAAATAAGCACACGGAAGAGACTCAGAGTGTTATACTAAACCAAAGGAATTGGACATGAGAATAATTCTTGCATATCCTAGTTATATTAAATATTGAAAAGAGGGGTAAATCTTGAGATATACGAAGCAGATTAGTCACTTCCAATTTCTAAAGATAGACAGTGGTAGGTAGTAAGTGTTTAACACAAACAGGAATTTCTTTTTCAGGAATGAAAACATTATAAGGAAATGAAATAGTAGATGGAAATCAACTGTCCAGAGGATAAGGTGTGATCTAGTAGAGAGTTTCTTTTTTTTCCAAAGAAGGTTACACCGGTTTTTGCATTTGTCTAAGATTTTCACTGACCAGAGGATATCATATATAAAGAGAGTGAAGGCACCATTGTAAGAAAATCCATGTGTCTGATTTCATAATGCTGAGAGGTATGCTATGATACACTAATTAGTGAACTCTCAAATACAAAGCCACAGTAAATACATGTCACACATACTATAGCACATACATATAATACCACAATAAATGCAATGTCACACTTACTAGAGCACATTACAGATGGCTTTCCTAGGATGAGAGAATTAAGAGTGCTTGGTACTGGAACTGATGTGTGGCCACTAATAGTGGAGGACAGGAATGAAATCTGTTACATTGGAAACACGTTTGGAATTGACCAGAGCTACTTAAATAGTGCTGATGAATCTTGCAAACAGAATTTTAAAAGAAAAAGCAAACAAACAAGGCATCAGAATTTAGTGTAATTCCATTTTTCATATCCTAAAGAAAATGCTTGGCCACCTTATTTAGAGATGAATTCAAAGACCAGGCAGTGGTGGTAAATGTCTTTAATGCTAGCACTCAGTAGGCAGAGGCAGGATGATCTCTGTGAGTTCAAAGTCAGCCTGATCTACAGGGTAAGTTCTTGGACAGCCAAGGCTACAGAGAGAAATGAAAATCAACAACAACAAAAAAAACAAAAAAAATTTTTGAAAATTAAATGAAAAAAAAATCCTAATGACAGTGTGTAGAGATAAAATTTAGATTCTATCCAGCATTTATACAAATTACTTGTTTATATATTACAGATATATATATAGAAAGACGTTATATTTATCATATATGATAGATATGTATGCATATATGTATATATGTATAATATATATCATATATGATAAATAAGGGATAAATATGTATTTAGAATGGCTATATGGCTGTACTGATTTTGATTCTCATATAATGTTACTAAAATATATTTTGCCTTCATTATAACATGTTATATATCACATATATCACACACACACACACACACACACATATAGATAGATAGATAGATAGATAGATAGATAGATAGATAGATATTTGTTATGCTATAATATCACAGAATGGTTGAAGTACCAACACTTTGACTGAGGAATCAAAGCCCAGCGATTCTTCACAGCCTGTGCCCTCAGTAATATACCTGAGAATCTGAGGGAGCCTAGCCAGGATTTGTTGGCTTCATAAATATAATTCACCTCTGAAGAAAAAGAAAGTTAAATGAGTGAATAAATAAATATGGACTAAAAATACGGCCTCATTTAAAGAAAGGAATTAATATAAAAACAGGCACCCAGGTCAGAGAGGACTTATGGAAACAAAAGTACAAAATGTAGACATAGCTACAAAATGTAATTAATATGTTAATTTTTCAAGTCCTTGCTATTTATGTATATTTGCATCCATTTTATGTTTATAAGATTGTACTTTAGAATGAAAAACACCTGCATTATGTTTTTCTGCTGTTTCTATGAATTTGAGTCAATGTTTAACCTTTAGGGGACTGAATGCATGCACTCGGAAAGCGTAATAATGATATGTAGTAGAGAGGAAGAATAATATTGACATGTATTCTAATCAATTCTCAAAGTGTAACCACAGTAACTATTTTTGTAAACTATCAAAATAATACTTTGTTACAATTAAAATAACGATTTTATTGAATGGACTTTACAGTTGCATAAGCTCCATGAAAATGAGATCATTTTTGGCTTTGATTTTCCAGCATGGTATTTGTTTCACATGATTGTAGTCTGCATGTAGCAGATAAGTTTTAACACTGGTCTTTGCATTTCTACATACCATACTTGATTTTAATATAGTTGGCTTTCTCTCGTAGTATATATTACAGATAAGCATTGTTAGATGGTAAATTAAATAAATAAAATATAAATGTTAGTGCTTGATGCTTCTGGGCCCAATGTTAAGGCCAATATTTTAAAAGAGATGGGCTGGGGAGGGCCCTCCTATAATTTTTTTCATGGGAAGAGGATCTGTAAATAAACTACTTTCACATCTACCCGTCTAGCAACTTGATTCTATTCTTGAACTGAAGGCTGTTTGACATCCCGCGATGAATGGTATGTGGCCAGCAATTTTAGATTTTTTTCCCTTACTAGAATTACATTTCTAATATAAGGATGGGTTATTATTAGCTAAAGCTTTTATTTCCTGGGATTAGGTAAAATGAAAAGGGTTATTTCTGTTGATACACCCCATTTCACATTGCAATGCAACTATTCAACTGTAAAACATCCTTAGATTTCTATTTGAACGGTCAAGGAATGGCTGATTATGTGTTATTGGCCTTTAAAGGGCCAGTGTCACTAATAGTCAAAACAAAGTAATCCATTTAATAATTCCATAGCCATAAAAGCTTTTCAGATTTTCTTTCATAAATGCCCATGCAATAGCATGGAAAGACTTTAGACATTTAAAAAGAACACAACAGAAACTGTCTTGCCTGCGGGTGGTGTTAGAAGAAATTTTACATTCAAGTCTGAAAACAGTAATTGTTTACTTTGGTTAAGTGAGTTTTCAACAGTCATTTAGCAGTCACTTGTACTTAGGGACACATGAAGGCATTTACTATAGAGACAGGAACCACGAGACTGCCTTTGCCAAAAAGTATTGGCTTGTCACTCTGCCCCACAAGCTACTAAAAGCAGAAACGAATACATACATTTTCTCTCTGCCTCTTTTATTTTATCCTAGCAAACTCTGCCCTTCAAATCTTTCTCCCTGTTAAATTTGAAGACACGGTAACAAGACAGGGTTCCAAACCTGCTGTCCCGTTGGATACCATGGGCAATGAAACCTTAGAGTACAGACGCTCCTTCAGTCCCCGCACATCAACAAAGGCTATCATTTTTGAGAGTGAGGTGTCATCCTAGACAGAAGCTACCGTCTCCTTGGGGACCACACCTTGTTTGCATAAGTAATAAGGCCATCTTCAAACTAGCTAGAAGGATGGGAACTGATTCAACAGAGAAGAAGCACACTGTGGCCAGAACTGATAAACAATATTCTAGTTCTATCTCCTCAATTTGTCCCATATTGAATCTTAAAAACTGTTAGAACCCCCCAAAGATGAAATTGGGCTTCTTCTGCTAGCCCATGCTGGCCGATATTATTATTTTATTTTATTAATATTATTAATTTATTAAGAGTACATATTAATAATATAATAATATTATTAATTTATATTATTTTATTTTATTGTTTTGGTTTTGTTTTTCTTTTTTTTAACTCATGTTGTTAGCAGGTGAAAGAAAAAAATAGCCATTTTTAAAAAGTGGGTGACATCCCATCCCCTGAGAATTTCTCAGTAGGTAACTTAACTTGTCCGATAATTTCTTCAAATTTCTCCACGTTCAAAGAAAGCTGGGAAGGGTTTTAGATGTGAACAAAGTCCTTACAATGCAATGAGAATCACAGTCTCCACTGTCTCCCATCCCCACCCCTTTCATTTTATCTGCTTTTCTCCTCATTTTTTTCTTCCTTCAGAAATAAAAAGGCATCCTGGAGCATTAACCGTCAAACAAGCATTTATTTTCCACATACAAATTCCATTTTCCATGTTGCTTTAAATTTTATTTTTTATCTTAAATTGACACATAATTCTACATCCTCGTGGGACAGTGCAGCAACTCCACAAGTAACCAAGTATAAGGGTTACAAGGACCAGAGCAGGGCGATCGGTTTGATCATTACCTCAACATGATTCATGCCCATGTGTGAGTGAGGCTCGAAAGCTCCCATCCCATCATAGGTATTTAAAAACACACAATTAGCTGCCGTTACACTCAGTTACCCGCTGCAGTATAACCTCTTAGAAGCTCTTACTTATGTCTTCTTGTTCCCGGGTCCTTCAAAATTTCCTTCCCCTTTCCTCCATTTTGTTTGCCTCTCTCCTCTCCAGGACTTTCGAAGTTGAGCTAACTCCTGTTCACACCACCCCTTCCGTGAACTCAACTTCTGTCTTCCACATGTAAGGGAAAACGTTAACCTCTGTGTTCCTTCATACGCTTGAGCAAGAGGTTACATCTTCAAAGTTGATTGCTAGTTTCGTCTATTCTTTCATCGAAACTGACCATGAATCTTACATAAATACAAGTCTGACTTGGAAGTGGATTTTTTTTTCTTTTCTCGTACAGTATTAATGCATACAAGGGTTCAGTCTAACAATAAGCACACAGTAGCTAGAGTGTGGACACACCCTTATAATTCTAGGCAGGGACCTATGGATTCTCCAACATTCTCAGAGCAATAGTAACACTAACTCTACTTCCCTTACCATGGAAACATACCTGGATAATTGCTTTCAATAACACCTCATTTAAACAAAAGTCAAGGTGCTTCGCAAAGACAGAAAAATATAAGGGCATTGTGGTTGCCCATAAAATGATTCTCCTTTTGTATGTGGCCTTTTTTTCATATTTTTAATGACAAGCAATAAAGATTGCACAATGGGCATAGTCTTTAGGTACAGCTGTCCTTATACTAGCCTGAGTTTATGTACACCCTCCCCCAAATTTATAACACCATCGAATGTTTTGATTCAGGTACCCTAGAAGAGACTGTTTCCTGTATAAAGAAACCTACTGACACTTAATTGTAAATTAAAATTAAAGCAAAATTCAGCTTTTCAAAAGTGGTCATGACTGCTTAACTACACTTTATTTTATATTGCTCCTTTAAAGCTAGCAGCCTTCTCCTTAGCTGGTCTCAGGAAAGTAAGGGCAATTTAAATGCAAAATGTCTTTTTTTTTCCAAAGAAGGTGTAAACCTATGAATGCATCATTGCACATGTGGATGAGCCTTTCATAAAAATGGAAAGTGAGTAATGAGATACGTCTCCTTCTCCAATGCGATTGCTTATTGAAGTTCTGACAGGCACTTTCCCCCATGATTAAGTAATGTGCAACAGTTTCCCACCAAAAACATTCTGCTTTAATTGATAAAAATTATTTTGAAAATAGTTATTCCGGATTCCACAAACCCAGATGCTTTCCTTATTTCTTCCAAAAATGGAATAAAATAATTCTCTTGTCCTTTCTTAATCACTACATCAATTAATAATGGATCTGGAAAAGGAAAGGGCCCCCAAATCACCTTGTTGTGAGATGGACTGAACAGTGGATTTTGGATATTGTTATCCCAAAACATATTGATCATTTGAGGTAAGGTATGTTTTTTTTAATTGTATGCAGAGCATGGCAACATTGTGACAAGCGTTGTTGCTCTCTATGGAGAAGGACGTGGGTGATTTACTCCTGTGCATGGTCACTGAGTGTCCACTAGGGAGAGCTGCCTTATAGCACACCACAGGGACCAGAAAAGCCACATGGCAAGCCCTCCACTCCCCTCCAAACAGTAACACTAATGGAAAGGCAACTGTATTAACAACCGTTCCCAAGAAGCTGCAAGTTAAAGAAAGCCTTCCAAATAGCCAGAGTATCCGTGTCATGATATTTGTGATTTTCAAACCATCAAACTACATAATCATGAATTTGGGGGCTTGCTACTATTTCTCTGTTTACTGAACAGTTGTCTAAACCACTTTTTTTGTCTAATTCATCACTTCTTTTTGGTCAAGTACAAGTGATAATATTCTTGGTTATAAGAAAAAAATACCCATATGCATCATATTGACTGCTACAAAAGATGAATTATGAAAAAAAAACCCCAAAGAGTTATATAAAAACGTACAAAGGTAAAGTATTACTTCCAAACATTAAAGATAATTGATTGGATGATGACTGGAAGAGCCAAATAGTTTTAACTGTGGTGCAAGGTCAATAAACTGTTTCACCCTCTTAAGAGTATATATTTTAAGAATTATGTCATCTTTATAATCAAATTGGACACTTTTAATCACTGTACACTTAAGGAAAATACCTGTATTGGATTTTAGATGTCATTGCAGATAATTTTAAACTAGCTTTTTTGAAAGGGAAAATATATAAGAAATCACTGAGGCCAACATTTCCCAGGTAATATATATATGTATATATATATATATATATATATATATACACATATATATTAAATATATATTATATATAATATATATAGCTTTAATAAGTAAGTGCTTAAACATGTATGCTCACTAGTTTTATATAACTCAGTCTTCCAGATTATAAACTTTTAAGAAAAATCACTTCTCGTGACTTGAAATGAGTTTTCATAGGTTTACATCACCTGCCTCAGTAACAAATGCCTGTTGCTTTTTGTATAAAATTAAACCAATTACCCCTTTCTTCCTTCCCTCGGATTTTATTTATTTTCTTTCCATATCATTTAGCTTTAGCCCTTGCCTGACAGTTTTTTTTTTCTATTTTGCAAGCAAGTTTAAAGAGAAATGTTATTAAATAAAGGCATTTCATAAATATTGTTTAAAAGCTATAAATAGGTTGTCTTTGGTATTTGTCAACATAGAGTTCTTTCAATTAAAATATTTCCTGGCTACCACAGCGTGGAGGCTGCGGAAATTGGCTCCACATCCAGCTGGCTGATTCAGTAAGAAATCAGCTGGCCTCAATTTAGACTTCTTTTCTTTTAAAGCAGTGCCAAATTGAGGATTAGTACATTGTGGAGAGGGAGGCGGGCAGCCCCACCCCTGATCGGCCATTCTTCATTGCCTAGAATGGGCTTGCCTTTCCAGCCCCAGCTGTGCACTGAATTAATCGACACGGGGAGCTTCTCTATCTACACTGTTTTCAACACGCTCCTCAGGTCCTGCGCCACTTCTGACAAAAGCAAAATGTGGATCTGACGACTCTAACCCTGGAGATTTCTCTCAGACCTTAAATATAAACATGAACACCCCCAAACGCCCACATACAGACAAACTGCTTCAACTGCAAAATGTGAAAATAGTCAATCAACAGTTTCATCAAAACTTAGGGAAATTGACTGAGGGAAACAGACCAGAGTGATTATTAAAAAACTAGTCTATCTTGGGAAACGGGTGTGATTGTACTTCAGAGACTGTCTTTCCAAACAAAGCGATGCATGAGAATAATTTAGTTGGCAAACAGCCTGAGAAGAGGGACTCTAGCCACTGCTTTCTACAAAAGGTTTATCACTCGAGTTTTCTTTGTGTACAAGCTTTATCCCAATCATCCAGTAAGACTGAGTTCACTAACATCTTTGTCTACTAGTTGATATTTGCCTTGAACCAGTGAGTGAACTAAATGAGCTTAGAAAGTTATTTTGCTCTTATGTAAAGTTATATATATATACATATATGTATATGTATTACTAATACACTAGATTTTAGTTTTTCTGTTTTAGGCACAATTGAAGAAAATATCTAAGGAAATGGTGTGAGTTATGACCTCACTCAAGCTGAGCCAATTTGCCATGTTTGAATGAGTTTAGGCTTGGATCATCTATTTTCATCCATAAGTATCTGTTACAGGTCCAAAATTAAATATGCTTCTTATTTTATAACTACATGCAAAAGATGTTATCTTCTTTTTTTTGTTTTAAAATATTTAAAAGTAAAGAAAGATAAAACATATACAGTAAATGGAGCTCTTCATAAGTTATCCTGAGTAGCTTCACAGTAACCAGGCTAGTAAACTGGATTCTGACCATATATCTATACTATCAAAGGCATTGTAAGTGTCTATAAATTAAATGTGTGCTGTAGTTGTTTGTGCTTTTAGTTTTAATATAATTCACTTCTTAATATAAAAACCCTCTAAATATTTCCAAATCTAAGGTTAATAACACAGCTACCTCTTAAGAACATCCTAAATCACTAAAAAGTGTTTTAGTTTTTCAAGTTTATGATTTCTCTAAGTTTGTAAGACTACCAATGACTATCAAAGACTGTCAAGATGGCAATACATAAACTATGTACTCTGAATCAGTTGCATAAACACACGACTGGTGTCTGAAACTGTTGGTTCTATATATTAACCCAAATCAGAGTGATGTTACCACATTTTAGAAGTACAATGTTACATTGTTGATTTATATTATACTCTTAGTTTCTACTTTCAATTGTAGAATTTAAGTCAAAGAATTGACTTGTGAATGTTAAAGGGACCCCAGTAAAAAGAGGCATATTTGCTTTCTCTCTCTTCAAAGGTGAATTTTAAAATCTGTATTAAATTTGTGTGTTGGGAGAGAAACTAAAACAATAGCAAGAAGCAAACAGGAAAATAAATGTATTTCCGGATCAAAAAGCAATTTAGATTCCAATTGCTTTTGTAGAGATGAAATAGTTTCTGTGGCCAGATTAGCAGTAGGAAAAAGTCATTTGGAGCCTTTGCCACTGTTGTTGTATTAGAATGTTGTTGAATCCCGTAGGAAAACAGAGGGAAGTGCTTTTCATTTCTGGGCACTGTGCTTGAAAATGCCCAAGAAATGTGGGTGGAAATCAGGGTGATATCGATGGTCATAAAAATTTGACCTTCTTCATGATAGAAAAAGAAACAAACATAAGCTTTCCACTGCACCTGGCATCTGAACATTAAGGAAGTTATGTAAGGACAACCTGTTCCTTCACAATGGGCCTTAAATTTCAAAATATTTCTGATATTTATACTTTTGAGTCACTGAAGTCTAGAATTCTTGCTTAAGTACAGATAAAATCCACCAACACAATATTGAATATCTGCTGGCTTTACACCTCCAGGGAAAGCCAAAAGGCAGTGTGGCTACTTGTGAATTGTTTTTGGTTTACTGACCTTCAGTTCCTCCTGCCAGGCAACAGGGAGACTAGGGCTCTAGAAGCTAATTGGTGACGCTGTGACTGAAGGTGAAACTTCCCCATGGGATGAGATGACTAGTTAATTTAGGACTGGTTTAATCTCTAAAATCTACCTCTTAATTGCAGGACTTGTGAAGGGAGGGATGAGAGGGCTGCCCTGATTTCTGTCCTTTGTAGAACATCTTCCTCTCCTTGTCTTTTTTTTTTTGTTGTTGTCTCGGGGCTCCACAAATATTCCCGCTTGCTTGTTGTCCAAAAAGAAGTGCTACAAATATAAAAGGCCAAAATGAGAGATTGTGTCTAACTTTATATGCATTGGCAAAATTGGACTCACGATTTTATTAAATAATGGGTAGAATATCGTATTGATCATATTATAAAAGGAATGCGTTTATTCTGTTTGAATTGGCTGCTCCCCCAGGAAGTTAATAATAATGTTTCTGTACCACAAGAGAGAAGAAGGTGAGTGCTTATTTTCTATGATTGTACTTCTGATTGGCTCCAACCTATCTGTATTCTCCTTATGTCAAGAAATTAAGAAGTGGTAAACTGTTATTTTTTATCAGGCGAAGAGACATCCCTTCTTCTCACATCTCCTGTAGCCAGGGCTAGCCTCAAACTTCTGATCTCCCTGACTGTTCCTGTCTGGCACTAAGATTATAGGTGTGTATAACTGTACCTGATATACATTATTTTTTCAATTAGTAAATTTGTCCATCATAATTCTTTCCTCACATTTGAAATAAACCCCCACGTTTACAATTCTAGATTTTGCATGAACAATACACAGAGATAAAACATACAAATAAATTGATAAACTCATACCTTTACATATAATGTCAAAAAGATAGTCTCCATAAATTTTGGATCTAGTTATTTGGCTGTATCTACTGAATTCCAATGTTACTGATGAAACAATAATTCTTTCTTCGTGATTATCAAACTTTTAGTAGGGGGAATGAACAGTAATGCTCCATTCTGCAAAGAATTGTCTTGGTGCCCAACAAGCAGCTAAAAGAGTCAGATTCAGATATTGGCACCCAACCAATGGACAGAAGCTGTGGGCTCCTGTGGTTGAATTAGGGAAAGGCTGAGAGAAGCTGAGGAGGATGGCGACCCTGTAGGAGGACCAGCAGTCTCAATTAATCTGGGACCCAGAGATCTCTCAAACACTGGACCACCAACCAGGCAGCATATACCTGCTGATATGAGGGCTCCCAACACACATACAGTAGAGGACGGCTGAGTCTGGGTGCAGTCAGAGATGATGCACCTAACCCTCAAGAGACTGGAGGCCCCAGGGAGTGGGGATAAGGGGTGAAGGTTGGAGACATCCTCATGGAGACAGAGGGGTGGGGAATAGGTATAGGGTGTGGAATGGTAGGAGGTGGACTGAGTGAGGGATAAAATCTGGAGTCTAAATAAATAAATAATTGTCTTGGCATCTACATAATAATAGAGGTGTGATCATATGGCCCACTGCTTGCTTTCTGGTACCTTACCTGGTCATTCTTCACCTACATTTTGAAAAGGGGTTCTGTCTCTGTACCTGGGGCTCCTTTGTTTCACTGACACTGTCAAGACTGTTGGGTAAGAGAGCGCTAGGGATCCAACTGTCTCTGTTCGCTTCCCATCACAGTCCTGGGGCTACCTCTCCGTTACTGCACCCAGCTTCCCTCATGCGTACTATGGATTGTACTAACGTTCTCATGCTTAGTACATGCAAGCACGTAAGAATTAATCCATATCTCCAGCCATGAGAAAAATCTTTAAAGCACTTACACAACAGACATCACACTTAAAGCTGGACTAAGGTCATAAGGTCTAGAGACACTAGCATGCTTGTTTCATTTTCAGTACTTTATACCCTAATTTTGACTTAATATTTGTGATAGCATGAATACCAATAATATTGCTCTTGTTTCAATAAAATATGAACCTCCAAGTCAATTCTTATTGCCACCTGTGCAGACTGTAATTTTAAAATAATTATCTATGCATCTACATAAAATCACAAATTGACTGATCATTGCTATTAAAGAACAAAGTTGGTTATTTAACTGAGAAAAATTTCTCTTCTATCTGTTAAGGACTCAGGGATATCATTCCATGTCTATCTCCCAGTCCCTTGACTTGGGTAGCTAGCAAAATTAATTTTCCTAGTTAAACCCTCTGTTTTCATAGTGCCACGTTTCTTTTTCCTCCTTAGGACTCTGTAAGATAAATGTACCAGGGAGGACAATAGCATCAGTAAGAGTCCCACCCCATCGCGTCGCCTTTAAACAGCTATCTACGGAATAAGGAATCTCACCTTCAAAGAATCAAAGTATGGCTTTCTTTCACACTCTGTCCTCGGCAACGTGGAGCCCTTCTAACGGGGTCTAAAGTAAACACATTTTAGATTGGAGAAGAAAAAGAAATGAAAATTTGACCTTGTGGGGAGAGAGGGAAAGAGGATTGACTGCGCAATATCCGTGTGAGATTTGTTTGTTTAAATAGCTTATTATATTTGCATTTTGATGACTCCCGTTTCCACGCTCTGCTTTCCTAACACTTTCTCTCAAATAAGAAACTGTGTTTTTCTGCACGTCTACACTAATGATCCCTCACTCAGCAAGGCTTGCACTTATTAAAGCCTTTTATTGCCACTTTGCTTAAAGAGGTGTTTGAACTCTAGCAGGTAGGCAAATCCAGTGGGGGAATTCATTTGAAAGTATTCATAATGGAATCGAGAGATGAAAAACAAAATTATTGCTGTGGACTACATTTTTTCCCCAGGTCTTTGCAGATACATCAGATTTCTGCTCTTTAGCTCAGAAAAAAATGAAAAGGATCTTCTCTTGGGTCCACGTAGCTAACAGAATAAGAAATGTACTTCCATTTATCACTGTGCAAATATAAAAATTAAAGTGGTAGTAATATATGAGCTTTTCAGAGATGCAACAACACAGGCTCATTATATCATTCCATCAATAGAAAAAACATTTTGTATACAGTTTATGGCTCTAGTTCAAATCAGCTATATGATTTTCTAAGAAGTGTTTCAAATCATCTATAAAAATGTTATTTTTAGTAATTGTTTTCCTTGAAGATATTGTGGCTGATTAATTTTCTGATATTTTCTTAATCTGCCACAGTCACATGATAGAATTGGCAGTGGGCATAGGGTATTGTTGATTGACTTCCTTGTTAGAAATGTTTTCCTACTCCAGTTTCTGGCTTCCTCGCAGATTTAACATGATTTCTTTTTTATATATAGAAATAGTAGTAAATCTTAAATTTTCAGATATACAATGAGCATTTCAATCCTCAAAGCTTTGTCAGTAGTAGGAGATGTTGAACCACAAGATGTCATTTCTGTACATGGTTTCTTAATTTTTAGCATTCGTCCGCATTTACTACATGACTGTTCTAAATCCAGGATTCAAAAATAAGTTTAAGTATGGTTGAAACCTCGAATGAGCATAGAGATTATTAGGAACTTGATGACAAAGTAGCAGGGTTCCATTTGTAGGAATTAAAAAAAAACAGTATAGAATCAAATACAACCCCCCCCAAAAAAATCCCTCAATGAAATGATTTCTAATATTCTGATATACTCAGATATCAGATAGATTGGACCTTAAATTAATAGTTATCAGAGGTAGTTCATCCAACAACCAATTGGAGCAGATGCAAAGATCTACAGGTAAACATTAGATGGAGCTTAGGGAATCCCATGGAATAGCGCTAGGAAGGATTGTAGGAGCCAGAGGGGTTGAAGACACCAGAAGAACAAGACCCACAGAATCAACTCTGCAGGGCTCATAGGGCCTCACAGACACCAAAGTGATGATCAGGGAGCCTGTCTGGCTCAGAGCTCAAGCCTCTGCATATGTGCTACAGCTATGTCGGTTGACCTTCTACTGGGAGTCCTGTCAGTGGGAGTCAGGATGTCTCTCACTTTTGTCTGATCTTGGGTCCCTGGTCCTCCTACAGAATTGCCTTGTTCAGCCTTGATATGAGCCAAGTCTTAATGTAGCTAGTTATGCCAGGTTCAGCTGACATCCCTAGGAGGCCTGTCCTTTTTTTCAATGGAAATGCAAGAATGGATCTGGTGGCCAGGAGAGGAGGAGACAGAGAATGGGAAGAGTGGAGGGAGAGGAAACTGAGGACGAGATACAATATATGAGAAACAAACAAATAAATAAATTACAGAAAAGTAACTAGTTGCAGCAGCAATGGAAAAAAAAAGACTATTTCCAGGGACATAGACAGGTTACACAGTGAGAAACTTGCAGGAAAGAAGCCTGAGGATTTATTGTTCAGAAACCATAAACTACAGGAAAGTAAAAACAACTTGGGAAAGTGTTTTAAGTATTATCTTTATAAAGCTTAGACATGTTCTTCATTGTATTTATTTTAATCCATGTATGTATTTTAATCCATGAACTTTATGAGTAAAATCAGCTAAGGTGGAGTTAGAAAAACAATTATTATTGTAAATTTTTTGTATTTTCTTGTATTTCTCCTTTTTTAAGGTTAAGCAGGCAAATGAACATTTTCAGTTTCAAAAGGCTGGCATCTGCTTCTTATAATATAAAATATGATAATTATCTTGGGATGGAAGTTATTAAATTGGGAAATTTTGATGACTGAAATTTGAAGAAAGTGGGTGGAATCATGTAGGTCCACAAATTATTTTAAATATACAATATATACAAAGGATTGTTCAAATACAGAACTCGGGAGTGGAACTTGCTTTGAAATCCATGTTAATGAAACATGACTTTGTTCTCTGAAGTGAGAAGAAAGTAGGTATTCATATGCTTTGAATCTGATTTACCAATCAGGCTACTTGAAGAAATTGGCTTTGTATCAAAAACTAAATGCATTTTCTTCTTATGCATCCATATTTTTTCCTTATCTTCAGTTAAAGTGGTTAATTTATGTAAATCAAATTAAAGGCTAATATTTCCGAATTTTAGTTTTCTTCAAAGAGATTCACTTTACCCCCTACTCACCACTATCTTTCCCTCTAACCTTAAATATAACTGATTTGAGGTAGCAGATGCTGGACCATAAAATTCCTTCTTGAACTCAAGGCTTCAGATGTCTCAGTTCCCTTGTCTAAGCCGTATTTATTGAATTCTCCATCCAGTGCAAGCCATGGATGATACTCATCATAGTTTCATTTCTCTGATTTAACAGGGATTATTTACTCAACCATTCCTTCTCTTAAGTTCCTCTAGTACTATTGTCCCGGGTTGACCATAATGATGCATTAAATCCATTAACAAAGAGAAAAACCCCACTTTACCATGAACTGGACAATCTCCATTCTCTAAATGTCATTTAAAACACTTCTCTTTTGCAGAAACCATGACATACAGACCCCAATTATTCATACAATGATAGACTATGGATATAATCTTTATTTAAATCTGTATTTGAAGTAAATCTTCGATCAACTACAATGTAAAGCACTTAGAAAATAATAAATACATGGTGATTCCATTAGAGAAAAGCTGAAGGATGGGAGAGAGGAAGTAAAAATACAGAGAGAAGAGAATAAAAATTCTCACTTTTTAAAAAAAGTTACTTTAGAGATTATATAGGTAGGTTTTGGCTATTTCAGGCACTCATTGTATTCCAGATTTATGAATGTCATCAATCTGGAGAATATAAGACATAGCTCACATGTGTACTATCGTATATTTTATCATTATTATAATAAAAAGCTGATGCACCTCCATTTCCCGAAAGAAAAGGAAATATGTAAGGTTTTTATACATACTAGAACCAGGTGAATCTTATAATTTTTTTTTACCCTTCCTAACAATTTCAAGTTAACTAGAAAAAGTTATTTTCTTTCAACACAGAGTAAAAATGCTAGTGAGGGTCACTTCTCCTCAGTTTTAATTAACAGAAGGAGTTCAATCTCCACACTTGTCTGTGAAGGCTCTGAAAGAACAGTTACTATTCTTGTATAGCGAGGCCTTACAAAGCACAGGAGTTGTCAGCCCTTCCACACTGCTCATCAGGCGGGCCTGGAAGGCTCCACGAGGCTTGTCAGTCTCATCAGTCTCCTGAGTATTTCAAAACACTGTATTGAGGTCAAAGAAAATGGCTGCATTGTGAAGACTTTTTTGTTCTCTTATGAGTAGCTTCTTCCTCTTAAAATACACTCCATCAAGCCATGATGTCATCAGAGAACACTTTTCATCATGGTAGGAAAGATAAAATATGTGACAAAATACCTACTGGATTCATCATAGTTTTATTGACAATAATTATTATTCTGGCATTAATTTTGCCTTATTGATTTTTTTCCCTTTAACTGCTGCCAGTAGACCTTAAATCCAGGCTTCGATTTCTTTTGCATTAACTCTCCTCAAATATAATGATTACCGTTTAACTTGGTGGTTACATAATCCTAGTGAAATTTTAATGTGGACATCTTGCATTAACTTTCTTCCCTTTAACAACAACAAAAAAAGGAAAAGGTGGCCCCCAAATAAATGAAACTCAATTTCACGGCACATTATCTCTTTCAATTCTTCCCTCGCAGCTTTCATTTTCATTAAAATCACCGACAACCATAAATTAATAATTACTTCAGGTTGACTAAATGCAGGCCGTACTACTTAGCTCTTGCTTTCCTACAGTCCCTTCTTTTTCATGCTGGAAAAAATGTTAATTTAGATAATGTGGCTTGCCCTTTGTGTTATCGTTCTGTTTTGCAGTTTCACTGATCTATAATGGTCTGTTCTTATTAGATAGTATTAACTTTATCCTTTGTTCAATCAAGCTTTACACTTTGCTTGGAAGATAACTATTGCAAACTCTCAATTGAAATGTGCCATTATCTATATATCTTTTATATTTCAATTCTTCTCTAACTCGTTCTGTGTTTACTAACTTACTTGTGATTCTAGGCGTACATAAAAGCATTGCCCCTCAACTTAGTGTGCAGGGAGGTACTTAAAGGGCAAATTGAAAGATGTGCATAAAAGTCTAACCACTTATAATTAGGAAAGTTACAGATTAACTATATTACTTTATACTTTAAGAGAGTGTAACCGTATTTGACTCATGGAAAGGAGCAGTAACTAAATATTCAGGCATACTTTTTCTCTTGTTTTCTAATGTTTGAGAACTCCAATTAGCTTTAAGACAAGCTATTGTGTTGTTTACTTGAACCCTACTTCCTTAAGACAAGCTTTTTAAGATATGTATCTATTTTTATAGAGGTTCCAGGGGGAAGGCAGTTACGCAATCAGACATTAGCACACTGAGAACAATAAAGCTGAGATGTGCTGGCTAAAACAGAAGTTAACAGTTTAGTCTCTGGACACACTACTATGGGAAATGCTCTCACTTTCCTAGGTTTAGAGAACACTAGGGGTAGTTTTGAGTTAAATAGAATTCTCTCCACACTTTAGAGTACATTTGAGAGTGACAATTTCACATAAAAATTCGATGACAGAAAAAATAATTCACTATATACATGTATACGTATATATTATTTAATTTCAGTTTTTAAAATATAGTACATAGTCTAATTAGAGATGTTACAAAGTGATCTTATTTTTATCACAAAGTATGTGACCTATACCAGGGCGATGATGAGCTCTATGAAAACCTTAAATAAATGTTCCGACTTTCTGCCTTGTGAGATAAATGTTCTGATTATAAAAGTTCTCTTTTTTCTTAATATTGTGATAAATCACATAATTTCTTTCATCCATAATGTAAAAACTAGGCACTACATGATTAGAAAATATTATATTTATTTCTTCTAAGTTAATAAAATTGCAGCTTTTCAAAGTAAAGTAGATTAGTTATGTGGAAACTAAACTAATTCAGTAAATACATTTTGGTGCTTCCATGTATATTATAATAGATTTAAAATATGATGACCTTAACTGGCTATTTGATCAAACGCCTCAGTATTCTGCACTTTGTACTAATGTTTTTGAGTTTTAGTAAAATATGATTTCATTATTTGATTTTGTTCCCAATGGCATTTCCTTAACTAGGGAGAATCACATAAGACGTGCTCACTAGTGATTGCATCTAAAATTTTTCCATGTGTACTAAAAGCAATAGCTGCCCTGAACTCCATAATATGAAAAGTCCCAGCGGAAGCATTTGAAATGAACTAAAACAATACAATAGTTTGGAATTGATCTGGGAATCTCATTTCCCTTTTTGTACCAAAGCTAACTCTGTTTGCTATAAATAATATGGAACAATTTTGCACGTATAACCATCATTCAGTGCTCAGCTAAATAGCTGGTTTAATTACTCAAATTTATTTTGCAAACATTTTATTTTAACCCTTACATTCTGATTATTTTATTTGGTTAAAAGGAAAGTTCTAAATACATTATACTTATGCTTTAAGTACTTTTTTTTAAATCTAAAAACAGTTCATCACCAATGGCAACTTTATGAAAAAAAAGTGCTATATTAGAACAATAGTACATTTGTCACTTTCTTTTTAGTCTCAGACTAAACATTAAACATTCCTTTGTATCCTGTGAATGGCCTTCTTCTATAATTTACAAATATTATTCTTAGTAATTTCTGTTTTGCAGACAAGTATATTTTCTATTATAATATAAGAAATTCACTTAAGTCTGAAGGAAAAATAGAAAATATAATTTGCTTAGCAAAATGTCTTATTTATTGTTTATATAAATGCTTTAGAACATATGTCTTAGAACCGTTTTTTGTTTGCAAAACACGTCATGAGTAGAATTTGAATTTCTATTAACAACTGAAAAACTAGAAATGTGAAGTAGATCATTCTATAATGGGTAATTATTTAGGAAAAGTTTATAGTGTTAAAACAAAAGAAAGTGCAATAAAAAATACTATTGATTACAATAGAGAGAAACGTAGATTCTCTCCTGTCAAGCTGTTGCTAATGTCAGTGATGTTCAAGTTGTTACCTTACCACTTAGGAAAAAACAGTGAGCAACATAGGAACATTCGTCCAGTGTGTAAGAAAGAAGCACTTGAATATTCAGGCAAGAGAGACCAACTTTGTTGGGAATAACGACAAAGATTGATGCCCTAGAAGAGCAGGAAGGATTCACGAAGATTTCTTCAACAAAAGGGAACTTTATTTCAAGACACCTGTTTGGAATCAATCCTAGAAATCTGTTCTTAGAGAATGGCTGAGATATATAGCATGATTATTTTTACCAGTACATTCCCAATAATCTATTGACATAGTATAAAGAAGTAAAAATCATTCTTCAAACTCCCAAGTCAATAAAACAACAAGAAAATATGCCTTAAAATTTATAAACTCACTGATATTCTAAAAAGCACTTAGTACATTACCAGTAGGCAAAAAACATTGTAAACTTTGGGGGATTAAAATTTATACAGGTATAGTCGAGGACTTAGCTCATTGGTAGAATGTTGTCTAGCAAGGTAAAGCCTCAGGATTTGACCCATAGCTCTTAAAGTAAAATCACATGAACAGAAATATACAAAGAAGCAAAGTTGAAATTCAGTAGAAAGGAAAACACTGGCAGGAATTTTGTCCAAAGATATCACGGGCCTACAGGGGGAGGGTGTGATGAGAAGTACTAAGAGAGCTGAGGTGGCCCAATGGTTCTATTTCCCTAAGAATATCATCAATTCAACTGTATTCCAGATCATTATAGCCATGTATCTGGGACATGGATGGAAAAATTGAGACTTGACACTACAAATGACTTATTCTTCAGAAGGGATAATATCCATAGAGTAGACACTTATAGACCCCACCAAAATTCTGAAATATCAAGAAATTGATTAAAAATAATATAAGTTAATACAGATCAATAACTTGTGTAATGGTCATTAATCTGCTTAATTTGTGTGCATTATTTCATTTCACCTACATGTTAATTAGCATACAAGAATGATTTCTCTTACTTTTAACAGATTAAGGAATACTTGATTGAACATATAAAATCTCTTTCTTATAGTTCTGAAGATGAAAGAACTCTTAATTTATTTCAAATGAGCTGATTTCAGATTCAACTGTCTTAGTATTTTATAGGGATTCTGGATATTCTCAGAAATATTCCAAAAGAAAGAGGTGAAAAGCATACTAGGCATGTTATTCTAAAGTTTATCTTTAAACATTTCTAAAGATGATGATCTATTATTAGAAATGAACTATTGCAAGGTAAAAAACAGATATTCAAGTTGAAGTGAAGTTGATGGTCAATAAAAAGTCTCACAACTAGGCAACTCGTGTCATTGCGCCAACATCAGGAGGAAGACCATCTTAAATTATTGCAAAGAGAAAATTCTGCATCCTGTCTTCAATTTTTTGATTCCAGAAAGTAGCAAATTTCTAAGAAATTATACTCATGAAATGAATTGTTATTAATTATTAGGCTCTAATATACACCATAAAAACAATATTAAAATGCCTAACAATATCTTAATAATATTTTATGTAAACAAATCATTATAGTTTTCTTTATTCAATATAATTAAAAAGCAGATTTTAAAATAGTGTGTGAATAAGGATGGGGAGGAGGGTCTGTCTTAAACAAAAAGTTATAAAAATTTCTAGAATGGTCAAAGTAAGGGTGAACATTTTTATGTTCATTTAGTTAAGATGATGGTAAGAAGTTACAAACAAGAATAAGTAAAGCAAGACACCTTTTAAAAATGTAAGGAGAAGAAAGTGATGTAAATGAAAAATACTAGAAGACACAAAGAAATAGAGTGTGGCACACATCTTGGCAAATGACTCTAATCAGCCTCCACTCCCATTGTGATGCTCTAATAGAACATTCCCAACTCGATTACATAAAACAAATATAAATTAAATGTTCAGTTTTATGAAAAAGAAAGTTCAAAGTCAGAGCCATTGTATCTGATGAGAACATTCTGGCACCACAATCATGTGAGTAAGGTATAATTTATCTACCTTACTGTATTACCGAGGGCCCATGACCAGTGGCAAGTATAAGCCATATGACTTCACAATCTGCACATAGGATTTAAACTGTTGTGCTTTCGTGGAATTGGAACACAAACCCATTTTTTAAAATTCTGTCACTCTTACATGAGTGTTCTAAAATCCTGTCCTTTAACTCTGACCAAAAGCAAACTTTCTCAAGTCACTCTGCTTTTAAGAGTAAGTACTACTCTTACAGAGGACCCAGCCATGTATTATTTTGTCCCTAACTCTTTTAACAAGAATCCAGGAATACCACTGGAACCTATAGCATCTTCCAGATTTAAACAAGAATTTGAATACTGAAGCTACTTTGAAAATTTTTTATACTTTAAAAAACATATCTTCATTTATATCATACAAAAAATATCATAAGTTCATAGGACAGATAGAAAATAACTCTGAGAAATTGAACCAGGCATCTAGTCTCCTTTTGATTAATATTAATTTTCTCACACCATCACTTGTTGTTAAAAGTACCTTTTTTACATTCTATTATAAAATTACGTCTTTTTTGAGCACATGCATTCTAATTTTGATTTTCCTACATACCTCTAATCTCTGTATTTCATTTGTTTAGGGAATGGAAGTCATTATTGTTTGAATTGGGGATGACCTTTTAAACTTGTTTATTTCCCACCAGAACTTTATTAAGCTTGATTTAGTCTCTGATTTTTGACCAATATTTAATGATGTGAGAACATAGGAATGCATGACCTGAAAATTTAAGGTTAATATTGTACATGAGAACTACTGTTCATGGAAAAAATGCATGATTTTTATGGAAAACAATTCCAGGAAATATATTGCTATATAGATTGGGTTATATTAATCGTGCACAGTACTGAATGTCTGCTATATTCATTTCTTTGTCCAAATTTAGGTTATGAGTAATAGAGTCATACAAAGTTTACTAACAGGAAAAAGTAATTGTTTAGACACTGTTCCTCTTCATTGTGTCCAAATATTTCACACATAGTTACAAAATGTATTGGAATAAAGAAAGGTTTGTTTTGAAACCATCTGCAAAATGCTAAAACATGAAAATTGATTTTATAATATTGATAGAAATTATTGTTTAAGAAGTTCTATGGAAAGTACTTTGAAATATTAAATTTTTCATCTTCTGTTTTATGTGATGCTATGTAATTTTGTGCTCTGTGTGATAATTAAATTTTAAGGAACAATTGTGAGTTTAAGTTTGTTATTATATTCCTAAATCTTCAATAAATCTTGAAGTAGCCATGAACAGAGATCTTCAACTAGGAGAGCATAGAATATAATGTGAATTGGAAATAGAAGTAAAGTTTTTGACTTCTCCCTATGCATGCCATTTGCCTTAAAGAAACGAAGAGAAAAAATACGATAGTTATCAAAAATGCTAATAGAAAATAATTTTGCAATATGGTATGAATATCCAAGACATAATAAAAATGATTGACTTAAAGTAAGTTTGAAGATTCAGATCAGTTTCAAGAGAAAGGTAATTTAAATGTCATCCCTAAAATGATTGAGATATTAAAATTATCAAGCAAAGATAAGCAGTTTCTCATTGTGCTCCGTGAACTAAAGTTAGATACTTATAAATGGATGCAAAGGGAATGTTTCAGCAGAGAAATAAAGCTATCTAACAAAATCAGAAGTCAGTAGGAAATCTGAGAAATTTAAATACATCTAAAAAAAGGTCACCTGGCTAACCTCAGCAGCAGACACAAAAATAAAAGATATGACTTAAGGTAAAATAATAGATGCTTTTCAACATTAAAAGGAGAAGAGTGAATAATTTGGGAGCCATGCAATGGGGGCAGAATCTCTTCAGGTCAAGAGAAGAGCTCTAGAAGGAGAAGCCCAAGTGACGGTCACAGAACGCGAAACCAGTCGAAGGATTTTGTTGAAAAACTACATGACACAGTTTTAACAGTTAGTTCCCTTCCCTTTATTCAAGTGTATATTTCAATGTATTGATCCCTCGATGTCTGACTTTCCATTCCCTCCTTGGTAATAAAAGCTCAGATTTCAACAGGCCACAGAGAAGATCTTTTTTCTGCTCCTTTCCCATAGTTGTAGCTCAGGAAGGACTCCCTGCATCATGGGAGAGATGCTTGTTGCTCTTGCCTCATCTTAGCAATGACCTTGACAGACCAAGTGACTGTTTCCTTCTCTTTTCCTCCTCCCATACTGAAATGAGGAACTGCAATACCCAGCTTTCGAAACGTACTGAGGACATAAGGACAGTGTCCTTGGAACATTTTGATGTAGGCATTGAAGAAAAGCTGAAAGATAAAAAGCAAAATGGGTCTAAACTACAGAAAAAGTGATGTGAAGAATAACGTTACTGAGGAAAAAATGTCTGAGAGGATAATTACCGTCAGCTGGGACTTAGTTACAAAATCTATATGCATTATTATTAATAAAAAATACTTAGGCAGAATTATAACTTGGAATACTTCAATCACACTATGAAAAACAATCTCTCTCAGGCATGTTCTGTCACTTCAGTTTACCTCTCATCCTTAGAGCACCACTAATACGTTAACAGATTTACCCACTGCATATTTTCTGATGGAATACCTTGAGTTTTCCAAGTACGTATTCAAGAATTACTTTAATCAAAGCTTTTTCTTAAATGAGTTGTACTTTCTTACCTAAAAATGTCTAAAATGTTGATAGTTTTGTGGGTTTATTTTTCGTTGTTGACTTTATTGCTGTTATTTAAGTGATTTGTTTAGAGAACATCTATAGAGTTAGAATTTAATATGCAAATGAAGTAATATATATATATGTGTTTAATATTTAATCTTCTTGCTTAAGTATTAAAATATAATGCTTGGCTTCTATTTGAGGTTTGTTATCAAATAAATGCTTAAGATAACAATTGAATAGCTATGCCAAAGGTAAAGAGTAGGAAAAATGTTTGTGCTGCCCTCTTCTAGTGGATGCAGTGGGCAGCAGCTTGCCTTCTATTGAGTTCTCCAACCCAAGAAAGAAAGCTAATGTTTCTAAAGTCCAAGACATCAATAAGTAGGCAACAGAAAACATAACCATAAAAAACAGTAATTTTTTCTTTGTTTTTGAACACCTAAAAAAAATTCTGTTTTCAATTTTTATATTTAATTTTTAATTAAGACAGTAGCTTAACTACTACTGACTCCCTTAATCTATTGAGGGATATAAGTATACATTACTTTACAAGTAGTTATTATTAAATAGATAATTGGTAACTTTATATTCATTGGGTAATCAAATACTTGCAAAAGTTGAATGGACTGAGTAAGGCTAGATAGCGTATTCCTACAGCCCCAGATGGAAGGATTTCCCCACTGGATTTGTATATCTGACTGGAGAAACACATATATTTAAGGCAGGTTTTAAGAACCCTGCTAGAGTGAAACAAGGTAAATGAAATGTAACCTACAGTGTCCTTGGTAAGAGGAGTGTACCCTGTGAGTTTAGCTAAATCAAATTTACACCGAAATAAAGAAATCTCTGTGGAATAGCAGGGATAAATCAACATTTCAGCAATATATCACAACCGAATACAAACCAGGACTCATTGAACTATGAAGAAATGAAGAGATATTAGCCATTCTCAAGAAAATGAAGTCATGTGGAAACTATGCATTCAGTATTGCAGCATGGACTGAGGAAGAGATCATAAGCTCCCACCTCTGGGGGAATGAACTACATGCAGGCTATGGCTTCTAGGGGAGAAAGATGCTATTCTCACCAGGAAGAGGCATTGCTAGGTTGCACAGGTCTCAGGGATCAGCTTGACACATATCTGGATACTGGCAGCTCAAATTGGACTCACACTAAGTTGTAGACCATAGGTAGAAAGACAGATGGACAGACAAAAAGATGGAGAGATTATAAATTGACAGAAAACATTGAAGAAAGGACTATGGAAGGACAGAGAAAGTATGTAAGTGAGAAGGGAAACATGTGCGTGTATGCTGAAAATATATATGTTCATATATGAAATTCTCAAAATGAGAAGTGAGAAAAGAGAAAAGGAAACTCCTTGAAAATGTAAAGGAACATAATTTTTTTGTGAAAACTATGACAGAAAATTCCAACCTAGAAATGGAAACTATATAAAAACATCAAGACTACTTTTATATATATATATATATATATATATATATATATATATATATTTTTTTTTTTTAATTTTCTATATTTTTTTGTTTACATTCCAAAGACTTCCCCTTTCCCAGTTTCCCCCTCACCATATGTCCCATAAGTCCTCTTCCCTCTGCCCATTCCCCAATCACCCCCCCCCATTTCTCTGTTCTGATACTCTCCTACAAAACTGGATCCAGTCTTTTCAGGACCAGGGTCCTCTCCTTCCTTTTTCTTGGGAATCTATTGATTTGATAATTGTGCCTTGAGTATTCAGACCTTTTGGGCTCATTAACATCCACTTATCAGTGATTGCATTTCATGTGTATTCTTTTGTGATTGGGTTAACTCACTTAAGATGATATTTTCCAGATCCAATCATTTGCCTACAAATTGCATGAATTCATTATTTTTAATTGCTGAGTAGTATTCCATTGTATAAATATACCACATTTTCTGTATCCATTCCTCCTTTGAGGGACATCTGGGCTCCTTCCAACTTGGGCACAGGGGAAAGTTTCTGAACAGAACACCAATAGCTTATGCTCTAAGATCAAGAATTGACAAATGGGACCTCATAAAATTACAAAGTTTCTGTAATGCAAAGGACACTGTCAGAAGGACAAAACAACAACCAACAAATTGGGAAAAGATCTTCACCAACTCCACATCTGACAGAGGGCTATCCAATATATACAAAGAACTCAAGAAGTTAGACCTCAAAGAACCAAATAACCCTATCAAAAAATGGGGTACAGAGCTAAACAAAGAATTTTCACCAAAAGAAATTCGAAAGGCCGAGAAACACCTTAAGAGATGTTCAACATCATTAGTCATCAGGGAAATGCAAATCAAAACAACCCTGAGATTCCACCTCACACCAGTCAGAATGGCTAAGATTAAAAACTCAAGGGACAACAGGTGCTGGCGAGGATGTGGAGAAAAAGGAACACTCCTCCACTGTTGATGGAATTGTAAGATGGAACAACTGCTCTGGAAATCAGTCTGGCAGTTCCTCAGAAAATTGGGCACAACACGTTCAGAGGACCATGTCATACCACTCTTGGGCATATACCCAGCGGATTCCCCTGCATACAATAAAGACACATGCTCCACTATGTTCAAGACTACTTCTTAAAAAACATTTGGTGCCTAATAGAGTAGGAAAAATGGATGCTTCTTAGAGAGAAGAGTTGATGAAAAATGTGATTTCTTCCTGCCCCACTGTTGGGGGATTAGATATATCATTAAACAGAATTTTAAATCTCAATAAAATAAAGTTAACATTTTGTAAAAAGAAGAATTAAATTACTTTTCAAAACTTAGTGAACCATCAGATTTATTAGTAAATAGTGGTTCTTATCATTTCTTTAAAGCTGTTCATTTTATAATCTCTTCCAAATATTAAACAGTGATGAAGTTTTCCTGGTTATTTACTTTTATACCCATGAATCCAACCAGGCAAAAAATATATAATAAGCCAAAGTTAAACATGTCAGTTAAAGTAGTCCACAAATCTTTAATAAAGGTCCCTTATTTTCTTGACCCTTCATATTGTGTTTATTATCTGCCACCTGGTAAAGAAGTAAATAAAATTTACCTTCCTATAATAAATGTTACAAGGAGAAAAACACAAAACATAAGAATTATTGGAGAAATAAAATTACTCATCTAAATTCAGAACTACAAAGAGAGTGTCTTTAGCACTATTTCTATTCTTCACTGTGTGGCAGAATTCCTGTCATGTGTAATCACTATGAAGGCATGGGGTAGGCACAAATTTCTTTCATATATATATATATATATATATATATATATATATGTGTGTGTGTGTGTGTGTGTGTGTGTGTGTGTGTATGTACACACACACATATATATTCTTTCATTCATATATATATGTATATATGTATACATATGTGCATATATATATGAGCTCTGAACATATGCCCCTTATTTATTATATTTCATGATATGTGTACAATAGACTTAATTATGCACATTGAAAATTGAAAATTACTGTGTGATAAAAATAAAATCTGGAATTTGAGAGTTGTCTCAGTGGTTAAAAATCATCATTTTTTCCATAGAACTTTTATTTCTATCTAGCACCCACATGGTGTCTCACACCCAATCTGTATCTCCAGTCCCAGAGGATATCCTTTCCCAGAGGATCCTATATCCTCTCTGGTCTCTGAAAATGTACATAATGCATAGTCACATATGTGGTCAAAGCACAGAAATACATAGAATCAGATGAAAACAAAGTAAATAAGTTTACATTTATACTGAGGTACACATTTCATTAGTAACACATTTATATACACTCAAGTTACTTAGTATATGAAAAGAGCAATTAATTTCTTTTAAAACTTCTAATTTAGTGTGTAGTAGTCACAATTGATTAAAAGGAATTTCTAAAATATATCTTGAGACTTTACAAGAATTAGTTCAAATGAAATTATAATGATAATAAAAGTTCCTGCACAAGGTATTGATTTCCAATGAACAATTGGAAATTGTTACAGCAACTTTACCGTCAATATGCATCTGTAGACAAATGCACTCCCACTCTGCTGGAGAAGGTGAGGTGGTGAGGTCCAGTCTTCCTCACAGCTGCTTCCCAAGGGCATGAGTGTGAACGTAGAGTCACTGTCTGTTAAAGAGTTGATCCAACCAGAATGGTGAAGATTCAGTGCCATGATCATCAAAGTAGAGTTAATCTCCATGCCAAAAAGTTATATAATAGCAAGTAAAAGGAATGCATAGAATAGGAGGAAAGGTAATTAAATTTCTACAACAGAGGACTGAAGGAAGAGAAATGTCTGTGGGTAAAGTTCGTGATCTCCAAAGGACCCACAATTGTTTCTGCAGCTAATCTTCTAAAGCAGAGGCACCATCAAAACAAAACAAAACAAAACAAAACAAAAAACAAAAACAAAAAAACTTCCTAGTGTCAGGCCTGGTGACACATAGCTACAATCCCATCATTTTAGAAAGTCCAGCTTGAGGATAGAATGTGTCTTTCTGGACTCTTTTGGTGGAGGGAGAGAACCACCTACTGTGAGTTGCCCTCTGACCTCTGACCCTGTGGAGAAGCATACCCCTCTGTGTGTGTACACACATCCACTAACAACTAACTAACTAACTAACTAACTAACTAACTAACTAACTATCTAAACAAACAAATATGTACCAAGATATTCAATATCTTCCCAGAAATCTTAAAATCTGTTTTCAAATTTCCATATCAAATAGGAAGCCAAGGCTACGCATTTGTTCATAACCCTTTGTTCAGCAAATGTGACAAAAATTTTAAAACTGTTGCCTTAAGTTGTCCATAATTTCACATTCATTTGGAATAATTTTCATCTGAAACATTGTATTGCTGGGTTAATTTTCACCTTGAAACTCTTATTTAACTCGTTTAAAAGAATGGATATGTCCACTCAAAATTCTAATCTATAAACTAGGGTTCTTCGTGAATGAAATTTTGTTTTGATAGCATAAGATGACAGGAGAATATGTTAGAAGTCATAAAAAAATCTTTCCCATTTGTCTTCAGTTCACTATAGCTTGTTTTGGAAAGGTAAATGATGTCACCACAACCTCTCTCTCTCTCTCTCTCTCTCTCTCTCTCTCTCTCTCTCTCTCTCTCTCCTTTTCTTTCCCTCTCCCTCTCCCCCCCTCTCTCTGTCTCTGTGTCTCTCTCTCTCTCTCTCTCTGTCTCTGTCTCTCTCTCTCTCTCTCTCTCTCTCTGTGTGTGTGTGTGTGTGTGTGTGTATGTGTGTGTGTTTACATAGGTATAGGCATATGTATGTATGAATACTGCACATGTGTACACATGCATATGAAAACACGAAGTTGCTATCAGATACTTTCTGTAATTGCTCTCCACCTTATTGTTTTAAGCAAGATTTACCAGTAAGTCTGGCGATCACCTATTTCTCTAGACTGGATGTCATGCAAGTCCGGGATCCTGCAGCTCCCATCTCCAGTGCATTGCAATCACAGGTACTCTTCACACTTCATGTCTTAGGTTTGGCTCAGCCAGAACTTCACCAGAAAATCCAGTTCATTGACGCAGAGTCAGTGCTTTTAAGGAATCCTGAAACTAGTAGCAATCCAATCCTTTGGCCCTATGAAACTCAGTCTTTGTGACTTGAATAGTATTCAACATACTTTTAATACTTCTGTTCCGAAATGCATTTTATGTACTATACAATGCTACCTCACTAATCATGAGTTTGGGGTAGGAATTACATTGTCTTCTGTTAATCTTTAAAATTTCTCTCCTTCGTGACACAAGCACATGCCCCCAGTAACTCCACCTAATGTAGTGAGAATAAACAAAGAAAAGTCACTTTAATATATTTTACTGCTTCATATAGTTTCTTGATACAATAATGTCTTTTATGATATTAAAAAGGCTATTTCTTTAGTAACAATGACAGAAAGCTCAGTTGATGAACAACTGCCTTGAAAGCATGATGGGAAGCATTTTAATTAGTGTATTTGGGGAGGAAGGACCTGGGGCACCTCTGCAACTTGCTGGCCTGCGAACTTTGTCTGTTTGGTGACCTCCAGAGCAATAAAAGACTGTGTTTCAAACAAGCATAGTGGGTGGTGTCTGAAGAACAATAGCCAAGGTTGCCCCTTGGCCTCACAGGCACACATGGTCTTCCCCATCAATTGACCTGTTAGGCTGAGTCATATTTTCAGGACCCTGATGTCACTGTCACAAAAGCAAAGAATTCAAAAATAGTCATCCTAAGTTCCAAACTTAATTCATTGATTTTACAGCTTCTGTAATTTCCCTGTCTGTAATATGGAGATACACAGATTTTAGGGAATACTCTACCCCATCCCACGCCACAAAGATGGACAGCCTTTCAGAGTAAACTACATCTGAGTGCTTTCTGTGCACTGCCTAATTAATTCACAATAAAAAGGAGTGTTTACTAGTTGTCCTATTAAATATGTGACTATATAACTGCTTTTAAGTTAAAAAAAAGACACACATTTAAGAAGACAGACATTTCTTAAATTCTGCTGTTTTGACTTTATGACACAATCTTGATGCACACCAGATTTGACAGGATGTTTTTGTTTACGATGCCTTTTTTAAATTATGGTCTTTGCAAACTTATCCAAATTATCAACAAATTAAGCACAGTGCCTTAAAATTTCCTTTAACAGAAATGTCTTCGGCTTCCTACTTTTTGTTTAACAAGCTTCTTTCTTCCATAATTTAGAAAAAATATTTATTTATTAATTTTATGCCTAAGGGAGTTTCATCTGCATATAAGCATGGGAAATACATATCTGGATGGTTCCTATTGCCCAGGAAGACTAGGAGCAGGACTTATCACATTGGGGCTGGAGTAATGAAGAGTTGTGTGGGTGTTGGGAATCATACCCAGGTCCCCTGCAAAAGCAGCTAGGTCTCTGAATTGCTGTGTTAACTCTCTAAACCCTTCATTATGTTTTTTGAAGAGAGACATCTTTGTGGGTTGAATAGCTATGACCCCCATAGAGTCATATGCTTGTATACTTGAGTCACAGGGAGTCACATTGTTAGTAGTAGGTGTGGCCTTTTTGAAGAAGTGCATCATTATGGGGATGATATTTGAAGTCTCCCATGCTCAAGCTATGCCCATGGTGGTACAAAGTCTTCTTATGCTGTCTACGGATCAAGATGTAGAGCTCTTAGCTCCTCCTCCTCCAGCATGTCTGCCTTCATGTTGCCATGCTTCCCACCATGAAAATAATGTACTAAACGTCAGAAGCTGCAAACCGGCATCAATTAAACCCTTTGCTTTACAAGAGGGTCATGGTCATGTGTCTCTTCAGAGCAATGAAACCCTAACTGAGACAGATGTTCACTTTTCTTTGCTTGTTTATTAATTATTTTATTTTAATTAACTTATAATTACACTACTTTCCAACCCTCCTCCCTTCAAATTCCCCATGTCCTTTCACTCCCATTTAATTTCATTACTTATTTGTAAAGTATCATTTTACATATTGAAACAAACCCAAAACCCTCTTCTCATCTCAATAGGCACATGCATACATATAGTACATGTGTGTGTTCAGGCACACATACATACATGTAAAAAAACAACAACAATAACAGCAAATACACTTTACTATGCTTGATTAGATTTTTAAAGTAAAATTCATATATGGATTAAAATACTTTAAATGTGTTTTTTGAAATGTTTGTGCTCATGCACACAAACATACATGTTACAACAACAACCACGATGATAAAAACCAATTCGTTATCATTGAGTAGAGATTCAAAGTAAAACTCATATTTCGATAAAAATACTTTAAATAAGATTTTTGACCTATATACTAGTCAACAAAAATATTGGAGAACCATTTTTGTTTGTCTTTTATTTTTTCTGAAGGAAAATGGAGGGGGAATAGATCTGGGGAAGAGGGTATGTAGCTGGCTGGGAGTAGTTAAGAGAGGGGAAACTGGTTTGGATGTATTGTACGAGAGAAGAATCCATTTTCAATTAAAACATGAATTGGGCATGTAGCTGTATGTTTTGATTATACCACTTCATGTCATTTATTTTTTATTAAAATCAGTATGTCATTTGATATGGTTTGTCAAAAGTTGACTATAAATATTCATTTGTTCTCCTCTCGCAAAAGGCCATTTAAAGGAATAATAATAAAACTTCAGTCTCTTTTCTCATATCCTGTCCTTAATACAAACACTTTATCTTTCTTCTAGTCCAGTGTACATTAACACATCAATAGGATAGTTTGGTTTATTTTCCATCTTAATATGATTAATGGAACTCTGTTTATATATTTTTCTATTGCTGTTTCTAACTCTTCTGCTTGCCAATTGTGCTCTGTTTGAAGTCAACATATCCTCCATCTGCCCTAATGTTTAGTATTCATGTCCCAGCTGCACTAATTATATTAATTGCATAGTTTTTAGTGAACTTCTTTACGTGGAATTAATCTGTTTTAGAGTATCATGAACTACTTACATACAAACCATTCTGGCTTCAACACTTCTAGAGTTAAGTTTAAAAATAAAGCATTTGCACTTTTTGCCTTTTTTGAATTATAGTACTTAAATGACTCCAACAAAGCATTTTATCTAATTAGTATTCCAGAAATTGGATTATGTTTTAAAGACTCACATCCTTTAGAAATAGTACATTAACAGCCAGTTTGAAGTAGAATGTATGGATTTTTAGAAAACTCATGGAGCAGAATGTTCAGATAAAGACTTCAGGTCACAGCTTGTTTCTTTTTCTTTTTCTTTCTTTTTTTCTTTCTTTCTTTCTTTTTTTTTTTTTTTTTTGGTTTTCGAGACAGGGTTTCTCTGTGTAGTCCTTGCTGTCCTGGAACACACTCTGTAGACCAGGCTGGCCGCGAACTCAGAAATCTGAGTTCTGCCTCCCAAGTGCTGGGATTAAAGGTGTGTGCCACCACGCCCGGCTTCACAGCTTGTTTCTTATTTGATCTAATAGCACTGAACATGTGAATAAATCTCCTGACTTTCAATTTTCTAATGCATATATTTTATTTTATATTTATAATTTTATTGTACAAATGTAATAATTTAACATACAATAGTCTTAATTTATATGCATGTATTATCTATGTATATATTATATATATATATATATATATATATATATGTATGTATGTATATACATGAGTTTCAGAAAAGACTTTCAACTTTAACATAATTGAGATATTGTAATTTGGGGTACTCCAAGAAATGGACTACATATATATTCATAATGGGATGAACAAAGGACATCAGAAGTCAGCAGTATATATTTTGATTTAAAGATTTGACATTCTATAATTTACAAATAATGGACTTGTGATAGTTAATTTTCACTAAAAACTTGAGTAGATTTTGAGTCCCTTAGGGACATACCTCTGGAGATGTCTGTGAGAAAACTGCCACAGAAATTTAAGTAAGGAGAAAAGACCCACTGGGAATCTGAGCAGTTCCATCCCACGGGCTGAGGTCTTACATTCAATAAAATGTAAAGAAACCAGAAAGCAAGGTGAACACCAGCATTTTCTCTATATCCGTTGACTTCAGATGGACTGTGACCCATTACCTAACAGTGTCACAGCTAAACCTTCCTGACCATGATGGAATATGTTCTTTCAAACTGTCAAGATAAACATGTTTCCCTTAAGTTGCCCTTATTAGATTGTTTTAGGAAATTTAATAAAGTAAATATAAAAGTTTTCAAGCATTTAAAAATTATGATCAATATACAGATAATAGATTCAACAGTGTAAGACAGCTAAAGAAGAACTTATTTTGACAATATCACAGACAGGGGAGATACACAAACTAGAAGCAAAACTTCATGCTGTATTCTTGGTTTCCTTTTGAAGTACACAATAGATGTTCTTACCAACTCACAGCTTCTGTTGGCCATGAAGAGGGTTTGAATTGTTTGTCAAACGAAACTCCCTGCTCAGAGGTTCCTACTGGAAATTAAAACGCTACTTGATTATTACCTGCCCATGCTGGTAACAATTAGTGTTTTGCCCAAACAATTCACAGCCCAATTTTCTGGAGCTTGATGTTAATTCTTCCTACGACAAAGAGAAGATGCCAGAATTCTTATGTTCCCTGTCTGTACTCTTTCATTTATAAGGTAGAAAAATCATGAAAATTGGTGCCAATGAAATTTCTCTGAATGTGTTTAGATAACTTCCTTCTTAGACAAAGAACCATTTAAGGGGGAAGGAGACTTTTTCATCATTTTGTTTTGATATTGTAACCTAGTCAGCTTTTCTCTTGCTTTTACAACGCTTAAAAAGAGCAAGAAGTTAATTCTAGAGAAATTAACTCGGGCCTGTGGTGGCCTTGAAACCTCCTCTGTCTGTAATGCTCATTATATGAGAAAACCTTTGAAAGCCATTTGAGCCCCAGACTTTGTTAGTTAGCATCCTGACTGATAAGTAATTTGGAAATGGGAAGTGGGTTGGTGTAATTAAGAGATCCTAAAATAAGGAACTGGCAGAGAAGTAAAATAGAGAAAGTTAACTAATCCAGGCTGTAGAAGTTGAGGGGCTTAATGAAGCAGTGACCTTTTGATTACTTTCCTGATACATCTCAAGATACTAAATAGCCCTTGAATTTGCAGCATTATAGAAAACAGAGGAATATTGGTACTTTCTGTGTGTTTCTTGCAGCTTTCTGTTGGGTTCCACAGAAGAGTTAACCCTTGTCAGGAGTCACCTGGTCTAAAGAAGTATATCCATTATAAGGGAAGTACTTCCAAGCCCTTAACATAATATCTAGCGATTAGTAGTCCGTACCTACTTTGCAGGACCATGAATAAACTGGGCTAGTTTCAATGTGGTTATGATGCTTTTCAAATTTTGGGAGTTCAAAGAAGCAATTTTAAAAAACAATAGTACTTTTCCAATGCTTGTTCATACGAGAAAAACTAAACTTGACTACCTTCTAAAGATTCCTCAAAATGTTTTTAATATGGTGAAGCGAAATGACACCAGTTGGTTTTTTGCTTTGTTTTGTTTCATTTTTCAGTTTCAAAATGAGTTTTCTTGAGGTTCACCTACCACTTGAATATTAAGCTGTGTCAGAACACAAAGGCAAGAGAATGATTTTAATAAAATTATAACACTGGAAACTTCTAATGTAGTCTTCTCATTGGCCACACCCCTACGCTTTTCTCATTTGAACTCATTAGAGAGGAAAAGGTCATCTATTTTCTGTAAGAGACTGGTCTGTTTCACACCGAGACTACCATGGAAGACAGCACTGAACATCAGCATTCAGTTAATTTAGGGCTATACAGCCTGTCTTTTAGCCAATGAGATGTAAGTAAATTTGTATATCCGCTCATACCCAGTCATCAAATGTGCTGTGCCTTCTTCAAGTGTAGCTTCTATTCATGTAGCTAAGGCTGATCCAGTATGCTGATATGGCAGACTGAACAGCAAGGTCCTTGAAACTCTATTGCAAGTGAGTGACCCAGAGAAGCTGGCAATCCCCCTTCATCCATGCTTACGTGCTGAGAGTTACTTATGTTTTATTGAGCCACTAACATTAAGGAATTTTTTCACTTTTTTATTAATATAGCATTATGCAAAGGCTCAGGTAGATTTTTATAAATCCTTCTCTTTAAGTAAAACAATTTATTCTTTTCCTATTGCTAGGTTCACATATCTCCTAAGATGCTGGTGAATTTCAAACTACATGTGTCATTTCCACATCTTGTTTCCTTTGCAACCTTGTAAAATTTGATTGTCCTTTTTGCTACTTCAAGACAGATTCATTTCCCCCATCACCATTCAATGCTCATGAAGTGAATACATTTTTAAGTGATTACGTTTTACTAAATATTTTATTAGAAAGATTATCAATAATCTCAAATAAACTAAAGGCTTAGCAAATAGAATATTTTAATAGGAATTTAATATCCATCTTCATGTTTCTCCTTTCAGTTGATGAGATTCAACAATCTTTCTGACACATATTTTTCAAGACCATATTCTAGCACTTTACCTAGAAATCAGTACATAGCACAACAGAGAAACCTTCTTCTGGAGGGACTGAGGCCTTGGGATTCATGGTAATTATATGGAAATTCATCCTCAGAGTCATGAAATGAATATTCTGATGATGATGCTGAAATTCATACTTAGTACTGCAGTTTAATGCTACCTAATTCTTGAATCTAGGTTATTAAGATACAGTTCTGCCACTGATGTTTGTGGGGCTGTGGGTTGCAGAGAATAAGGTGTGCTTCAATGAGACAGGTCATATGTAATCTAGGCTGTCTAGAAGCTTGTTTAGAAGTGTAGGCTTCCCTCAAATTTGTAATCCTTCTGTTTTAGTTTCCTAAGTATTCTGATTACAGGTATGCACTACCTGTAAAAGGTCCTCATATAGGACTTTTTCTAAAATAGATGCTTTAGATTCCCAAATGTCAAAGAATCAAAGAACAAGTGTATCATAGTAAAGAGAGCAGAATTCTACAAAAGACCTTTGAACCACACAGAGACTATGAGCTATATCTATTAGACAAAAAATGAAAATGGAAAATTATAAATTACACATGAACCCAATAAATAAATATTTTTGAGTTTAATATTTAAATCTTAGAAAAAAATACTGAAATAATCTAAGTCCAAGCCTTAGAATAGCTATTGGCCTTTTTTTTTTTTTTTGAATAGTGTGGATGGGGACATGTATAAAAACTACCTGGTAGAGTGGTGCTAGAGTCTCATTGGATTCTTACGCAGGCTGGCATGAAGTTACCATTACTTGCTTAAGGGCTCTATAGCCCTTTTACTGCATTTATTGAAAGGAGTGTTTGAAAAATGCCTATGTAACTCCGGCGAGCTGAGTAGGTTAAATAAAGCTTAAACAATGCTTTTTTTCCATCTCAAGCATCTGAGTTACTCGGCAGTTTTTGGGATCAGAGTGAGACCCCAGAGAAAAGAGTCAACAAAACTGAGCCATAAAATCAGGAAGGCATTGAATGTTTAGATTCAGGACTAGACCCAGGGAAAATAGAATGCAGGCCTTTAAAATAAACACTGCCTTCTATGATGCAAAACCAATTCACAAACATTTTGCAGAGGTTGCAGAAGAGGGACATTGTGAAATTTTTAGGCAGGAGGAATGATTTTTCAAAGTAGTATAATTAATTGTTTTCTATTAAGATTATTGATGTGTTATTGTTAGAGTCTGATACCCTTCTCCTTTGCAAAAATCCTAAAGAGTCTGCACATCACTTATCTATCTATATATTCTCTAAGGCTTTTTGTGACCTGAGCTTTCCCTAAGCCACTGACAGCTAGGAGGACTGAGAGGTTCCATCTTCAGTACTTTATGCCAAATCTGCATTCCTCTTCATCATACTGATTTCTTAAATGAATCCCATCATGCTTTTCCATTAAAACAAATTTTATCAATAGGATATTTGTAAACATTAAAATATCAAGTTCTGCTTGGAAACAGCAGAAAAATCGCAACACAGGAGTAAAATAGAACACATTAAACATATGCACACTATATACATGCACATATATATAAACATGTACACATACACACATATATATACATATATATACACATATATACATGTACACATATACACACGTACACATATATTTTCTCTCCCATCTATCCACCACACACTTGCTTATCATAGTAATACCCTCTCACCCTCTGGCTGTCTTCTCCCTACCTGAGCCCAATTTTTGTGTTTTAAGCTCAGGTGCTTTCAAATCTATCTTATATTTTCATCAAAATTTAACTTAAATTATTATTTATTTTTCTGAAATGTAACCAAGGAATATTCTACTTTCTTAAATTATTGACTCTTACTAGACATCCCTTTTTTTCCAACACAAGTTGAAACTTTCCTTCTTATCTGGGGATAGAATTTTAAATGAATATTATAAGAGACATCTACTTTATTTTTTATATTGCATTTGCTGATGGCTATAGTGAAGTTAATACTTTGTCAATGGTAATATATAATGGTAATATATAATATTCTGCTTACTTAAGAAAAATACTAGCCACATGCATACCTAGGTATTCTTTATTGTTAGGTATATATTATTAAATATTTTGATAACTGTCATCCTCACATCTTTATGTTTCCCTTTTCTCATTTCATATACACTTAGAGTTGTGGACTATCTCTTAATAAATGTTAAAGTACATCTGAAATATTATTTTAGATGCCATTCAAAAATATGCAACTGTATATAAGTATCAGCCTAAAATGTCTACTTTTTGAAATATTTTCTTAATTCTACCATTTTAAAAAATCAAACTCTTAAAAATTTGAATTCTCTTCAAATTGCCTGCTTATAAAAAACAAATGCTTTTTACTTTCACGATTATATCTATAAATTAATTGTGAATGACTTATATGTACAGACTTTGGATGAAGAGCTTAATTTTTTTAAGTTTAGCTAATCTTTTTGTTACTTTTGGTTCAGTGATTTCAAATGTTTGATTATCAAGCTATTGTTATTTGAAAATTTTCCTGTAGAAAATTCTAGAAAAAATTTAGTGTAGTTCTTTCTTTGCAATTACAGAATGTCTACTTGATTCTATTAAAGTTTTTCCTCCTGAGTTTGGTATCTAAGCTTCTAAAATGGCTTCCATTGTTTTACTTTGTTCAATTAAGTGGTCATGGTTTCTCTTCATTTGTATGTCATGTGATTTTGTTTTAATAAAGTTTTTATTTTTTGGAAACTGGCCATTTAAATTTAGTTCTCGTCTTCAAATATCAAATGCCTTCCCCAGGATTTGATGCCTTTCTTGTTATTTTAGTAATCTATTTATCAATGGCTTTCCAAAATATTGCAGAAGACTGAAATCATTTTCACACATAATGGTGGCAGCTGTGCTGTTTCCGTTGTGTTCTTACTGTGTTATGAATAATAAGTCTTTGAAGATTAGGAACCAACAAGAAAGAGAAACAGAGGAACAAGTAACAATGACAAAACAACAAATCCCCTCCCCAGTGTGTACATAAGTTTACTTCTCTGTTCACTCAGAAATGGAAGCAAGCTTACACTGAACCAAAGTGCTAACCGGAAATGAAAGGTTATTTGACATGAGCCTTAGTCGAGTTAATATTCCTCAATATTCATGGTGTATTTCATACACCACAAAAATCCAATCTCTCCAAAGTAAAAATAAACACAGTAAAACTTTTAGTTTTTAAGTATGAACTTTTAGTTTCTAAGCTGGCCCAGCACAAAATCCTCCTGGTTTGATCTCCCTAGTTCTGGGTAGATAGAAACCTTACAGGGATCTCTCACAATGAACAAACTAGACCATATTTTTACCTTCTGCTTCAAAGAATTGGAATGGCAATTATTGTTGTATTTAACTGTTTTTTGTTAAACCCTTTGCTCATACATCTGAAAATTCTGATTTAAACTATGATAATGAGCAATCCCCAGTATTCAGGTTAAAGGAGATATTACAGGCCTCTTTTGTTGTCCTCAGACCACTTATAATGGATGGATATTATGATTTACCAATAGGTCTGTTTTCTTCATCCAGCATGAGCAGGAATGAAGGTTCCTCACTCAGAATTTAGACAGCCGACTCTTCAGAATGAAGAATTCCATTCACAGATAAGGGTGGGGCAAGGAAGGACAAGTGAAACTCCTCACTACTTTCTGAACACTAAACTTGCCTTCCCTTTATTGGTTTCCTTGATTACTATTCTTTGATGTTTCTCAGGTGTCTAACAAATTAGATTTTGAAAGTTTTATGCATATATTATATATATATTTATTTATGCACAGATATACATATTATCATCTCTAAAACATCACACCAAGGACTACACATGTGTGTGCATGCATATATGTATGTGTGTGCATGCGATGATTGAACTGGCTACCATTTTGCTTTCACTTTTTCTACACCTACTCTTCAAGGGGAGGTTTGAAATATGTTAAACATGAGGCTATGTTCAGACACAGGGACAAAAATGTAGACTGATTTGTGGTACACATTACAGTCATGAGACAAGATTGCACCATCAAACTGTCCAGTTTCCTGCCTTGGAGGTACTCATGTAGCACATGCTATGTGATTTAATCAACTAGATTGCAGAAGAGAAGCAATTTTCTAGACTAGCAACATAGTAGTGGTTGGAAATGTCCTAAACTACTCCTCTGCATATGCCTTTTGATGGGAAATATGTAGCTGTCTCTACACTTTCTCAGATTTCATCAGTGGATGCTTTTAGGAATTTGGCAATGTAGGTAGAAAAAAAGAATTTTGTGTCATACATGTAGCATTCAAATATTGACTTTACCTTTTCCTGCGGTAAATCTGAGTAGACTATTGAGTTAAATCCATTTCTGAAATTGTTCCCTGAGTTTCATTTGCAAAATGTTTCAACATGTTCAATCTGAATGCCTGATTTGATTTACTAAAATTGGTTATTTTTATTATTACTGTTAGTGTATAATTAAGCCTATTCCTAAACTCCTGAGAAGAGAAACAGCAGGTGGTTTGGAGGTTTCTCTAGTAGTTTCTGTATGTCTTCCTTTTCTCTGGATGATCTCCTTTTATTTGTATCCAATATCTGAATACTGTCCCATTCATACTTTAAATGAATTTTAAAAAATAGATAGTGGTCCTGAGTTTAACATTTTAGACATGATATAGCATATTGTTCTGTTTAGGTAGTTGTCTTAGTTAGGGTTTCTGTTGTTGTGAAAAGATACTATGACCACAACTCTTATAAAGGAAAAGGTTTCATTGAGCTTGGCTTACTGAGCTTCAGAAGTTTAGTCCATTATCACCATGGCAGGAAGCATGGCAGAATGAACACAGACATGGTGTGTAGAAGCCTAGAGTTATACATCTTGATCTGCAGGCAGCAGAAGAAAGAGTGTCACATTATCTTGAACATACATATGTAAGGCTTCAAAGCCAGTCCCCACTGTGACACACATCGTCAAAGATCTCTACTCTTTATAGATTAGAACCAAGTATAGCATTGGTCTATGTGGAATCTCAAAAGAAAAAAATAATTTCCTATGTTGCTTAAGCAACTACAACCAAGGCATCTGTTATTTTAAAGTAATATGACAATTCAATGCTATAGAATCTGTTTTAGAGTACTAGACATGGAAATAAAAAAAAATCTCAAGTATACTGCCCATCAAGTGTGCCACCCATCTGGTTACAAGTAGAGGAGACACCAACTTTTGAACTGGATGGTAAAATAGTTAGGCAAACCATTGCTCCTCTTGCCTTCAGCAGCTGTCATACACTGCACAGAGAAAAGATCAGGCTGACAGGTATGTCTGCAAGAGAGGTAAGATCGCTATCTCCTCTGACTCCTTGTTACTTTCAGCACATTTTCATCAATGATGAACTCAACTTACATGGAGCTTCTATTATCTGCAAGCAGTGATATAAAGTAACCCACTTCAAGTTTGTTTCAGACTTCCTCCGAGGCAAATCACTGCATCCAAAGCATTTTTAGAGGCCTTGCATTAACTGTCGGATACTAAGAGGCAGGCTAGTGTGAAAGAGCAGTTTAAGTATATTTTCTTCCAACCCAAACATAGCATTTTAAAGCACTACAAGATAGAATTAGATTGAAAAATACGAGATGTGAGAGGAAGAAAAAAAAATGAACTGCAAGTGCTTGTTGTATCAAAGTACTACTAAAACAGTACTACTCTGCACTAGAAAGAAATAGATTTTATTTTTTTTATTTTTTTATGTTTTTGGTCTTTTCCTTTTTTAGGTATTTTATTTACATTTCAAATGTTATCCCCTTTCCAGGTATCTCCTCCAGAAACTCCTTATTCCATCCCCCATCTTCCTGTCTCTAAGTAGATGCTTCTCCACCCACCCACTTGCTCCTGCCTTCCTGCCCTGACATTCCCCTACACTGGGGAATCAAACCCCTTCAGGTCCAAGGGCCACTTCCCACACTGATGTCCAACAAAACCTTCCTCTGCCACATATGTGGCCAGAGCCACGGGTGCCTCCATGTGTACTCTTTGGTTAGTGGCCCAGTCCCTGGAAGCTCCGAAAGGTCTGGTCTGTTGACACTGTTTCTCCCCCCACCTATGGGGATACAAACCCCCTCACCTCTTTCAGTCCCTTCTCCAACTCCATCATTGTGGATCCTGCGCTCAGTTCAATGGTTCGCTGTGAGCATCACCCTCTGTATTTGTCAGGTACTTGCAGAACCTCTCGGGAGACAGCTATATAAGGCTTCCACCAGCAGCCATTTCCTGGCATCCACAATAGCGTCTGGGGTTGGTGGTTGTGGGATGGATCTCCAGATAGGGCAGTCTCAGGATGGCTTTTCCTTCAGTCTCTGCTCCACACTTTGTTTTCATAGTTCTTCCTGTGAGTATTTTGTCCTCCCTTCTAAGAAGCACTGAATCATCCTTATTTCGGTCTTCTTTTGTCTTGCACTTCATATGGTCTGTGAATTGTATCTTGGTTATTCCGACCTTTGGGGCTAACATCCACTTATCAGTGAGTGCATGCCATGTGTGTTCTTTTGTAACTGGGTTAACTCGCTCAGGATGATATGTTCAAGTTCCACCCATTTGGCTGTGAATTTCATGAAGTCGTTGTTTTTAACAGCTGAGTAGTATTCCATTGTGTAAATGCACCACATTTTCTGTATCCATTCCTCTGTTGAGGGATATCTGGAAATAGGTTTTAGGTCCTGCCCAGGTGTCATCAGGAACACCTTCTATTGTCCACATAAAAAATAACCATGAGAGACAGAGGAAAGAGAACCATCCCAAAGAGTAGATAATGAGCCAGTAGATAATGAGGAAGACTGACAGCATCTCCTAGAGTGATAGGGACAATAGATAATGGTCCTTATAGAAACACAGTACAGTTGGATTCGTGTCTCATGTAAAAGAATGAGAGAGCTATGTTGAAGTCTGAAACCTCTTCACCCCCTCACCCTGTACAACTGATTATTTCAAAATGAGTATATCTACATTGGAGAAAAAAGAAGCAAGTGTTATTGCTCTAAACTGAGAAAGGGGATTTTGCTTACAATTCAACATTATGATTTCATGAGGAAAATCACCTGACAGCAGGTCTCTTTATTTGTAGGATGAATAGAGAATGTGAAACCCAATCCATAATTAGTATATTATAACTATGTTTGACTTTCATAAAATTTGTATTTTAATTAAAGTCTTATTTCAGTACTTGGAACACACAACCTTATATGATGTCATGTTTCAGGGAATTCCACTGAAATTGAGTCAGAAGTAGTGTAAAAGCAAATCAGATAGGATGGAGAACACTAAGAAACATGGCCTTCTAAATCAACATGGTGCAAACTCATGGACTTATGGAGTCTGAAGCAGCATGCAACAGGGCCTTCATGAGTCAGCACAAGATCATTGTATATGTAATGGAGGATGACCTTGTTGGACATTAAGGAGAGAAAAGGCCATTGGTCCTGGAAAGGCTTGATGCCCCACTGTAGAGGAATGCCAGGGCTGGGAGGCAGGAGTGGATGGGTTAGTAGGTGAGCCCCCTCATAGAAGCAGGGGAAGGCAAGAAGGGATAGTGGGTTTCGAGGCAGGAACCACAGAACAGGAATAACATTTATAATGTAAATAAATAATATATCTAATAACAAAACATAATTATGAGCTGGAGAGATGGCTCAGCAGTTAAGAGCACTGACTGCCCTTCCTGTGGTCCTGAGTTCAATTCCCAGCAACCACGTGGTGGCTCAGAACCATCTGTAAAACAAAACAAAACAAACAAACAAACAAAAAAAAACAAGATTCTCTAAATATGTATGATGGCTTCCTAGTGTTTTTATTGGATTCCTGAGTGTGCAAATGGGTAAGTCTTGGATTCTTGTGCCTACTCTTGGGATCTTTTCATTCTGTTAATTTGTCTTGTCCAACTTCAAAGTGATAGTTTTTCTTTTTTGTTATTATATTTTACTACTAGCTCACAGAAGCTTGTTTCTTTTCTAATGGGACAGAAAGGGAGGGTCTGGAGAGGAGGGGAGGTTGGAAGCATCTGTGAGGAGAAGGGGGAAAAATAAATCATAATCATGATATATTATGTAAGAAAAGAATCTATTATTCAATAAAAAAGAAAAGATGACAAAAAGTTAAAAAATAAAATATTGTCTCTATTAAAAAACAAAAGAAATAGTCCTCACTTACCCCCTGCCCCAGGTTATTCAAGTTCTAATTGTTTCCCTGAGAAGATCAAAGTTTATTGTCTATGACATAAAAATGGGTCATATGACCAATTAAATCTGTGGTATAAAGTCTTCTCTTTCTCATTGTAATGTAGAGTGAAGCTGAAGGGCCCTTATAGCTGCAGTGTTCCATGTATGATCTAGCGAAATCCTGTACCAGTCACAATCCAGTTGAACATTTTCTCCTGTTCAATCCTCCATCCCAATTGCATGCATCAATCTCAAAATTTCCCAATAAACTCATTGCCTATAAATTTCTGTCTCTCCAACTGCTTCCCAGAAATACTAACTTAGACATCACTCATTTGTTAAAACAAATACATCACGTCTTCATCACAGATGTATATATGAACTTAAGGTTTGCTCAAATTGAATAAGGTTTCAACTGGCTCAAATGAAGTGAGATTTGAATTGGAGTACCTTAGTTTATGAAAATTTTCAATGGTTGTCACATTTTTGAGACCAGCACATACCATGTAATACTAAAGTATCAGTTATGCTAGGTACATGTAACTTCATAGCAAAGCATCCTGAAGTTTTTTACATTAAGATCAGCTACCTTATTCATCATGTATCTGTGGGTTGGGTATGTCATTTTCCTATGCTTGTCCTCATGTGACTATATTCAGTTCCTGAATTTGGGTCCTGGTTTTAGGGAAATGGACTCCACTTTCCATGTACTATTGAGGAGAGAATACACTGTTTATTAATATTCTCAAAGAATTTTCTTAAAGCTTGGTTATAAAAGTAAGCTTTATCACTTTTGCTGATGCTCACTGTCCAGAGGAAGAGATGTAATCCATCCCAGAGTAAACACAGGATGGGACCATAAATGGGAAAGTAGACAGGGAAGTGAGATTATGATTGTATCTCCAAGTTACTGAAGAACAAATTTAGACAGAAGACTAGGTCGAAGATGGAATGGTATTTCCCGATGATTTACCTGTAGGTCCATGTACTCATCAACACTCCAGTGTTCTCCCTTTGCTGCATATCTTTTTTTGTGGAGGAAAGAGGGAGTGTGCCCAGGATGAGTAATAGCAAAAATGTAGACCGGAAGTTAGAAGGAATTTAAAAGGTTCCTTAACACTTTGATTTGTAGGAGATGATTTGGGACATTATAAAAAGGAACTAGCTCTCTCAAAAGCATGGAGTTAATTAGAACAAGTCTTTGTCTTATGTATCCTGACATTTGCACTGGTATCCAAATACCATAAGAGGTTTGGAGTACTCATCTAAGACTGCACGAATTCCGACTGCAAATTGTAAAGTGTAAAGATGGATTCCTTTCATCAAATTGGAGCTCCCAGCTCTAGAGGATGCCCATTGCAACATAAAAGATGAAAGGGGTTTATGCTTTGTGTTTTACAGCTTTACACAGTTGGTAGTAAACATATGCGAGTCATTACCGCAGAATGTTATAAAGTCTGAAAATATAAATAGGTCCAGGAAAGGCTTAGATAAATTCATGAATGAAGTTTATAATGGGTTACCAAAAGGAAGTTAGGGATCATAGACTCCCTGAGGTTTGGGTGTGGAGGGCAACTAGCACACTTTCCTGAAAACATCAAAGAAAGGACACTGGATCTTTAGACTTGATGTACTTCACTGTGACAGTTATATTCTCATATTCTTTATATAAAAGCCTGAGGACCTTGCAAGCTCTATTCTTCTGAAGGTACAATTAGCCACCATTCATTTATCTTCAAAACATTTTTAAAACCATGCCATTTCTCTACTATCAACAAACTAATGGTATCGTTTCTTTAAAAGATTTTTATGTCATTGAAAGTTATTTTTTTCTTCTGAGTTCCTTTCCACTAATTTGCTTTTTGTATCAAACTCACTTCCTTCTTATCTAATTCTGCTCTCTTAAAATTTCCTAACCTCCCTTTTATCTTTACAAACTCCCTCCTTCCAACTTCCTTTCATCCCATTTCAATCTTTTATTTTCAATCTTTCCCAAACTTTCTTTAATCTTTATTTTATGCTACGGGAGATACATGTCAGTAATTTGTTTTGGCTGACTCTCATCTTTATTATTGTAAGATGAGACTGTGACCCAGTCTAATCCCAAAGTGGATCAAATACGTTCAGAAATAAAAATCTGTACATATTACTATAAATAAATGCAAGAGACCAAAAGCAAGACATACGCCAATCCACAATTTATATGCAGTTTCCACAGAGATAATATAAAAAAAAAGTACTCTAAAAACAGCATATCTGAAGTGAAAGTTATGTCAAGTGATGTTTGTAGCGAAGGCTTTAAAGAAATGCTGGCTTTGTTTACTTAGAAAGATTCACATGAGGGAAGGGACACCATCCCTACTACCAAATATAATTAACTCAACCGGAAGGAGTATGCTATCCTTGGAAACTGCTTCTCTAAGGACACTTTATTACATTGCTAAATGTAATGTAAGTGTGAAGTATGTATTAGACTGAAGTCATCATAACTTTGAAAACAAAATGTAATACTTTCTGGTATACTAATGTCTGGAAAGTATATTCAGAGTACTATTGTCTGTACAGTTTATCATGTATATTTCAAGTACTTTTACACAAAGCTGAAACCAGACATTGGAAATTATATCAATCATAATGTTATTTTTATTAGATATTTGCTTTATTTACATTTCAAATGTTATCCCCTTTCCTCATTTCCCTTCGGAAAAATCCCCTATCCCATCCCCCTCCCCTGGCTCACCAACACCCCCACTTACTCTAGTGAAACAAGTAACCCTATTAAAAATGGGGTACAGAGCTAAACAAAGATTTCTCAATTGAGGAATACAGAATGGCGAGAAACACCTAAAGAAATGTTCAACAACCTTAATCATCAGGGAAATGCAAATCAAAACAACCCTGAGATTCCACCTCACACCAGTCAGAATGGCTAAGATAAAAAACTCAGGGGACAGCAGACGCTGGCAAGGATGTGGAGAAAGAGGCCATTTGAGCCATGCTTTAATATAACCAGACATTTTGGTAGACAAGCCTTTGAATTAGCCTGTCCAACGCATGAGCAATTCTTAATTTTCTAATAAACATTACTGCATGACTCCCTACCTAACCTAGTAAACCTAAACTAGAAAAACCCCCATGTTTCTGTGTTTCCAAGTAAGAAATTAACTTAATAAACCAATTAATATTTATGTCATGAGAACAGTCATAGTGTTTTTTGAATATTCTTCCTCTTCAAAGAAAATGATAGCACATTTAAGAATGTTATGTTTGATATAATTTCCAATGTCTGGTTTCAGTTTTGTGTAAGAGTATTTGAGATCCCTTATACTTGTATTAATAACCAGTCTCATGATTTTTTTCTCACTGTGCATAATTCAAACCTTGTCCCAATTCATGTACCTGATTTTTGTACTACATTAATTGGGTAAAGAAGCATGGCTGAGAAGAACATACACATGCAAGCCATCTGTAGTGTGTGTGTGTGTGTGTGTGTGTGTATGTGTGTGTGTGTGCATGTGTGTTTATATAAATCAAAATACCCATTATATTTCTGAGTGAACATGAGAGTGTTACCATTGTAGGCAAGCAGGTATAATACCTATTAGATTAGTCAATAGTGTTAAACTAGCTTTCCCATGCACCTATTTCAACTAGACAAAGTCTATGCTTCATGACTTTAGCATTATCTTCCATTGAATATTGTTAGTAACTCATAGGAGATCAGTTTTTAAGAATTAGTACCACTTATAAAGAAAATGCAGTGTAAAAGTAACTGATATTTGATTACATTTCACAAAGTGAATAATTGTTATGTCTATTGAAATTATACAGAATAGTCAGAATTAGTGAGCAAAAGTTCTATTAAATCATCAAACAGGGAAATATTAGAGCAACAGCAACAAAGAATTTAAAAAGCTTCTAGGATTTAAAAGATAGACTGGGCGGGACAAAAACAAAAGCAATAAAAACTCTCAGTAATCAAACTGGCACTAATCTCATTATCCTGGCAGCTAGGAGACAATGAAAAATGCCTTTGAAATACCTAGAGAGAAATCTCTAACAATGTAAAATTTATCATTCAAATGGGAGGCTTAAAATATCTTAAAATTAGATCTAAGAGAACATGCCAGCAATCCCAGAAGTGGGGAGACTGAGTCAAGATTATTGTGAAACTCTGGATCATCCTGTGCTATATAGGTAGATGCTAGCTCACTCAAAATGCAAGAATTCAGATGTGTTTTTAAATGTGTTAGCTCTTAAATCAAGTTTTCCTCTCTGGTAGAACTCTGGGTACTACTTTACAGATTCTTAAAAAAGGCTCTGACCTCTCCCAAGTCTCAGGGATCTGTGGGGAAGAAGAAGGAGAAAGAGCTAAAGATAGTGGACAACTTTATCGAAACAGCATTTTCCAGACACAATCAGGCTGATACATATATCAACTCACGGACTGGCAACATGTTTAAGAACTGCACAGGCTTAAAAAATGGTGGAGTAGTTACAGAGTTCTTACTGTAGATTATTTACAATTGATAGCTTCTGGTAAGGGGAAAATGTGACTGTATTTTTTTTTTTAGGGAAGTGACAATGTATATATCAACCACATTCCAAGGCAGAATGCAAGGTCAATAGTAGTTAGGTAATAAGAATCAGACTCTGTTGTATTTGTTTGTTTATATGATGCTGACGAGTAAATTGTTGTCTTTGGGTTCTTTTGTTGGTTTGTTTTATTTTATAAAGCAAAAAAAAAATGTAAAATTGGATTGCACTGGCATGGGGAACAATGTGGGATAAGTTAGAAAAAGAGAAAGAATATAATAATATCAAAAAATAATGAATAAAATATAAAAAGAGACTGACTCCTTGATAATATGTATATCTAACAAGACAGAAAAAGAAAAATAGGAAAAAAGGAAGAAAAATTAACAAAGAAACAAGTGATGAAAGAACAGATGCCTGAGAGAGGCAAAGGAATTTGCCAGTGAAATATATTCATGGAAAAGAGCAGTTGCAAGAAAATAAATACTAATTGAGAGGACTGAGCCAGGGTGACTCCATGACAGGCTTCAAACTGGCAGGTCAGGACTGGGCATGTCTCAGCAAATCAGTTACTGGAAAAAACTAAAACCTGAGAGCAGCCAATTAGAAATTGCCCCACCACCAGAAGCTGTTTCACCACTCTGCCCCAGGAGAGAGCAGTCAGTCAGCGACAGTTTCCAGTCTCCCCAGCAACAGTTTCCAGCCTCCCCAGCAACAGTTCTGGAAAGACTCCAGAACTCTAGCCAGCCCCCAAGGCACCCATACTCCTAGGGACCAACCCAACTAACCAAGATAAAGGTCATCTTCTCCCCCCTATAATTCTCCTAATCTGCTTTAAATTGAGCCTGTAAACTCATCTGTGGGTGTCCATTTTGACAAATGCTAGACCCCTGCATGCTGGATTTCTGTAGACTAAGACTTCTGCAGTAGAAGACTTGGAGTCTGTTAATTGGGCAACTGCTTTGTGGCTCAGAACTTATTCCCAGGAAACTGAACTAAAGGCTCTCACCCACACTTAAAACTGGCCAAAGGGGTCCATAGCCAACATTTACACTGACACTTCGCTATGGCTCATATGCATGGATTCACATACCTAGAGAGAAATGATGACTGCTGAAGAAAAAAAATAAAAAAAATAAGGAAGAAATACTTCTCTACTTGAAGTCATTATGGCTTCCCCTCAAGATGGTAATAATTCACTGTTCTGGGCATCAGAAACAACCTGTGGAAACACAATAACTGACAAAACCACAAGGGAGGCAGCCAAGGCTTCCATTATCCTCATCCTAGCAGCTCTGCTCTAGCACCAGCTGAGTTCCAGCCTTTCCAGTATACACTGCTGAGGACAAGCAAGATCAAGGCAAGTGCAAGGGAATTTACAAAAGAAATGAATAGTTGCTAACTTCTGAAGGCCAAAACCATCCTACTTAAGAAGTTCTCTAAGCAGCTCATCCATCAAACTCATCAGGCATTACACCAGGGTCACTGGAAACTAAAGAAATTGCTGCAAGGTACAAAATACAAATACCTTTGGATGCTTGGTTGATCAGGTAACCTCAAATTGTTCTATTTGTCAGACTGTGAACCCCTCAAGCCTTAATCAAAGATTCCCAGGAACGTGCATCAGAGGCCAATGGCCAGGGGCTAATTAGAAAATAGATTATACAGAGGTAAAGCCAAGAGCATATGGATATAAGTACATTCTAGTCCTTTCAAATACCTCCTCAGAATGGGTAGAAGCCTAGCCCATGAAGAAAGAGACTGCCAACACAGTGGCAAAGAGGATTCTGGAACACATCATACCCAGGTATGGTCTCTCTATAACTGCTTGGGTGGGACAATGGACCAGCATTTATCTGACAGGTAACTCAGTCTTTTATACAGGTCTTGTGGACCAATTGGAAATTAAAGTGTGCTTATAGACCCCAGAGTTCAGTGTAGAGAGGATGAATCAGACCCTAAAGGAGACCTTGACCAAATCAACCCTTGAAACTGGCATTGGCTGGGTGTCTATCCTACTGTAAGCCTTATATAGTGCTCAGAACACTACATATACTTTGGTCTCACTCCCATTGATATCCTATATGGGAAGCCTGCTTCTGTCTTGCCTGATTTCCAACCTGATATTCTCGATGAATATGTCCAGAATAAGTTCTTAGAGTATTTGGGGCCCCTCCAAAGGGTGCACAAGCAACTGTGACCTGCCATCTCCCAGGTTTATGAGTCTGCTCTTCCATCTAATCCCAATTGCTTTGAACTAGGTGGTGAAGTCTGGATTAAGAGATATAACCATATAATTCTGGAATCTTGCTGGAAAAGACCTTACATCATGATCCCGACCATGTCGATGGCTGTTAAACTGGACAATCTGAACATGGATACTACTGTCCATGTCAAGCCTGCTTGGATAGAGGTGATCCAGCAGTTGACATCTTGGTAGAGGAGACTTTCAGATGAACCACCACAAGAGTAATGAAAGATGACCTCACAATCAGTAGATCCACTGAAACTTTAAAGTCTGTGCTTCTGATTCTGTTTCCTTGGTGCTTATACTTTGCTGCACCATCTACTAGCCCCCACTACCCCCTCAATCTAACCTGGAAGATAGTTAATGCTGCAACAGGTAAAACTGCCAACTTTACCAGGCACTGGGTTCTCTGACCTTCATGTAGACCTTTGTGACCTAATGCATGAAGAATGGGACCACACGAATCAACTGCCCTTTCCTGGTTATGGTTGTAACTTGCATGGGGCTGAAAGAACATATGGTCTCAGGTCTTGTACATCTGCCAGGGGCACTCATGGGAGCAAAGCCAGTGAACCAAATGTGAAAGTCCAGAGTCCCTTTTTTTTCTACAGCATGGAGACACTAATCAACTGGGTGGATAAACTAGAAGCTCCCTATCAAAGATGACCTCATCACTGTGACCCAGATTGGGGATATAGAGACACTTGGAGTCAGGGTCTACAAAAGAAAAGAGTCCCAGACTCCTAGGAGAGAGACTTGTGGACCTTGTTTTGAGTCCGCTTACTATCTAGGTACCACAGGTGATGATGCAATAACCTTGTCATTTATTTCACAGAGGCTAGCTGAAAAGAAGGCCCAATGTACTGCTAATAAGACACAGGGACTTTTACTATGATCCTAGACTCTTGTTTACTGCCCAACTCTTCCAAAGTAGCCTCTCAAGACCCATGGTACCCTTAAGCCCCGAAAAGGTATTAGCAAAGCCAAACCAAGCAACTCCCCTATCTCTCCCTCCAAGAACTATCACTCCCTCATCAGGACCTACTCCCCTCTCACCCAGTGAGATTCCACATACTCAAACCAACGAATTCCTAAAACTGTCCTACCTCCTGCATTGTCCACTCCATTGCCCCAGTCAGTACCCCTGCAATTATTAGGTGCCAATTTCCAGGTTCTTAACTCCTCTCCCTTGGAGTTAGCACAGGCCCGTTTGTTATGTTGGACTGCTCCATCCCCCTACTATGAAGGGATAGTTATCCCTGGAAACTATTCACAGATTACAGAACGAACTCAGCTTAGATGGCAGCAATCAGATAGAGATAAGCTGACCCTATAATCAATGTCTTAGTTAGGGTTTTACTGCTGTGAACAGACACCATGACCAATGCAAGTTTTATAAAAGACAACATTTAATTGGGGTTAGCTTACAGGCTCAGAGGTTCAGTCCATTGTCATCAAGGCAGAAACATGGCAGCATCCAAGCAGGTATGGTGCAGGAGGAGCTGAGAGTTCTCTCTCTTCAACTGAAGGCTGCTAGTGGAAGACTGACTTCCAGGCAGCCAGGGGGAGGATCTTAAGCCCACACCCACAGTGACACACCTACTCCAACAAGGCCACACCTCCTAATAGGTCACTTCCTGGGCCAATCATATACAAACCATCACAGTTACCTTCAGCCTATTCCCACCTCTGCAACCATGCTGTAACTCTTACCATTGCTGGATACATGCTGCACCTAGAGAACTCTTGGGAGGCTTGTGCCTTGGGGCTTAACCCCTCCATTTATGCCTGGATTTTTGTGTTCTGTACAAACTGTGACTACTTCTTTAGGAAGGATGTCTTTAACCAGCTAATACCTCCAAACAATTGGGTAGAAACAATGGCCATTTACACTATTAATAGATTTTTCTCCCCATGGCATAGAGCTGGTTGGAGCTGCTAGTGTAGGGATCTCACCCCTAATTCTCCAAGATAAAAATTACAAGGCCCTATGGATGACAGTAGATACAGATATAGGAGATAGTGAAGTCCAACATAACTTATGCTCCCTGGTAGTAGTTCTACAGAACAGAAGGGACATAAATATGCTATTCCTCCAGTAGGGGGAACTCTGTGTAGCCTAAGGTGAGGAATGCTGTTTCTATGTTGACCACTCAGGGGTGGTAAAAGAATCCATTGCCTTAGTCAGAAAGAGATTACAAGGGAGAAAAATACAAAGAGAACAGTTTCAGGAGTGCTATAAGTCCCTTTTGAACTGGTCTGCTTGGCTAACCACTTGTGTTTCTATCATGACTACTCCTCTTATTCATCTGATGATGACCTTGACTTGCAGTTTCTGCAAAATCAATGCTTTAGTTAAGTTTGGTAAAGAATAGATTTCTATTGTTCATTTGGGGATTCTTAAACAATAATACCAACATACAGAAACATTTCAAGGATTCAAGATGGCTCATTCCTCAGGGAGGAATGAGAAGACTGAGCTAGACTGACTCCATGATAGGCTTCACACTGGCAGTTCAGGAGATTCAACCTAAGTTTTTGTTTCCCAGAACTGGACAAGTCTGGGCAAGTCATTTACTGGAAAAACTACAGCTTGAAGAAAGAATAGTGAGTCAACAACAGTTTCTATGACTAAGCAACAGTTTCTATGACTCATAGGAATGACACTGGAACACCCCCAGAGCCCTAGCCAATCCCAAAGACACCCATTGCCCTAGAGACTAAACCAATCAATCAAGATAAATGTCACATACCCCTCCCTACCTGGAATTTTACTAATCTGTTTAAAATTGATCCTGCAATCTTACCTATGGGTCTCCATTTTGCAGAATAATAGACCCCTGCATGCTGGTTTTCTGCAATAAATGTTCTTTGTTTTTACATACCATTTGAGTCTGGGGTATCAAAGACCCATAAAACATAACTCTATAAATACAGAGACAAAACTTACCCATATAATTGGTATGCCTCAGCTAAGCCACTACCGGGCACATATTCATGCACAAAAACCTAAAGCAGGCACACACACACACACAGACTACATATCCCACCACTAGAGTCAAACATATTGCTGCTCTATTCATAATAGCAAATACATGGAAACAGTTTGATGGCCATCAACAGATGAGTAGAAAATGAAAGACAGTTATGTAGCATTCACAATGGAATTTTAATCAGATGTAAAGAAAAGTGATGTTTGGAGAAAGTGGAAAGACATAGGAAACCTTACATGAAGACAGGTGAACTCCACTCAGAAAGGCGTACTCGCTCAAATGCAGATTCTATTTTATACTGCAAATATATATACATATATATGTATATATATGCATATGGATAGTTCTAAATGTAGAACTATCAAGTTCTACAAGTCATTTACTGGAAAAACTACAGCTTGAAGAAAGAATAGTGAGTCAACAACAGTTTCTATGACTAAGCAACAGTTTCTATGACTCATAGGAATGACACTGGAACACCCCCAGAGCCCTAGCCAATCCCAAAGACACCCATTGCCCTAGAGACTAAACCAATCAATCATATTTGTTCAATCTATAAAATTGAACAAAGATCAACCAGAATAAAGTAAAAAAGAGATGCTGAGAAAGGGGTAAGAAGACAATAAAACAAATGTGATATAAAAGCTAAACTGTTACTGACAGGGAGGATGGGGACATGTAAAGAAGAGAATCAATTAAAACTATTTTTGTTTGAAAATATACAAAAATCATACTAATGTTTTTTTGGTATGGAAATTAAAAATATATCAAATGACCATATGTGTGGAATGTTTATCCAATGTCAGCATGGATTATTAATACAAATTAGAATATTATCAAAGAGTGAAATAAAGTACTCAATTCTAGGATACCAAATGTTGGTATGTGGAAGATTAGTCATTTATTTATTTATTGTAATATTTTGGTAATCCTGAAAGATATGCACACAAGAACAAGGGAAGTAAATATTGCTTTACTTTAAAAATATTTACAATGCAAATCCTGAGAGGATGAGTATTTTCTTTATTTAAAACTGTTATAATCTGCAGAAATACATTTATATGTTAAGTAATGTACTCACAGAATAGGACATGGGGAGGTCTAGGGAGTTAGATTACTGACTTTCCTATAGGTTGCTTAGTTTTGTTCAAAATGCACACATAATTTTCCTTAAATAAAACCAAAGAGATACATAATAAAATATATAAAACAAAAGGCTAGAAGTGTATAATTAGGTAGTTCTACTTTTTATTGAAAAAAATTCACACAATATAGTTAGATCCTAGTTCTCCTCCATTAACTCACTCCAGATCCTCTCTGCTTCCTTACTTATCCACCTCCATACATTTTCTTTCTCCTTTCTCTCTTTAGAAAACAAGCAGGCGAAGCTTTTCTCTACAGCTCTTTCAAGAGTGATACCAAATATAAAACACTGACCCCAACGTCAGAAAATTGGGCATGTCACTTCCAGAGGACCCTGGCATACCACTCCTGGGCATATACCCAGAGGATTCCCCTGCATGCAATAAAGACACATGCTCCACTATGTTTATAGCAGCCTTGTTTATAATAGCCAGAAATTGGAAGGAGCCCAAATATCCCTCAAAGGAGGAATGGATACAGAAAATGTGGTATATTTATACAATGGAATACTACTCAGCAATTAAAAATAATGAATTCATGCAATTTGTAGGTAAATGGTTAGACCTGGAAAATATCATCCTGAGTGAATTAACCCAATCACAAAAGAATACACATGAAATGCAATCACTGATAAGTGGATATTAATGAGCCCAGAAGCCCTAAATACTCAAGACACAAATAGCAAGTCAAATGATTCCCAAGAAGAAGAAAGGAGAGGACCCTGGGCCTGTAAAGATTGCATCCAGTTTAGTAAAGAAACTGAGGGGGGAGGGGGAATGATTGGGGAATAGTTGGGGGGGGAGAGGAACTATGGGAACTATGGTGGGTGGGAACTGGGAAAGGGGAAAGTCTTTGGAGTGTAAACATAGAATATAGAAAATAAAAAAAGAAAGAAAACAAGCAGGCAAGGAGAGGAGGAGGAGGAAGAGGAGGAGGAGGAAGAAACACCCACACAAAATCCAGAAAAATACAAAACTGAAAATCATAACATGCAAACAAATTACCAGTAAGACCAGAAAAAAAGGAATAGGAGATAGGAGACAAAAAAAAATCTACAAAGTAATAGTGTTTGTTTTGTTGTGTTGATCATCTACTACACACATGGAGCCTACTCTTAAGTGTGTTATCTTATGTGTGTTAGTTTCTTCACTTTGCAGGGCAGGGAGAAAAACCAGATTTTTTTTCTTTGTACACAAATGTCTGGTTGAGATAACAGATACATTTCAGGTAATTCATATTCACTTTCTGCTCTCAGCAATAGAACAGTGGCTTGAACGTGAGCTGGTTCTGGGCATGCTATCATGGTCTCTGTGAGTGCATATGTCTATCTGCTTGTTGTGTCTCAAAGACGCTGTATCCTTGTAGCCATCCATGCCCTCTGGATCTTACCATTTTTCTACCTCTTCTTCTGCATAGCTCCCTGGGCCCTGAGTGAAGAAGTTTGACCAAGACAACCCATTTAGAGTTGGGTGTTCCAAAATCTTACACTCTGCACATTGTCTTCTTGTCGGTCTCTGTGTTAGTTCTCATATACTACAAGAAGGATCTTCTTTCATGATGTTTGAGCAAGGCATTGTTTTGAGCCCTAATCTGGTGTGGCCACTGCTAGGTAGAAATTCAGTCATTTTATTTTACTCAAAGAGTTCAAAAGCATGGCTACCCATTTGGTAAATTAGAGGTTTATTTCCTTTAGTTTTCTTGAGTCATTCTATGTGCTATCTACTGTATTTAGAAGCTCCATTTAATTTCTGATCGTCTTTTCTGTTTACATTTAGATACTAAATTGAGCCCATAGGTCTCTTGGAATTCTCACAATCAGATATATTCAGGCCATTCATTCCTGAATTCTGTTTCTATGCTTCATCTAGGAAGAAAACAGGGTGAGGGAATTTAGTTATCCTGAAGGGCAGACAAACATGGGAGTTGGGAAAGAGGAAATATTTTATTTACATTGCTTGTAATTCTTAATAATTCTTAACTGTCCCAGTGTCTGAGTAACTACAGAACACTATTAATCCTGATCTACATGTTTACACAATATCCATTATGATGATGAAATAGAGGAAACACTCTGTGTCTCCTGTTTTAATGAAAGCTGGAGTATCATAATATTTTAATTTGTTCTCTCTTTCCTATGGAAATTTTCACTGTAAGGCTGCTGGAGGCTAATGGTTTAAATTCAAACACATAAAACTAGAAATACCAACAATCAAATAGAATAATTTAATATTTTGGTACTAAAATTCATCATCTACCTTAAATATAAAGGGCTTATGGAATATAGACATCTATTTTTAAGCAAGCTTTTTCATCATATGTTTTTCTACATGCAATGCTTTCCAACACATAATTATTCCGAAGAAATGATTATAAAATATGGACATACGTGTCTGTGTCTATATGCAATCCATATTGCAAGGAACAGATAAAATACAGAAGCATGTAGGTCAATGTTATTACTTCTTCCTAAAACCACACATGAACATCTATTTACATTTAAAAATTGATGGACTTCTTTGCATTTGTTTTATGTTATTGTTCCTATGGTCATTTAAACTTTCCGAGGAAGTAAAACCTATATGTTTCCCAGAGTTGTGGAATTCTCCTTGATCCTCCTTCCTTCAATGTGCAAATGCAGAGAACTCATCCTTTATTCACCCTCAGAACCCTTTTCTCTGGCTCCTGACATCCTTTTCACACATTTCTCAGAGACCACAAGAATGACATTCCTCCTCTTCTAGTCTTCCTCATTGTTCTCAAAGTCACAGCTTTTGCTATAGTCTTTTGTGGATAGATGATTCTGCAACGCGTAACCCATAGCTACATTCCTTCAGTTCTGCTCATTATCACTTGGAGGCAGCCGCCATTCCTCAGTATATTCATCTATCTTTGGTGCAAATCAATAGATCATCTTAAATCAGTGCACTAGACATTGAAAGACCACCATTTATTGCAGGCTGGTAGTTCAGACATAAGAAAAATGAATGATTTCTTGGGGTTTGTGGTCCATAATTATATTAACCTTGGTCCCACACTAAGCTATTTGAAACTTCTCACACCTCATTAGCAGTCAATGGGTCCTTTTCTATGTAAGAATTGCATTGTTTGACTTTGAAAGACATGTTGTTAAAATCCCTTTACAGGTTAGTGATGTTTCTTTAGAAGAGTGAAACAAATTTCATGGTCAAAGTCAAATTTTTAGTGCCCTTTTTATTACAAGGATATCTAACCCCTTAAATGCCAGAACAGCTCATTTGGCTGTGAATGTGTTAGTGGAAAAAGATGAGACAAATCACTATTATCATATTGATAGTGTGCTTTCTGCTTTAGCAAGTGAATTTATTATATAACAGCCTAAATATAGGAAAATACAAGCATGATATTTTTGATTGATATTTTTGAATGACTCTAATACTACTGACTTTAACGGTATCACTGAAGTGATACCATTGCACTGAGTTTACAAAATAAAAGAAATTTTCAGAATGGGAAGAACTTTTACCAATCAAAGACAAATAAGTATTTCTGGGTTATTTCCTTGATGTAAGAATGGATGAGTTGAAAAATTTTTATATAAAAATGCATAAAGTCTTATGAAACAGCCAACAAAGTATAAATATACCATTTCAAACCCTAATGAGGAAATATGTTTCTTTTTAGTTTCAAAAGAATCCAGATGGCAGGTTGTATATTTGAATTGAACATTAAACATTCTAAAGAAATTACACATGAACCGGATGGGGAAAGGGTGATGAAGTTGAATACACTTAAGTATTAGTTTAAAACTGAGTTCATCCATCCTACAAAACAAACAAATAAAACAAACAAAAACCACATATTTTGCTCATCTACTTACACTTTGAAGATAAGTAGAAAAGTACATTTATGGTTGAATTACAGGTCATGCAACTTGAAAAATTTAATTCATGGAGAATCTTTTTTTAAGGTAGCATACAAATGATAAGAAGAGAAGACAAAACTCATCAGGAAGTTTTCACAGCAGGGACCCCGAAAGTGAGTTCTTCTAACACTTAACCTTTAGCTTAAGCTGGAAATGTCTTGACTTCTTTCTAGAAAAAAAGAGCTCTGAATTCTTCTGTTCTCCCTACTCCCACTCTGCTCATTCTTAATATACATCCTATCTTGAATCCATAAATGAGGATGTGCCCAACCTTCTATAAAGCATCATCTTCTAGTGAACAACTGTGAAACTGGATCTGAATTTTCACGGTCAAATGTGTTCTATGTGCTCCCCAGTTTAAGCACATTTCTTAAACGATTTTTAGAGTCTCAAATTTTAAAGTGTGAATGTTAAGTAGCTAGACAAAGATCAATAGCCTCATAGATCAGTGGGAATGAATCATCAAGGACACTGTTGAAGCACACTTTACTTTTTCCTGATAACACAAAACATGTAAACATTGCAACTTTCCTTCTTTAAATTTTCAGATCAGAAGAGTAGAATATCTCTGACTTTGGGTGGAGACATGATATTCTGTTCTCTCCCAAATACTAGAATATTACATACTATTGAATCCTTCATAAAGAGTAAATTTGTCTGGACGTATCAGACATCTGGCCAGTAGTCCACATCCCAAGAAAAATGTATTCACATAAAGACTTTCTAAAGAGGTAAGAAGAATAATTCTTCTTTTAACAAGATAATCTACTTTATACATACCAAAGGCACCTATTCTTAGGCAGCAGTTTGCAGATATTCTCTGTGAGTGGTAACAAGCAATAACTAAGCTTATTATTACTATCATCATTACTGTCATTACTATTACTAGATGTAATAGTATATATAGGGGACATGAATAGTACCCATATGGAGATCAGAAGAACTGATTACCTCCTTCCACCATGATTTATTTTTTTATTTTTCTATATGTGTGTGTGTGTGTGTGTGTGTGTGTGTGTGTGTGTGTGTGTGTTTGTGTAGGGGGAGGGAGTGAAAGAGAGAGTCAGAGAGAGAGAGAGAGAGAGAGAGAGAGAGGCAATGTATGTCATGCATGTGGGCTGGGGTACCTTCAGAGGCCAGAAGATGGCACTTAATCACCTAGATCGACAGTTACAAGCAGTTGTGGGCAACCTAGTATGGGTACTGGGAATCAAACAGCAAGAAGAGGAAGAACAGTTAAACACTTATTCACCTCATCAATCTGTAATATTTAAATTCTTCATATTTATAGTATTTATTCTTTTGTACTTTAAGCATTCAATTGATATGTTCTATCCCATATCTCATTAGAAAACAAACTTTGATATCTGCCTTTCTGTTCCCCAAACTGAGTATACACCGAACTCACGAACTTTTCTTAGAATCTTAGAATACCTCTCCTTTTCAACATATGTATCCTGTTAATTTAACTCTTTAATTATTTACATCACATTCTCCACATGGACCCTACCACGCCAGTGACTGTATCTCCACACTTTGTTGGCTATGGCAGTGAAGAACACGATCATCTTCTCCTTCCACTAACACTGAACCTGTGCACCAAGCACTACAGTTTTCTCTGCAGTCACTCTCCCCCTGCATGTAAATCTAAGTGAGAAGATAAACCACCAGCCTGACTCACAAATAAAAACAGCTGAAAAGAGGAAACCAGAGGAAACATGCCCTTCAATAAATGACAAAACACAGCAAGAAAGGAGGGGGAAAGGGAGAGGGGGAGGGGAGGGGGGCCAACAGAGGGGGAGGGGAGGGGGAGAGGTGGGCATTAAACAACAACAACCTTCTAAGCTGAAAATGTATCAATACTGAGATAATGAGATGCTGGAAGTGTCAGAATATATTTCAGAATTCTAATTTTCTGAAGAATAATGACCAAAGAGAGAACTCAGAAACATCCATAAAGAATTTATTTTAAGTTCTAGACAAGAAGTTACAAAATCAATTTAAGCCTTGAACATGAACTACTATCTAACTTTTCTAAATAGATGAGAGAGTCAGTAAATGAAGAAAAAATATCAGAAAGGATATTGAGTCCTGAAAAATAAAAAAAATAGTGATTAGGATAATGAATGAGATCATTAGTTAACTAAAAAAATAGCTGGGAGTATCATCAGCAACAGCAAAAATTCTGGAGCAATGGATAGCTCAGTGGTTAAAGCATGAACTACTCTTGAAAGGACTAAAGTTTGATTCCCAGTAACCATGTCAGGCGGTTTACAACTGTCAGTAACTACAACTCCATGGTCTCAAATACCCTCTTCTGGTCTTCCTGCTACTGCATTCACACATGTGAACAGGAGGCTCTCTGTTTGTCTCCCTCAAAATTAGATATCAATATCATATTATCTATATAAAAAAGAAAGAAGTAGCAAGAAGCAAGACTAACTAGAGAAATTAATTTCACTGATGTAAGGTGAATACTATAATAAATGTAAACATGTGAAGAAATGAATGAAAATAATCAAAATTACCAAAAGTCTGAAATATATTGAAGAGAGCAAATCTAAGACTATGGGAAATTTAAAAAAAGGATAAAGACAAATTGCTGAGATAACCTAGTCAGTAAAACTATGGCTGAAAAATTTCCAAAACCATATACAAATACAAATAACACACCAAATCTGTCCTCAGCAAACCCAACAGACAGGAAGACTAGATTTACAGATTTTTTAGCCCTGGAATGAAATAATTGTTTCCAGATATTAGAAAACAGAGCAAAATAATATATAAAAATTGTTAAAGATATATGACTATTTCATGAGGACAACCTATGGCTTTTCAAGCTCTACAGAAAATTCTTTCCTAGAGGATACATAAAAACAACTTTACTTATAGGAACATAGGAAAATACATTTCATGAAAGGAAAACACAAATACAGGCAAGCCTGGCAGGAATCAGTCATGATGAATACAGCAAAACAGAAATCACAACATAACCAGGAATGGAAGTAAAGAACTTCAGTAATCAAGAAAAACACAAACAAAACTATTCTTAAAAAGCAAACCATTCTGTCCCATAATCGTGAATCACCTCAAATGGCTTTAATTTACCAATTTTAAATTTAAGATTAAATAATTATATTAAGAAACAATGTACAACTCTGATTTGTCTTCATAAACTCACATACCTAGGAAGACATCCCAAAATTGAGAGTCAAAGGATAGAAATCAGTCTCACAAAGAGAGGCCACAAACAAGCTAGCATATCAATTATGGTATTGATAATTTTCACGCTAAACTAGTAAGAAGAGAAAAGGAGGATTCTACATATTACTAAAGAAAGCAATTAAGAGGATATATTTATTTTAAATATTTATGGACTGAATTAGCCCATGCCTCTTGTTATGAAACACATATTAAAAGTATACAGGAGGCCAGAAAGGTACTGACACAATGGTAGTAGGAACTTCAACCCTTTACTCTCACATCTGGAGAGATAATCCAAACTAGAAATCATTGGAAAAAGAAACAAACTAAAAACCAAACCAAGCAACCAACCAAACAAAAACCTCACAGTTGAATATACCAGAGATAAACTAAATTTAATAAGTATCTTTAGAACACTCCATTCTAGACCAAGAGCATACACATCTCAGTGCCTATAGAACCTGTTCTAAACTGATAGCATTCTAGGCCACAAAGGAAGCCTTGAAAATGCAAAAAGACAGACTATAAGAAAGGAAACAATTTCCTGAAACATATTAGACCACAATGGAATATAACAGGAAATCAATAGCAAGACTAACCTCAGAAAATATACAAATGTTTGGAGACTGAACAATACACATTTGAATCAACAGGAAGTCGTTGAAGAAATCAGGGAGGAAATTAAAGTTTTCATAGACTCAAGTGAAAACGAGAACATAATGTATGAGAACTGCTGAGAAACAGCCAAGACAGTCATAAAGGAAAGTCTATGGTTTTAATTGCTCACATTAAAATTTCAAAGAGACTTCACATAAATCTAATCATGTACCGCAAGACTTTAGGGACACACAGAAGCTAAATGCAAACCAAGTACAGGGCAGAAGTTACAAAGACTACAGAAGAAATAAAAGAAATAAAAGACTAAAAATATATCCAAAGTAATTTAAAGAGTTATTCATTTTTAAAATATCATATAGATTGAGAAAGCTATAGCCACATTAATGAAAATAAAAGAAAATGCAAATTAATTAAATCAGTGATGAAGATATAGTTGATAAAACAGTCACCAATGAAATGTAGATTATTAGGGAATAATTTTAGGAAATTTTAATGTTCCCTTTAAAGATAGTCTCTTAATTGTATGTGTGTGTGTGTATGGGGGAGGGATTCTGTAAGATCCAAATCAAGTTATGTGTTTCTTATTCAAAGACTGAAGAACAAAGGCAAAATTTAACAGGGTAAGAAGCCTATTGTTCACTGTCTAGACCTCACTCATCTTACTAGCTCCAAAGGGCTTGTGCAGCTCCCCCTATCTGGATTTGTCATTCATACCACACAGTTTGCCCAGTAGACTTGGGCTATCTCCACTCCACTCCATCCCTTGTCTTCCGTGAAGAATCAGGGTCCTGCCTTCGCTAATACACTGGAGTTTCTAATGCAACTGAAGTGGTACTGTGCACATGGATTCTGTTGTTCAAATGGCACCCATAACCCTTCAGTCCAAGGCTTTGAACTGCAACTAAGGCTTCACACCTCACCATTGGACTCCTCCACTTTCACAATGGCAAGTACTGGGTGTTGTCTTTGTCCTCTTCATGTCTTCAGACGGATACCATGCATGATAGATACTCTTATAAATTTTTTGCCAAGGTCTTCTGGGAGTTTTATGTGTGGCCTTGGCCCTCCCACTGGAACACAGGTTCTATGAGTTGACCTTGAGGAAATACTTCCCAGGTTTTGCTTCAGTGATGTGGACCTGTTATTAATCATGGCCTATTCCATGGCCAACCCAGCTGACCAGTGTTTATTGTTCTAGTAAAATACAGAGATCACTTCCAAAGATTCTTAATTGAAATATATCACATGAATTACTCCTATAGAATCTTTGATCCTTTCTGAGACTTCAAAAGGCAGTCCTTCATTGTCTGCATTTTTCTCAGAATTCTCATATTCCAAGTTCTCACAACAATAGCTCATTAAGACCTAACTTCCAACTCCAGTGTCCAAATACTTCCATAGTCCTTTTCCCCAAACCAAGATCAAGACCATCATACCAATTTCTACTTTTTGTTGCTGTGACACTCAGTGTCTAAAACCAGCTTTGGGATGAAGGAGTTTACTTCATCTTACAGGTTACAGTCTAACCTAGTAACTGATCTTTGGCAATATCAATGTCTCTCGTCTTATTGTTTTGTTCTATAACTGAAGCCTCATCTTCCTACCAACATGTTAGCTATTGTAGTTGAGGGCCACACTAAAATGGTGTCATCAAAGCTCTTCAATATTTTGGAATTATATGATTTTTGAATGCTCCAGTTATTAATCATCTGCTTCAAATAAGGGGAATGTAAGCCATAGGTCATTATTGCTTTCTTAAGGTTTTTTAAAAATTTTGTGTCCCTCTAAGTTGTCACCCAAACTCTTGATAACCCTGTGTATTTTTCTAATCTTTACCTAATTTCCTTAACAAGGCTGGGAAAATCATTTTAGGTTTTATCACAGTTAAAGACTCCCTTCTGACAGTCTTGTTACAAGGTTGTGCTTTCAACTTTAGATGGGAGTCATTTCACATGCCTGCATGATTTAAAGAATTGTGTAAATTTTGTTCTATTGTTTGCAACTTTAGCAAGGACTTTTCTCAGTCCCTTCCTTATTTAAGTCTACCTACTTTTGATCTCCTTTAAAATGAATATATAAAATTGTAACAATTACAGAAAATAATTATTTGTATGCTGATAAGCAAAGCAAAATCTCACAGGATCCAGATACATTGTGTCATTGCATTTTTTCATTATTTTTGTTTTTTTTTTTAACCACAGAATGTTTTTTTTTTAAAGATCTAACTCTCTCCTTCCTTCGGAGACTCACTTTATTATTTTTAAACTAAATATTTGTCTCTCTTTACTGTTTTTAAAGTTATGCATTATCAGTTTCGAAGTTTGGGGCTCTTCCTCGTGATAGCAGACTCCTCAGGGCAGCACAGGACTATGGCAGGGAGTTCTGCCTGGTCAGCTCAGTCTAGTAAACCGCCCTTTTGGGACTTGGTTCTGGAGCAGTTTGTCCTCTGACTTCTGTCCACTCTGGGAATATGGCTCCTGGCCTCAGTGGCTCTGGGTCATTCCAAACTACTCCCAGGGGCACAAGCTGGTTTGTCTTGGGCCCAGGCTGCTCAGTCCCTCAGCTACACCTGTGAAATACACTAAGCATCCAAGTCAAGGAAAACTGTGTAATACCATTCCCGAGGGTCCCACTCAAATGACCCACTCCTGGGAAGGGCACTAAAGATCCAGTAGAAATCAGCTTTTACATTTAGCAGGGGATTTTATTTTAGTGTCTTCTTCTATACTTCTTTTCCATTGTTTCCTGCTCCTTGGCCAGGAACCCATCTCCCATGCTTGGATTTCTAGCTCCATGTTCAGTGTGCCATTTGTAATCCCAGTCTTTTCTACCAGTGTCCCAGTTCCTAACTAATGACTTGGAGGCTTATTTATTTATTTATTTATTCATTATTTTTGAATAAAGGCCTAGACTATAAGCTTGGGCTTGTTCTCCAATTAGCTTGTAACATATATAACCTATTTGTTCTAATTGTATGTGTGTCACCTGGCAGGTTACCTCTTCTCAGTTTCATACATCCATCTCCAGAGAGTTTGAGTGGCAAGTCTCCTCAACCTCACTAAGTCTTAGAGTTCCTTTCTGGCTACTGGGACTCCTGCCTCTTATTTCCTGTCATTTCTTAACAGGCCATCAGTTATTTTCTTGACAGGTTATGCTTCTACAGAGTATACAAGAGATTGTGCCTACTACCAATGTCCAGCTTGGTGAACCAATGAGTTTTACAAAGGTTACTTATAAGAACATGGGTAAGAGACTATTTATAGGAGCAGAAATGACTCAATTACAGATGCATCACCAAAACCCACATCACCATGGTGACAACTGGCCAAAGAGGGAACCGGATGCACATTGCGTAACCTGCAAACAGCTCAACAGGTTAGATCAAATCTTTTCCAGGTGTCTCAGTTGGTCTAAACCTGTTCTGTGCACCTAAATTGATTTGCACTTCAGGCACCTGGTCTAGTGTCAGAGTCTCTGAAGCTTTTCCCCCCTGAGAGACTTCTCTGCAGCTCAGCTTCTTTCATCTGACTGGGACTCTCAGGTTTCATTGCTTCTGATGGCAGGGAGAGGCCCAGTTAATCTCTTCCTCTCCCAGTGACCTTACCATTCAGTCTGCCTCTAAAGACTGGTAAAGATGACCCCAAGAGGATTCTACATTAAATCAAATTTGGTTTGCAAAGGAGTGAAAATCAGATCTTGCTTGGTTGCCACCACAATTATTGTGCTGCTCTTGGATCATTGTGTCTTGCAGGGATGTTGTCTTTGCAGATGGAAGGGTTTATAGTTGGGTTTCCAGTATCAATTTAAGGCCCACTCCCTGAGAGGAAATTCATGCCCAACAGAGAGGGCAAGGGCCTAGTAGAACACAAATACTAGTGATTTGCTAAAGGAACCTAGCTATAAAATGACTCTTAACAACATTTGGCTATAATCATAGATGAGTGCCTTGTTCCGCCACCATCAGAAAAGCTTCCTCTTGCAGCAGCTGGGAATGAATACAGAGATCCACTGCCAGATAATGTTCAGAGAGTAAGACACCTTAGAACATTCAGCACTAAATGGGATGTTTCAATAAAATCTCCTTTTAGGGCTCAAGGAACCCTGTGGAAAAGAAAAAGATAGATGAAGAACAAGAAAAAAAACCAGGATCTTCAAATCCCAGCATGCCTGAGAAGATATAAACTCACAAGAGACTTGGGCAGCACACTCACAGCTTGCATGAATCTGCTCCAGGTGGAGTCCTAGAGCTCAGAAGAAAACTAGACACATACACACACCTATCCCTAATCAAGAAGCTAACTCCAGTTGATAACCACTTGAAAATGAAAAGCAGTTTCATTTCTTTTTTCTTTTTTATTGGGTATTTTCTTTATTTACATTTCAGTGGTTATCCCCTTTCCTGTTTTCCCCTCCAAAAACTCCCTATCCCATCTTCCTTCCCCTCACTCACCAACCTATTACGCATTCCCGTACACTGGAGCATTGAGCCTTCACAGGACCAAGGGCCTCTCCTCCCATTGAAGTGTGACAAGGCCATCCTCAGCTACATATGCAGCTAGAGCCATGGGTCCCTCTATGTGTACTCTTTGGTTGGTGGTTTAGTCCCTGGGAGTTCTGGGAGTACTGGCTGGGACATGTTATTGTTTCTCCTATGAGGCTGCAAACCCATTCATCTCCTTGGTCCTTTCTCTAGGTCCTCCATTGGGGACCTTGTGCTCAGTCCAATGGTTGACTGAGAGCACCCACCTCTGATTTGTCAGGCACTGGCACAGGCTCTCAGAGTCAGCTATATCAGGCTCCCTTTAGCAAGCACTTGTTGGCATCCACAATAATTTCTGTGTTTGGTAACTATATGGGATAGATCTCCTGGTGCGGCAGTCACTGGATGCCCTTTTCTTCAGTCTCTATACCTTCTCCCATGGGTATTTTGTTCCTCCTCTAAGAAGGACCAAAGTATCCACACTTTGGTCTTTCTTCTTGAGATTCATGTGGTCTGTGAATTTTATCTTGGGTATTCTGAGCACGGGGTGTTGGATTTTTTCAAATTCTGTCTCAGCATCTAATGAAATGATCATTTGATTTTTTTTCTTTGAGTTTGTTTATGTAGTGGATTACATTGATATATTTCCACATATTGAACCATCCCTGCATCCCTTGGGATGAAGCATACTTCATGTTGATGGATTATCATTTTGATGTGCTCTTAGATTTAGCTTGTAAAAATTTTATTGAGTATTTTTTCATCAATATTCATAAGGGAAATTGGTCTGAAGATTTCTTTATCTGTTGGGTCTTTGTGTGATTTAGGTATCAGAGTAATTGTTGCTTTATAGAACAAATTGGCTAGTGTTCCTATTTTGTCGAATAGTTTGAAGAGTATTAGTATTAGGTCTTCTTGAAGATATGATAGAACTCTGCTCTAAATCCATCTGATCCTGGGCTTTTTTTGGGGGGGTGGGTGGGAAACCATTAATGACTGCTTCTATTTCTTTAAGGTTTAAGGGACTCTTTAGATCTCTTATCTTATTCTGATTTAACTTGGTCACCTGGTACCTGTCTAAAAAATTGTCCATTTCGTCCAAATTTTCCAGTTTTGTTGAGTATAGGTTTTTGTAGTAGGATCTGATGATTTATTTGGTTTTTCCTCAGTATTTGCTGTTATGTCTTCCTTTTCATTTCTGATTTTGTTAATTTGGAAACTGTCTCTGTGCCCTCTGGTTAGTCTGAGTAAGGGTTTATCTATCTTGTTGATTTTCTCAAAGACCCAGCTCCTGGTTCAGTTGATTTCTTTATATAGTTCTTTTTGTTTCTACTTGGTTGATTTCAACCCTGAGTTTGATTATTTACTGGCATCTACTCCTCTTGTGTGTATTTGCTTCTTTTGTACTAGAGCTTTCAGATGTGCTAGTGTATGCACTCTCTAGTTTCATTTTAGGGGCACTCAGAGGTATGATTTTTCCTCTTAGCACTGCTTTCATTGTTTCCCATAAGTATGGGAATGTGCTTTCATTTTCACTGAGTTCTGAAAAGTCTTTAATTCTTTCTTTATTTCTTCCTTTACCAAATTATCACTGAATAGAGTTTTATTCAGCCTCTATGTATATGTGGGCTTTCCATTGCTTTTGTTGCTACTGAAGACCAGCCTTAGTCCGTGGTGATCTGATAGGATGCATAGGATTATTTCAATCTTCTTATATCAGTTGTAAACTGTTTTGTGACAAATTATATGATCAATTTTGGAGAAGGTACCATGAGGTGCTGAGAAGAAGGTATATTCTTTTGTTTTAGGATGAAATGTTCTATCGATATCTGTTAAATCCATTTGGTTCATTATTTCTGTTGGTTTCATTTGTCTGTTTAGTTTGTTTCATCTTTCTATTGATGAGAGTGGGGTGTTGAAGTCTCCCACTATTATTGTGTGAGGTACAATGTGTGCTTTGAGGTTTACTAAAGTTTCCTTTAAGAATGTGAGTGCCCTTGCATTTCAAGCATTGATGTTCAGAATTGAGAGTTCTTCATTTTAGATTTTTCCTTTGATGGGTATGAAGTGTCCTTCCTTATCTTTTTTAATAATTTTAGGTTGAAAGTGGATTATATTCAATTTTAGAATGGCTACTCCAGCTTGTTTCTTGAGATCATTTGTTTGGAAAATTATTTTCCAACCTTTTACTCTGAGGTAGTGTTTGTCTTTGTCACTGAGGTGGGTGTCCTGTATGCAGCAAAATGTTAGGTATTGTTTACATATATAGCTTGTTAGACTATATCGTTTTATTGCAGAATTAAGTCCACTGATATTAAGAGATATTAAGGAAATGTGATTGTTGGTTTCTGTTATTTTTGTTGTTAGATGTGGAATTATGCTTATGTGGCTATCTTCTTTTTGGTTTCTTAAAAGAAGATCATTTTATAGCTTTTTCTAGGGTGTTGCTTCCCTCCTTGTGGATTTGAGGAAAAAGAAAAAAAGGGGGGAAAGATAAAAAAGGAAAGATAATGTGTAAATTTGTCTTTGTCATGACATATCTTGGTTTTTCCATTTATGGTAATTGAGAGTTTTGGTGGGTATAGTAGGCTGAGCTGGCATTTGTGTTCCCTTAGGGTCTGTAAGACATCTGCCCAGGATCTTCTGACTTTTATAGTCGCTGGTGAGAAGTCTAGTGTAATTCTGATAGGCCTGCCTTTATATGTTACTTGACCTTACTGCTTTTAATATTCTTTGTTTTGTACTTTTGGCGTTTTGACTGTTATGTGACAGGAGGAATTTCTTTTCTGGTCTAATCTATTTGGAGTTCTGTAGGTTTCTTGTATGTTCATGGGCATTTCTTTCTTTAGGTTAGGGAAGTTTTCTTCTATAATTTTTTTTGAAGATATTTAGTGGCCCTTTCAGTTGGGAATCTTAGCTCTCTTATCTACCTATAATCCTTAGGTTTGGTCTTCTCATTGTGACCTGGATTTCCTGGATGTTTTGGGTTAGGAGAATTTTGCATTTTTCATTTTCTTTGACTGTTGTGTCAATGTTTTCTATAGTATCTGTACTGTCTGGTTTTGTGTGACAATTTGACACAGGCTGGAGTTATCAGAGAGAAAGGAGCTTCAGTTGGGGTAGTACCTTCATGAGATCCTGCTAAGGGACATTTTCTCAATTACTGATCAAGGTGGGGGCTAGGGCCCCTTGTGGATGGTGACATCTCTGGGTTTGTATTTCTTGTTCTATAAGAAGGCAAGCTGATCAAGGCAGGAGAAGCAATCCACCAAGGAACATCCCTCCATGGCCTCTGCATCAGCTCCTGCTTCCTGACCAGCTTGAGTTCCAGTCTTGACTTCCTTTGGTGATGAACAGCAATGTGAAAGTGTAAGCTGAATAAACCCTTTTATCCTCAACTTGTTTCTTGTCATGATGTTTGGGCAGGAATAGAAACCCTGACTAGGATAGTATCTTTTGCACCTGAATTCTCTCTTCTATCTCTTGTATTCTGTTACTGATGTTTGCAACTATGACTTCTGATCTCTTTCCTAGGTTTTTTATCACCAGAGTTATCTCCCTTTGTGATTTTTTTTATTGTTTCTACTTCCATTTTTAGATCCTGGATGGTTTTGTTCAATTCCTTCAATTGTTTGTTTGTGTTTTCCTTTAATTCTTTAAGTGAGTTTTGTGTTTCCTCTTTAAGGGCTTCTACCTGTTTACCCGTGTTCTCCTATAATTTCTTAAGAAAGTTATTTATGTCCTTAAATTCTTCTGTTAGCATCATGAGATGTGATTTTAAATCCACATCTCACTTTTCTAGTGTATTGGGTTATCCAGGACTTGCTGTGGTGGGACAACTGGATTCTGATGATGTCAAGTAACCTTGGTTTCTGTTGATACGTTTCTTGTGCTTGCCCTTCACTATCCGGTTATCTCTGGTGTTAGTTGGTCTTGCTGTCACTGACTGGAGCTTGTCCTTCCTGTGTGCCTGGAAGCCTGTGTCAGCACTCCTGGAAGACTAGCTCTCTTCTGGCAGGACCTGTGTACAGAGAGCTGTGGAACAGTTTCAGCTCCCCAGTGCAGATAGAGATTGGAAGTATCTTGTCCCAGCCGTTCCACTGTTCTGGTGCCCTGTGTGCTCTTGGCTTGTCCTACTTTGGACAGTTATTGAAGAGAGAGTGGTGATCTGACCTCTGAGTCCAGGAGTTATAGCATTCTTGGGAGACAACATCTCTTCTGGTGGGATCTGTGTAGAAGGGCTATGGAACAGCCGTAGCTACTGGGTGCAGATGGAGACTGGAAGGATTCTTTCCCAGCTACTCCACTGTTCCTGTGTACTGTGTGCTCCTGGCTGGTCCTGCTTTGGACATTATTGGAGAGAAAGTGGGGGATCTCACCTCTGAGTCAGGGAGTGAGCATACTCCTGGGAGACCAGCTCTCTCCTGGAGAAACCTGTTTACAGAGCACAGTTTCATTTTAAAATAAAAATGAAAACCAAGACAATTTAGAGAAGAAAGATCTTGCTGAAGACTTATCATTTTAGAGTGTAGAATCCATGACCATCATGGAGAAGAACTTGGGGAAAGGTAGGCAGATATTAGGCTGGAGCACTAGATGACATTTTAAAACTTGAGGCACAACCTCAAAGCAGAGAGGGAGAGATAACTAATAATGAAGTAGGCTTTTAAAACTTCAGACCCTACCCATTGTGACACCTAAGGCCATACCTCCTAATCTTTTACACACAGTTCTACCAACTGGTATCTTCAGTACTTAAACTTATGAACATATTCTCTTTCAAATCACCACTTGTACATAAGGATATAATTACATATTATGTTAAGTATATGCATATGTGTGCATATGTGTGTGTGTAATTTAGTTCATAAGAATATTTTCTTCAAATATCATTAATATTTATTTTTAACCAATAGTCCATTAAACAATTTGTCTATTATTTAATTGTGGTTTTAGTGATATTTTATCTTAATAATTTATAGTAATTTCAGTAATATTTTATAATTATTTTGAAGATAAGATTTTTATACATATAGTTACACATAAAATTGCATTTTCCAGTTAAATTTACTAGAATTTATATTTAATTACTCCCCAAACAGTTCCTAATGATATGATTGATATAACCATGATTTCTATTTTAGCACAAATTTTCTCTCTGGCCTTTTAATTTGTTTCACAAGATTATCATATTGTAACTGAGAGGATTTAAGCTGTTATTCTTTGAAGCTTTACTCAGAAGGTAATGCATTTTCTGATCTTCCTATTCTAATTTTCTTCTAAGTTCCAATGAACCTTATGAAGTTGATATTTGTTGAGGGTTCTGAAATAGAATCACTTCAGCATGTCATTTTTATCTGTATATTACAAGTGACCTAAAACATACTGATTTGCCATGTATTGGTAAGTCAACTGTCCACATATACCACAATAAACATGTTTAAATGAACATTTACTTGAACTTTATCTTTTTTTAGGATGTATGTTCATTACAAAAAGATCTCCAGAACCTTTTAGTATGTGCTTGCAATATTTACAAAATGAAAGAACAATTATAGCATGTTTACTCATATGTAAAGTTAATTAACCACATACAATATCTTCCTAATCTAGTAACAAGAGTTTGAATTGGTCAGGCTGGTAGATTTTGCCAATACTCTGTTCCTTGCATACTTTTTAACCATTTATTGCTTTCACTTTGATATATTGAGGTTTTCATTCCAAATAGACAATTACTCTACAATATGAGCTATATCCCGAACACGTATCCCTTTTTTCTATTCCTTTGTAAATTTTTCAAGTTATACAAAAAGAAAGGTGGACATGTTAATAAACTTTTAAAGAACTCATGAATACTTAAAACTCATGCATTCATAAAGAGAAATATTGAAATAGCTTCTGAATGAGGTAAAGAGAGAATACTAACATTACTAACCTTTTCTTTTTGTTTTTGTTTTTGTTTTTGTTTTTGTTTTTGTTTTTTGAGACAGGGTTTCTCTGTATAGCCCTGGCTGTCCTGGAACTCACTCTGTAGACCAGGCTGGCCTCAAACTCAGAAATCTGCCTGCCTCTACCTCCCAAGTGCTGGGATTAAAGGCATGCACCACTACCACCCGGCTAGAGAATACTAACATTTCTAAAAGCTAGATGTCTTAGAGTTTCATTGCTGTGAAGAGACACAATGATCAAGGGAACTGTTATAAAGGACAACATTTAATTGGAGATGGCTTACAGTTTCAGAGTTTCAGACCATTATCATGCTGGGAAGCATGGCAGCATCCAGGCAGGCACTGTTCTGGAGAGGGAACTGACAGTTGCACCTCTACAGCTAACTCTCACATTGGTCATAGCTTGAGCTTGAATATGAGACTTAAAATCCACCTCAATAGTGGAAAACTTCCTCCAGTAAAGGCACTCTTACTCAAACAAGGCCACATGTCCACTCCCTATGGTTCAAACATTCACACTCATGGATCTATGGGGGTCAATCCTATTCAAACAACCACACTGAATAAATCAGAGAAAAACAAAATTTGAAGCATTAAAAAGAATCCAGAACAGAGAAATGGTGGGGGGGGCACAATTGGGGAATAGTTGGGGGGGAGAGGACTTATGGGACATATGGTGGGGGGGGATCTGGAAAAGGGGATAGCCTTTGGAATGTAAACAAAAAATATAGAAAATAAAAAAGATAAAAAATAATAAAGCAAATATGCAAAAGTTTCCAAAAAAAGAATACAGATAAAACAAAAAGGCAAAACATGTTTTACATATATATATATGTAAAAGTTTAAAATTCTAAAAATTAGTAAGAAAAGTTAGATGTTATGTAAGTGAAACTCAGAAACCAATCAAGCAACAACTTATTTATTAGCAGCATAATAAAGCATAAAATGCAAAATGTTATGTGTAAGCCTAAAAATATATATTCAGAAATGTTTATAATCAGTTACTTCAGCTAATTTAAATTTAAAACATCACACTTTTGTAAACATTTTATTGTCATAACATTTCATTGTTTACGATGTGTATCTCAAATTAATGAAGAATTTAAATAATTTATATTGGCATGACCTAGTTGCTAAGCTAAGTGCAAAGCTCCTCCACTTTAGTTGAACTATTGTAATTCCAGTTACTCTAGTAATTTGCATCTATAGAACTAAAGCACCTTAATTCTCCAGATTTATTTTATTCACTACTACGCTGACTCACAGAAATGGCAGGCTAGGAAAGATACTTACCAATCACATGCCCTTCTTTAATTGAGAACTCCTTGGTTACACCTAGCAATGACTCCACTGAGGATTCATAAAGTGAATTTTTTTTCATCTCTTCCCCACATCTCTTCTTGTAAAAACTAAAAGAGGCCTTCTACTCTCCACATGGACCTGCTCTCTCTCTTCAGAGTCTTTGCTGCACTGCCATGTGACTGTCAGTCTAAGGCATGAATATATCTCCTAATAACTCTCTTATATAAAAGAAACCTTCTGAGTGCCCTCCTTAAATCTTAAACAAAAACCTGTCATATAATATAATGTAATATAATATAATTCAAAGTATATAACAAAATTAAAATCAACTAATTGAATTAAAATTTAATATAACTTTAATAGGGAGTACATTATAAAAATTACATTTTGAAAAGTTAAATTTTTCCAATTAATATTGACAATATAACATCTAATAATAGTGCCAATAAAGATAATATTATGCTTAAAACACAAATGCTTTTCTAAAAATGAATTTTTAAGAAGTTTTTAGTGTTTGTGGAAATTCTTTGTGAATTTCGCATCATGAACCCTAATCCCACTTATCTCCTCCTCCTCCCCTCATACTGACCCTCCACCCTTGTAAGCCCCTCAAAAGGGGGAAAATATATGTATCTCATTGTAGAAGGTGTAGTGTAGTGTCACAGTGTGTCACACATTATACACTTTTGTCCATACTTCTTTGATTGCAAATGTTCACCACAATGAATCTTGGTCTGGTACAGGGTCTCAGACTCCTGCTACACTATCAACACTGAAATCTCACTGGGACTCCTCTTGGATATCCTTTTGTTGCTATCTGTTATGAAGATTGTGTAGTTTTGGTTCTGAAGGACCACCCCTTCATACACTTCAGCTTTTCATTGGTGGTGTACAGTAGATGTTGGGGTGGGCTTATTCAAAGTCCTGAATCCAGACGTGAGAGGTATCCAAGCCAGTCAGTCCACCCTATCTCCTGCACTCACACCACCAAGGTGAGCTCCCCTGCCCTGTGACAATGGATCCATCCAATGCCACAGCCAGCAAGGAGCGGAACCAGCTCTCCTGCTCTCCTGCCTTTAGGCTCATCCTCACCCATGCCATCAGGGCCAACTCTACTGTGCTGTGTAGGGGAGGTGCAGGGTCTGTTCTCTCTAGTGCTCAGCAGGAGAAGAACTGGGCTGGCTCTCCTGCTCTAATATCCTCAGGCAGCTCACCCCCCCCAACAACCAGGCCCAGCTCTACCCTGCTTCTCAGATGAGGTACAAGACCCATTCTTCTGAGTGTTTTAGCCAGTGGGGATAGAGAGGGTCAGTTCTCCCACTTTTATGACTCCAGGTCCAGGTCTTCCTCTTGGTATAGGTGGCAAGGAGTAATGTGAGAGGAGGTTATCTGTCCCCGATTTCTGCTACTACATTGGACATGAGTTCCAGGGCCAGTTCTCAGACACTAATATCCTTAGGGCCTGCTGTTCAGATTTGAGACTTCATCTTGATCGATTTTTACTTTGATGAATATGAAGTGTCCTTCCCCATCTCTTTTAATTACTTTTGGTTAAAAGTCTATTTTATTCGGATGTAGAATGGGAATTCCAGCTTATTTCAAGGGATCATTTGCTTGGGAAACTATTTTCCAGCTGTTTACTTTGAGATAGTGTCTGTCTTTGTTGCTGTGGTGTGTTTCTAGTAGCAGCAAAATGCTGTATCCTGTTTATGCATATCCAATCTGTTAGCCTGTGTCTTTTTATTTAAGAACTGAGTCAGTTGATGTTGAGAGATATTAAAGACCAATGATTCTTAGTTCCTGTTATTTTTGTTGTTGTTGTAGTATTGTGTGTGTGTGTGTGTGTGTGTGAGAGAGAGAGAGAGAGAGAGAGAGAGAGAGAGAGAGAGAGAGACAGAGAGAGACAGAGAGAGAGAGAGAGAGAGAGAGAGAGAGAGAGAGAGAGAGAGAGATTCTCTTCTTTTTGGTTTGTTGTAAGATGATTAATTTCTTGTATTTTCTTGATGGTAGTGTTGGGTTGGTGTTTTACTTCAAAGATCGTCTGTACAGCTGAATTACTAGTAAGATGTTGTTCAGATTTAGTTTTGTCATGGAATACCTTGACTTCTCCATCTACAGTGATTGAGAGATTTCCTGGTTACACATGTCCTGGGCTGGCATCTATGTTTCTTAAGGTCTGCATGATATCTGTTCATGATCTGGGTTTTAGAGTTTCTGTTGAAAAGTTTGGAGTAACTCTGATGGATTTGCCTTTATATATTAATTGATATTTTTCCATGACAGTTTTCATACTTTCTTTGTTCTGTACATTTAGTGTTTTGATTATTATGTGACAAGAGGATTTTCTTTTCTGGTCCAATCTATTTGGTGTTCAGCAGACTTCTTGAAATATTGTGGCCTTTTCTGTCTTTAAGTTAGAGAAATTTTCTTCTATGATATTTTTAAAGATGTTTCTGGCTTTTTGAATTGGGAATCTTCACTTTTCTTCTGTTTGCATTATTCTTAGGTTTGGGCTTTTCTTTGTGTCCCAATTTTCCATGTTGTTTTCTGTTAGGAACTTTTTACACTTTGTACTTTCTTTGACTGATGACGATATCTTCTATGGTATCTTTTACATGAGAGATTCTCTCTTCTGTCTCTTGTAATTCTATTGATTACAAGATGATGCTTGCATTTGTAGGTCCTGTTGTCTTTCCTAGGTTTTCATCTCCATGGCTTGCCTCCATTTGTGGTTTCTTTATTACTTCTATTGCCATTTTTAGGTCTTGGACCATTTTTTTTCAGTTCCTTCCACTGCTTGATTATATTTTTCTCTATTTTTAAGGGAATTACTTCTATTCTCCTTAAAGGCCTGTATCATCTTCATGAAATGGGATTTTAGGTCAGAATCTTGCTCTTTAGGTGTGTTGGATTATCTGGGGCTTGATTAGGTAGGAGAACTGATGCTAACAAATTACATTGGTTTCCATTGCTTGTGTTATTGGGCTTGCCTTTCACCAACTGGATATTTCTGGAAATAACTGGCCTTGGTGTCTCTGATTGGAGCAGGCCTCCTCAGAGGCAACTAGAACTCTGTGACCTGAGTTAAAGCAGGCCTCTTTTGTGGCTGACTATTCTGTCTCTCTGGGTAGGGCATCACTCTAGTGTTTCTGGTTAGAGCAGGCTTTCTGTGTCCCTAGTGAGGGCAGGTCTCCTGGGAGACAGGCAGGCTGTGGGACTGGAGCCAGGGGGGGGATACACAGGTATAGGTGTAGGTGCAGAGCAGAGAGAGAGGTGATAAGGATCAGGAAGAGCAGGCTAAAGCTCATGTCTACTGGATTCTTTGGGAGTTGTAGCTAGCATAGGTATTGCGCAGGAGTCTTGTGTCCCTGGTTAGGGCAGACCTCCAGGGAGACAGCAGACTGTGGTGTCTGGGAGGCAGATATGCTGATCTCCACACTGTATTTTTTAAATCAACAAAAATTAAAGAGTTAGTTTGCGTGAGAACAGACTACTTGAACCAATCTACTTATTTTTTTTTACATTTTTTATTTTCTATATTCTTTGTTTACATTTCGAAGGCATTCCCCTTTCCCCGTTCTGCCCTCACCATATGTCCCATATGTCCTCTTCCACCCCACCCCACCCCCCACATACCAGAATAGAGTACCAATCTACTTATTGTAAATGCTTTCTTCAGAATTTTCTAATTGGGTTAATAAGTTTTTCAGTTTCTTCTATATATTATCTTGAGTTTTTCTAACTGTTTTAATCTCTCTGTTAAACTAATTTTCCAAATCTTGAATCTTCTTTCTCATTTCATTCAGTAATAGAATTCTTTTTGCCTCAGGATTATTCAGTTTATTCCTGATCCTTTTAAGTTCAGATGTTTGATACAAAAATTCCTTGGTCTTTATTCTGAGTGCTTCGAATAGGCAATTTTTGTTAGAAAAAAATAATTTGCAACTAGTGCCCTGAGGAAGGTTATGCTGTCTTGATATTTCATATTATTTGTAGTTTTGAGTTATATCCTGGGTATGTAGACCCTTTTTATTGGTTGGTAGTCTAGCTGGTTTATGTTTAGAGGAAGTTTGTTTCCATTTTGCTAGTGCTAAAGATTAATTACTTGCATATCAGGAAGGAGGACATGGTAGGTCAGTTCTTCATATACAGTGTGGGGAATTCTCTTTAAACTAGTTTGTAGGAGAATTTTAACTCAGCAACAAGGTTGCTCTGGGAAGGGATGACATCCAAAGACTTCTAGATCTATGGGATTCATCTGGAATGGCAAATCTTTAATCTTTCTGCCTAGAATACAGACATACCTTTAGTACACACCTTTAATCATTAACAATGAAAAGAATATTAGCGTATAGAAAAAAGCAGTTTTGTTTCAAACTAACATCAAATTGAGGTGCAGGCCAAGGGATGAATCAGAAAGATTTCACAGAATGAGTCAGACATAGGAAAAGTCATGAGAATGGATAGGAATGAGAGGCTACTTAAGAGCAGTAAAGTAAGTTCAGATGAATCAGTTCAGTCAATTTGGTTAAGTGGAGCTGAGTTCCATGCAGTTCAGTTGAGCATAGTTCAGTTGAATGAGTGCAGTAGAGTGGAGTTGAGTTCTTTATTGTGTTTGTACAGAGGCATTTGAAGCCAGAGAATAAGACAGCACCATCAGATTAGAACAAATTTTCAGAGTTAGAGACCAAGCAGAGCAATTCAGTGAAAAGCTGAAAGAAGACAGTTTGAATAAGTCAGCTTGGAGAGTCAGTTTGGGCCAGAAGAGTTAAACTGAATCAGCCAAAGATACTTCATATAGAACCTGAAAGTATGAGAATATTCAGCAGCAAATCTGTGAGATGACAATTACTTCTAGCGAACTTAGGATACATTTACACTAATTTAGGAGGGCTAAGAATGGTGTTCAGTGGTAATGCACTTGCCTAGTGTGTAGAGGAACTTGGGATAAATTTGAAGAACTGTAAAAAAAAATTATACAACTATGTCAGTAGTCAAATTACAAGTTACAGTAATACATTTCTAGAAAGAAAGAAGGAAAGAAGCAAAGAAACAAAGAAAGAAAAAAAGCAAAACTTTAGTAGTTTTAAAACAACAAATAGGGAAAGGCCTTCAAAAAATCAGTATTATCACTGTCTACATTAATGTGTATGCTCTTTTAGATAGTTAATTTTCAAACAATAATTTGAGAATAAAGATTTTTGTATTTTCAAAAAATAATTCCAAAACTGTGAATTATAGCTTGAATAGTTATAAAACAGAGTATTGATTTATACTGTTATATACAGGTGAAACTATCATCTCCAGGGACTGTATTAGAGTTCATTTAAGAGGTTCTTTGTTTGTTTGCTTTTTGTTGATTTGTTTGATTTTTTGCTTTTTATTTCACTTAATTAAAAATAAATAGAACTATTTTTCAGTATTTCCCAATAGCCCATGATACTTGGTCTAGTATTGAGCCACTGTTGATTATTCTTTTTTCATGTTAGTATGTCCCTTGGTATCCTTGTTGTTCTGATTTTGTTTTGTCAACCATGTTGATAAACTGTGTGAGTTTAACCTCTTGGACATTTCTAGAAGATATAATAACAAATAAAAGATTTTTTTCCTTTGGCATATAATCTTGTATTTATTTATTTATTCACATCCGAAATGCTTCGCCCTCCTGGTCCTTCCCTCACAGAATCCCTCCACCCATCCTCCCTCCTCTTTGCCTCTAAGATGGTTCCCCCTCTTGGGTATCCCCCCCAACCTGTCATATCAACTCTCTGTAGGACTACTTTCATTCTCTCCTGCTAAGGTAGGATGAAGAAGCCCTCTACTATATATGTACTGGCACTATAATCTTAACATTTCCTCTACTACAATGATTCTTTTTTTTTCTATTTCTTTTTTGTTGTTTTTTTTTAATTTTTTTTTATTTTCTATATTCTATGTTTACATTCCAAAGGCTTTCCCCTTTCCCTGTTCCCACCCACCATAGTTCCCATAGTTCCTCTCCCCCCCCCCAACTGTTCCCCAATCATTACCCCTCCCCCCTCGGTTTCTTTACTAAACTGGATGCAATCTTTACAGGCCCAGGGTCCTCTCCTTTCTTCTTCTTGGGAATCATTTGACTTGCTATTTGTGTCTTGAGTATTTAGGGCTTCTGGGCTCATTAATATCCACTTATCAGTGATTGCATTTCATGTGTATTCTTTTGTGATTGGGTTAATTCACTCAGGATGATATTTTCCAGGTCTAACCATTTACCTACAAATTGCATGAATTCATTATTTTTAATTGCTGAGTAGTATTCCATTGTATAAATATACCACATTTTCTGTATCCATTCCTCCTTTGAGGGATATTTGGGCTCCTTCCAATTTCTGGCTATTATAAACAAGGCTGCTATAAACATAGTGGAGCATGTGTCCTTATTGCATGCAGGGGAATCCTCTGGGTATATGCCCAGGAGTGGTATGCCAGGGTCCTCTGGAAGTGACATGCCCAATTTTCTGAGGAACCGCCAAACTGATTTCCAGAGCGGTTTTACCATTTTGCACTCCCACCAACAGTGGAGGAGTGTTCCTCTTTCTCCACATCCTCGCCAGCACTTGTTGTCTCTTGAGTTTTTAATCTTAGCCATTCTGACTGGTGTGAGGTGGAATCTCAGGGTTGTTTTGATTTGCATTTCCCTGATGACTAATGATGTTGACCATCTTTTAAGGTGTTTCTCGGCCACCCGAATTTCTTCTGGTGAAAATTCTTTGTTTAGCTCTGTGCCCCATTTTTTGATAGGGTTATTTGTTTCTTTGCGGTCTAACTTCTTGAGTTCTTTGTATATATTGGATATTAGCCCTCTGTCGGATGTGGAGTTGGTGAAGATCTTTTCCCACTTTGTTGGTTGCCGTTTTGTCCTTCTGACAGTGTCTTTTGCCTTACAGAAACTTTGTAATTTTATGAGGTCCCATTTGTCGATTCTTGATCTTAGAGCATAAGCTATTGGTGTTCTGTTCAGGAACTTTTCCCCTGTGCCCAAGTCCTCCAGAGTCTTCCCAAGTTTCTTTTCTAATAGTTTCAGTGTGTCTGGTTTTATGTGGAGGTCCTTGATCCACTTGGAGTTGATCTTAGTGCAAAGAGATAAGAGTGGGTCAATTCGCATTTTTCTGCATGTTGACTTCCAGTTGAACCAGCACCATTTGTTGAAAAGGCTATCTTTATTCCACCGGATGGTTGTGGCTCCTTTATCAAAGATCAAGTGACCATAAGTCTGTGGGTTAACCTCTGGGTCTTCAATCCTGTTCCATTGATCTGTTTGCCTGTTGCTATACCAATACCATGCAGTTTTTAACACAATTGCTCTGTAGTACTGCTTGAGGTCAGGGATATTGATTCCCCCAGAAGTCCTTTTATTGTTGAGAATAGTTTTAGCTATCCTGGGTTTTTTGTTGCTCCAGATGAATTTGAAAATTGCTCTTTCTAGATCTATGAAGAATTGAGTTGGGATTTTGATGGGGATCGCATTGAATCTGTATATTGCTTTTGGCAAGATGGCCATTTTTACTATATTGATCCTGCCAATCCAGGAGCAAGAAATATTTTTCCATCTTCTGAGGTCTTGATTCTTGAAATTGTGTTGGAAATGTATCAGTTGGGAATGGGCAATAGCCTATAACTTCATGTTCTCATAGTCTTCCTTAGGGAAGAGAACCCTTATTGTTTATTCAATTCAAAGTGATCAGACCTGGGATTATATGCATATAAATAACATTATACAGCATGACTAAAGTTGTATTAACATATTTTAAACATATGCACATATATATACATGCACTCACACATATGTACACACATATACAAGTATACATATATATGTAATAAAAATTAAATTAAAAAAGAGGTCACAAATTTGGTTTGGATGAAGGAAATGGAAGGGGTAATGATGTAAATATATTATAGTTTCAAAATTATTTAAAAGAAATCAAAGATAATCATCACATTGATATGCATAAATGAAACCTGAAACATTGTATTTACTCTGAATTAAAAGAAAAAGGCAAAGACTCCTAAGACTCAGAAAACTCCTGAAATTACCAAGCTAAGGCCACTGATTAGACTTAGTTATTCAGGATAAACAGATACTCTCTAAAAGGTTATATAAACTGTAGCAGTAGCACTTGTTGGGGAGGGATAGAGTTCTATAAAGCTGCCTACAAGTTGGACAAGGAGCTCTACTGATCCAGATACCTACATTAGGGTGGGCTTTTGGAAAATGTAACTGCTCTTAGTCATATGTGCCAATGTTACTGGTGGTGATTCCATTCATATGTGCCAACGAATATTAACATATGTACAAAAAGGCCTGTGCAATGCAAATGTAACATATTTTTAGGAAAATATCATAGTATACATACATAAATCAGTAGGAAGGAGAACTGATAAATTCTTTGTGATCTATGAAAATATACAGCAGAGTGTGTAATAAAGTAATATTTGTAAAAGTTGATGAACATCTTTAAAAATTTTTAATGTAAGAAAAGCAAGAAACAAGTGATCTAATAATACATGTCTTATATACTAAAATGTAAAGATGCTTAATTTTGTAACAGTAGTTTAGAATATTAAAGAGAGAAATGCATATCTAATTCAAGTTGCTTCTTTTACCTTGGGAATGAGTAGCAAGGGGTGAGCTCATGACTTCAAGTGCCTCTTAAATATTTATTGTCCAACAAACAAATTTGGAAAACAGTAAAGATAGGCAAGTTGCCCATATACATGGTGTTTGGTATGAGGCTCTGCCACTTTACAGAGATATTCCTTCCATTCTTGATGTAAGAGAATTCTCCAATGGATTATGTTTCCAAGTTTCAAAGAAAAATGTTAATTCAGCTTATTAACAGATTTTCAAGAATTATCAGACCATGTTACATTTGCTTCCTCAAATGTTCATTGACACAAAGTAAGTTACAAATGCAATTGCTTCCTCTTTTTATTCAACCATAATTTTTAGGTTAAAACACAAAAAACAAACAAAGAAAAATGACAATCATCTTGCAATAAGTGGTCTCAAATTTCAACAAAACTTAACTTGTTACAAAATACCAACTGACAAGGAAAATGAAGAAATTTTGTCAAATATGTTTTAGGTACTAAGAATATAGATCAATGTTAATGCGTATGACAGTCAAGAAGTTATTTGTTGTTACATATAGCTTTCATGTGTTCATGTGATATCTTAATCAAATTGAGTATAGTCTTAGCCACCAATCTTCATTATCATTATCAATTAGTAACTTTGATCCCTTTTGTACTGCTACAATTTGTATAAACATTTCTGATAATGTGATAAATTCAAGGCTCAGGTTTTGTTTAAAATACTTAGATGTACCACAGAAATAGAATATACATGTAGTAAGCATGTTCAAGGTTTGGAGTTCAAGGCCAGTGTAAACACACAGAAATAAAGAAGAAAGGGAGGGAGGGAGACAGGGAAGGAGGGAGAGAAGGTGGAAGAGAGAGAAAGAGAGAGAATATACAAAATGTATCTGTATATATATATATATGTATATTATATATACTTCTAGTAATTTACAAATATCCATACTACATTGTTTCTCCAAGGTAATACCAAATTTGTGTTGGAGAGATAACTCAGTGGTTCAGAAAACTAACCCCTCTTCCAAAGGACCTATGTTCTATTCCTGGAACCCACTGGTGTTTCACAACCATGTGCAACTTTAATTCTGTAAGATTGAACACCCTCCTATAGCCTCTGTGGGTACCACAAAAATGAATACATGTAAGATTAGAAAAGAAAATATTAACACTAAGATTGATCATGCTCATGACTCTTCAGGACTCATTGAAGGCACAAGATTTCTGTTTCATACAACTTAAATGTCTTAGGGTAAAGTTATCAACTTTAAAGATATTTGTCGTCACTGTAAGTAAAAACAAAAGTAGGTATAGGGAAAAAAAACTAGCAAAATTAGACCATGAACTGACCAGTGCAGGCTGTTTGGAAGCTATATCAACATGTATAAGAAAATTTTTTGTAAAAAAAAAACGCAGGCTTATCTATAAATTTTACATAGATTACATATACACAGCCTCAACTATGAACCATACTTTGTTGTGCTCACTTTTATTTGATTATTATTTTTATATTTTTAATTCATTTTCCTGATTGCTGTTGCCCATGGCCTGGTCGTCCCCCTCCCACAATTCCTTCACTACCCCCTTCTCAGAGAGAGTAGTGCCCCTCCTCAATATCCTTCCCCCCCAACTCTGACACATATAGTTTCAGCAGAGCTAGGCACATCCTCTTCCACTGATGCAGAAAAGGTAACCCAGCTAGAACATATCCCACAGACAGGCAACAGCTATTGGGATACGTCCCACTCAAGTTGGTCATACCCACGTGAAGACCAAGGTGCACATCTGCTACATATGTGCATGGGCCTAGGTCTAGCCCATGTATGTACTTTGGTTGGTGCTTCAGTCTCTGAGAGCCCTAAGGGTTCAGTCGGTTGTTGGTCTTCCTGTGGAGTGCTTACCTCCTTTGGGGCCCTCCATCCTTCCCCCAACTCTTCCATAAGAGTCCTCAAGCTCTATTATTTTAATATGGAGGTCTCTGAATTTTGCTGAATCAGCTGCTGGGTGGAGTCTCTCAAGGGACAGCCAATCATGACTCCCATCTCCAAGCATAGCAAAGCATCATTAATAGTGTCAGACAATGAAGACTATATAGCTGGGCTATTGCGTGGTTACTCCCCCAGTCTCTGTTTTATCCCCTGTCCATGCATTTATTATAGACAGGATTACTTTGGGGTTGAATGTTTTGTGGGCAGGTTGGTGTCTCTATTGCTCCACTAGGGTTCCTGCCTGCCTATAGGAGGTGGCCTCTTCAGGTACCATATGTGAGTCACAGCTAAGGTCACCATATTGATTTTTGGAGACATCCCTTGTCCTAAGTCTCTGTCTAGTCCTAGAGAGCCCTGTACCTCCCTACCCAGGTCAGTTGCAGATTTCTATTCATTCCCAGGGCCAAAGTGTAATTTCTTCTTTCCCTCCCCACCCTGATGAAAACTCCCCTAGTCCCCTCTCCATTCTTCTTCCACCTAATTCCCTCCCCCAACTGACACCTACAACTATTTGATTCCATCTTCTAAGTGAGATTCAGGCATGATTGCTTGGGCCTTCCTTCTTGTTTACCTTCTTTGGGTCTGTGGAGTATTGTGTGAGTATCCTACATTTTGTGGCTAATATCCACTTATAAGTGATTATATACTATGCATGTCCTTTTGGGTTTGAGGAACCTCACTCAGGATAATATTCTCATGTTCTATCCATTTGCCTTTCAAATTTATGATGTCCTTGTTTTTGATAGCTGAATAGTATTTCATTGTGTAGATGTACCATATTTTCTTTATCCATTCTTCAGTTGAGGGCCATGTAGGTAGGTTGTTTCCTGTTTCTGGCTATTATGAATAAAGCTGCTATGAACATAGTTCAGCAAGTGTTTTGTTGGATGGTAGAGCATCTTTTGGCCATATTCCCAGGCGTGATATAGCTGGGTCTTTAGATAGAACAATCCCCAGTTGTCTGAGAAACTGCCAACCTGATTTACAAAGTGGTTGTGCAAGTTTGCATTCCCACCAGCAATGGCAGGATGTTCCTTTCCTCTACATCTTTGCCAGCTTGTGTTAGTACTTGAGCTTTGTTCTTAGCCATTCTGATTGCTGTAAAGTGGAATCTAAGAGTTGTTTTGACTTGTATTTCCCTGCTGACTATGGTCTTTGAACATTTCTTTAAGGGATTATTCTTCATTGGAGATTCCTGTTGAAAATACTTTTTTTTAGCTCTGCTCCACCCCTTTTTAAAAAATTTGGTTATTTAGTTTGTTGGTGTCTAACTTCTTGAATTCTTTATAAATTTTGAATATTATCCCTCTGTCAGTTGTAAGATTAGTGAAGATCCTTTCCCAATGTGCAGGCTGCTATTTTGTTCTATTGAATATGTCCTTTGCCTTACCAAAGCTTTTCAGTTTCATGAAGTCCCATTTATTAATTGTTGATCCTTGAGTCTGAGCCACTGGCATTCTGTTCAGGAGGTTGTCTCCCATATCAATGAGTTCAAGGCTATTCCCCGCTTTCTTTTCTAATAGATTAAGTGTACCAATTTTGTGTTGGGGACTTTGATCCACTTGGACTTGAATTTTGTATGGCATGATAAACATCTGTCTATTTGCACTCTTCTACATGCAAACATGCAGGTAGACAATCACCATTTGTTGAAGATGCTTTCTTTTTATTCATTGAATAGTTTTGCCAAATATCTGTTGTCCATGGGTGAGTGGGTTTATTTCAGTGTCTTTGCTTCGATTCCATTGATCAACATGTCTGTTCCTATATCAGTACCATGTAGGTTTCATTATTATTGCTCTGTAGTACAGCTTGAGGTCAGTGATGATGATACTTCAGAAGATCTTTTATCCAGAAATGATTATTATCTCCCTGTAAATGCTGCTATACTTACCACCTTTTTGCTGAAAACATTGCAGAATTTTCAGGAACCCTATTCCTGCACACCAGCTTTCAATGCTGAGTTGGCTTCAGTTTTGCACATATGTGTGTAGTAGAGTGCCAAAGTATATAAATATATTCTATCAGAAAATGTAATAATGTAAAGTGAGGCTGTATTTAATTTTAAACTTAATAAAAAATGTGAATGAAACATAAGCATTTTAGGAAGGTAAAGTCTTGTTCCTATTTAGTCATTACCCTGTCTTATAACACCATATAACCAGAACTTGACTAACATCAATTGTATTTCTAAAGCAAATTTACATATTAATGATCAATTAATTACATATAATGAAATATTATCTCTAAAAGCCTATTAGCTTCTAATAATTATAATGCAATAGTAACAACACTATGAGGTTTGCTTTAATGTCATCTCTGCTATCCGCTCCTCCAGTAATTTCTGGGTGTTTTCTGTAAAGCAAAACACTTTTCATGTTGCAAAAAATAAAACTCTCCAAGCGTGACTCGCATTTAGAAAGGCAATGATTAAAGATGAGAAAAGGCATCCTTAATCATGGTCTGGGTGTAGTGGAGGACCAGGCCATGGTCATTCTGATAATCAAAAGCGATCATGTCTCCAGTGATAGACCATGACTATACAAAATTTGTAAAACCTAGTTTTTATTACTTTCACTTATAATATGGAAGAGAAGAGTAAAACATTTAAAATAGAAATAAAAGATATAGACATATGCTTCAGGACTGTAAAGATAAAGATGCTAATAAAGACATGACCCAGGATAGGGAAACACTAGGCAGCTGAGGCAAGAGTGGGTGGGCAGGTGGGGGATCACCCTCATAGAGGCAGGGGGTAGGGAGGAGGGGATAGGGGACTTGTGGAGGGCAAACTGTGAGGAGGGATAACATTTGAAATGTAAATAAATAAAATAACCAATAAAAAAGGAAAAAATAGTCACATTATTAAAATAAATAAAACATTATTTTTAAAAGACATGATTTTCAGATGCTGTGACTCTAGCAAAAAAAAAAAACTTTGTTGAAGGAGAAAGTGGTCTAAAGGGATATTGACATTTAAAATTCTTGCTGATTAACTATTGATTGTAATATGGGAAGCAAGATTAGTTAAATCATAATTTGAGTATGAAATGCTAAAATTACACCTTCACTGAAACTTGTTTGTCTAAAATGTTCCCAATTGATCAAAGGTGTTGTGATGATTAACATTGATTGTCATCTTGACAAAAATCCAGAATCACAAAAAGTCTTCTGGGCATGTGTGTGAGGGGTTATCTGTCATGTGTTAATTGAGGTGGGAAGACCCACCTTAACTGTGAGTGGCTCTGTCCCATAGATTTATATTTGAGAGAATCAACTTTATATTTATGTTTGTTGAGTGTCACAAAAGGAACGGATTTGTCAGTAGGCCTTGGAGCAGTGGCAATAGCTGTCACTTGCACATGTTTTTACCAGGTTAAAGAAAGTGATGGAGTCTTGACTTGACAAAGCACGTTCTGGGAAGAGAATGAAGTCCAACATTGTTGAGATGTAAGAGGCAAGGTCACAGTTCATGAGCTGAGGCTTAAAGTACAGGCAGGATCTGACTAAGGAAACTACATTCTAATTAATTAATTATTGATGCGAAGGTAATTATATGTCAGAAAATAACGTTGCCAGAAGGAATAAAGGTCTAACTGTAATCATGAAGGCACTGTCAACTTGATAAGCAAACCAGTCACTCTGGCCATTGAGGTAGGAAATAAACAATTGTTCGTTGTAAATATATGTTTTCCACCTCAGTTGTGAAGTGAGGGAAGAGGAACAAGGCGCTGAGGTTATGATGACATGGTGGAATCTTCTAGAGTGGTGCTCCGTTCAGGTTCCAGATTCACATAGAACTATCACCGCAATTCCATGTGTTCTGGAGAAAGACACCGGGGAAGCATTTCTTCCTGCAAAAGAAGCTTAGAGAACAGTATAGATGCACTTAATTTGCATTCTACCTGCAACATAAGGCAACCCTCTGTTTTTTATAAAGAAATGTCGACAGTAGGAAACATAATATGACTTTGTGCTGTAGAAGCTAGTGATTGTATAGGAGAGTTTTAACCCACAACACCAGAGCTTTGGTTAAGCCATTCTGCATACTGTATCACAGGTTGATATATGTAGGATGGAACTAAAAGTATGTCTGCGTTACAGTTTTGCATTTAATTTTAGTGGGGTTTACTTGTTTGTTTGTTTGCCCCCACCATATCATTCTGTAAGGGAGATAAATTTATAGAGGGCAGCATTTTTCCTATTTGTGTTGCATCTTAACAAATACGATCTATACATTTCCGCAAGAATATTGTTGCATGAGGAGAAATAAGGCCTGAGCTTTCATTTTAACCCACAAGTCTGGACATTGTACTTAATATAATTATTTGAAGTTTCTATTGTACCTATTAGTTGAAATTTGAGAGCCGCTTTATTGAGTAGTCAAAGAAATCACTCAAAGCTAAGAAAAAGCCATCCTTACTCTTAGTCGAATGCTCAGACACAAAATTATGTGAACACCATGAACACAGAATGCGGCATGTGAGCTGATTTGTGTGCTCACAATGGCTGTTTGTCCTCAAATGTACTTACTTAAATAAGAGAAGAGCTGGGAGAAAAGGCAAACAGCACCTTGAAGCAAAAGAAGTGGAACAGATGTCCTTTCGCTCTGTGTTTTATTGATTTATAAACACTCAGTCAGGCTCCCTCATCTCTGCAGAGTAATTTAGATATGGGAAAATATCTGTGAAATATATCGATCGTGTTATTGATTGAAAAGCCAATTGCTGTTGCACTCCTGTTTTACCATTTAAGTCCTGACACATTTTGACATATGAGCCAGCTGTGACTCCCGCCTTGATTCTGCAATAAGATAATGTGAAAGCTGTCATAACCACTTCTCTGTCAGCTCTGAGTATTTACAGCGCGCGGCTGCTATTTAGCTTGCTTTTTAACTACCTGAATAATAAGGGCTTGTTAAAGCTCTCACGCTGGCAGCAAGCTGATCAGGCAGGTCCACATATGTGGACCAATGCTGGGTACTTTTTCTATACATTTAGAAAACTGATACATTAGTGGATCAAAAAATTGAAGGAACCAGTTTCTTAAAATCTTTGTATTTAATATATATATATATATATATATATATATATTTGTATGTATTTATGTGTGAATGAACAAATACTGACAAATTTTCTTGTCCTTTTTCAGAGAATTTTGATTTCCTAGCATATCTCTGGATGGCATTTCTACCTTATGACATTAGTTCCTCTTCATCAGCACTGAAGGGAGAATAGGAAAAACAGTCCTTTCAATCTATAGATTTGCTGCTTATTTTGTTTATACATCTTTTTGTTGTTGTTTACAAAGGAAGGTAATTTACACAAAATTACTTAATATCCTTAGAGGAAAAAAGTTAAGCAAGACAGTCTCTGAATCTATCTGCAACAGCTCACACACATTTACATAAATATATCTCCAAAAAGTGCACTTTAAAAGATCTACGTTTTAGGACTGAACTCATTAGATGATTGAAAATACAAATGCTATTTCCTGCTTCTAGTCACATAATCATAACGCATGAGAAAAAGCTCCACTAAATCACCCATTTGATGCATACCGTCAATATGGATCTCTTCCAAATAAGGTTGTTTAAATGTATACTATACATTATTAAAGTTGGTGTCCATAATACTCCTCTTATATTCTGATGCATCTTCTTCTTGTCACACTCTTCTGATTAATCACAAGCTGCATGTTGATATGTTCTTTTCCATTTTATGTAAAAGCATCTCTCAATTTGTGTAGCCCAATGAAACTGGCCCATGGTAAGGGAGCAGTGCTGATGTAAATGGCCTGGGAACAATGCTCCATATTATATGGATGGACAGCAGATCACTCTGCTGGGAAATGAAACATTCATTTAAGAGCATGAGCGGCACACCATTCTGGCAAATGACTGACAGATCGGCAGTGTTAAACATTACACTTCTGACTGATTTGGATCCCACTTTGAGAAAACCCAACATATCCCTTCCAAATATGGAATCCTTTAGTCATATTTTTAGCCTCCATATCAAACTTAAAAGCAGATTTCTCCTTTACATGAAACTATAAATAAGCTTTGTTTTTTAAACAACGTAGCAAATGAAATGTGACAAATCTGTAAAATCTGTAGTCTAAAGCTGTAGCAGGCTGTTTTCCAATCAAGCTGGCATTAGCTAAAGGAAGATGAGCTGTAAACAACCTGTCGTGACAACATTCTACATTCGCTGCAGTGTGGGGAAACAGACCATGACACTGGAGTGACATCTCTTCCCAGATCTTACCTCTGTACCTCCCTATCTTTCATCTATCTTGCAGTAGTTAGGATCTAGCAAGACCCATACAGGAAACTCTGGTAGGTCACTCTTCTAGCTTCATGCACAAGAAAACGGTTGGGAAATTAGTATTATCTTCACATTCATGATCCGCTTACTGACTAGCGTTCTGTGGTTTAGTAGATACGTAGTAGGGCAAATGAATCCGGTTTGAATTAAAACAACACTTCCAAATTTTTGTTGGCTTCACAATGAACGGAAGTTTCTGAAGTACTATTTCCCCCACTTAAACTACCCCTTGTACTAACATTTTGCATACATTTAGCATAATTTTTGAGATAACAAAATTATCATCAGTACAATATTACAGACTAATCTCTAGAGTTTAGTCTCATCATTTCCTTTAGCAGTTTGCTCTTTGTCTTCTCCTGTGATAATTCCTTCAGAATCTGTTCCTAATTAAGCACCATAGGTATATCTGATATGATCAAAATTATATTTATGTCTACACACTGGACTTCCATATTTGTATTAATTCTAAAACTATGAACACCAGTGTTACTATGGATTGAATAAAGTTTTAGGTGACCTCAGAGTTCTCCATCATTTCTATTTACTTTTCTAACTTCTGCTTGGATTTGAGACATGATTATATTCCACACAGACATCCTTGCTTAAGTAGTTGTAAATATACTGGACAGTATTCTATATCTTGCTGAATGACAGTTATGACAGCCATTTGCCATTTCCTGAGTTAGCTTATACAAGGGGTTCATGTAAAACTCATTTTTTGTAGAATATTTGTTCCCTTAGCCTGTGTGTCAGTGTGTTCAGCCACTGTGTATCTTACAAACTTACCACTGGATTTTTGGCTCTGCTTAAGTAAACATCTCTCTCTCTCTCTCTCTCTCTCTGTCTTCTATATTATTTTTAAATTATAACATTGTTTTAGATCTTGGATATTGTGATGATTAACTTTGATTGCCAAATCATATACATATGAGAAACATTATATGGAATGAATAGATTGAATTTGTATATTTAGGGTGTGTGTGTGTGTGTGTGTGTGTGTGTGTGTGTGTGTAAAACAGTAATATTTTTAAAAAGCCAGAGGACATGAATTTGATAAAGAGAAACCAACACACACACACACACACACACACACACACACACACACACAGAGAGAGAGAGAGAGAGAGAGAGAGAGAGAGAGAGAGAGAGAGAGAGAGAGAGACAGTGACAGAGACAGAGAGACAGACAGACAGAGTCTAGGGGATGTTCATGATGGGTTAGAAGGAAAGAGATATATGTAGAGAGAGTGTCTAGGGGATGTTTATGGACAGATTAGAGGGGAAAAAGAGAAAGGAGAAATGAAATAATTATATTTTAACAAAAAAATAAAGGTAAGAATAATGACTGCCTAGGGTATGAACGAGGCACACTTTTGACTGTACCTTATTGGTATTTCCAGAGAGATTAGCTGAGGGAAAGAGGCATGCTCTGGGTGAGGCATCACAAGCATCTTGGCTACAGTGTCTGAATTGAATAAGCAAGGAAAGGAGAAAGACAGTTGAGTTAGGACATGCCTCTCCTCTTTGGTTTGCCAACACTGGCTGGCATAAATTTTCCATCATGATGTAGTTGGTCACAGAGATTATATAGCATTGAGTATTCATCACAAATGTAATATGTAGAAAAGTGAGTCACCAGTTTAAGTCTGATATATCTAAGTCTAGAAAAAAAAGCAAAACCTCAGGTCAACAGCTAAATGACTAAAGAAAATTCTGTCTGTCACCTATCTATCTATCTATCTATCTATCCATCCATCCATCCATATATCTATCTATTTATCTATATACCTATTAATGAAGCATCACTTTGTTCATCTTTATATCAATATACTAATCTGTACTCTTCTTTGGAAATTAAATTCATGGTATTTTGATCATATCTCCTTCCCCAAGCAACACTCAGGTTCACCCCCTTTCCTAATCACCTAACTTTGTGTCTACATTGGTTTTTAAGTCCACAAATTCATATTAGGGCTAGATTTATACTCTTAAGTATGTGGATATCTACTGTAGAATCTTACACACTCTAGGGACCAAGTCCTTAAGAAAGTGACCTTTCCCTTTCCTAGCAGTTGTCAAATATCAGTAGCTCTTCCTAGAATTGGGACTTTGTGACCAACTCCCCATCCCATGGTTTGATTTTTTTTTCTGGCTTGAGAGTATTCAGGTATTGTTTGTGAAGTTTCAGTTCTGTGAATTTCCATGTGCAGCTGCCTTTTTTGTACCAGGAATACTGTTTCCTTGTGGTCATCTACCACCTCCAGTTCTTTCCCATTTTTATCCCAATGATACTTAAGCCTTAGAAGGAGGTGTTGTATAATTTGTGTCCCATTTAGTGCAGAGGACTCCAAATCACATATACTCTGCATGCTGACCAAGTGTGAGTCTCTGTGTTAATTTTATCTATTGCATTAAAAAGTCTTTATGATTTCCTTGGAGAGATGCAGTAATCTATGATGTAATGAAAAACTGTTACAAATAAGTTTATGACTATTATCTCATTAGAATAGCAGTACAGGATAATAAACTATGGCACATCTGGCCACAAGTACTTGGCATAATAAATGAGCCAGGTATTGGTTCTCTGTTGTAAAGTGAGCCTTAACTCCAATCAGATAGTGCCTGGTTACTTTCATCTTAACCCAGTCAAAATAGGCAAGATAAAAAAGATGGCAAATGTTAATATGAATGTGGGAAAGAAGGCATACTCATTTACTGCTGATGTGTGCAGAAACTGGTACATATTGTATGGGAAATTGTATGGAAGTTTCTCAGAAGCCAGAAAAATACACACCACTTGATGTAGCCACACCATTCATCAACATAATCATGATATACATTTTGCTTATTAATGTAGAATGAAATTTTGCCACTCAGACAATTTTATTGGACTAGAGATCATTGTGTTAAGCAAAATAAGCCACACCTAGAATGGTATATATGACACGCTTACATTTATAGAGAGATTATAAGAATATTCACCTCAAAGTAGCTGAGAATAAAATTCTGGTCACTAGAGGCAGTGAAAAGAAGAACATATGGCAGAAATGAGTGGGGAAAAGCCACTTGGTAATTTCTAAATTTGAATTAAATAAAAATAAGAATTTCTGTTGTGCTGTTACCTAGGATGCGGTGACTATAGGCAACAATTTTATAGGATATATTTTGAAGTAACAGATGAAAAGATTGTTATTTTCACTATATATAATGGTAGAAGCTTAAAGGTATATATTTAGATCCTAGTTGAGATGAGTATTAATAAAAATATTTGAAGGATTGATAGAAAACATATGATATGAAAAAAGAGAACAAAACACTGAGAGTTAAAGGTTAAATGAAAATCAAATCAGGATAGGTAGTGAGTTAGCAAATTAAGGATGCAGGGGCAAACCTTACAGAGATTCAAGATTTGTAAGCTAATTATACAATGAAGATTTTGAATAGAAGTACTCTACATGGATGGACTATGTTATTCACAAAAGAATGTGGCTATTAAACAAAAAGATCTAAGTGCCAGATTAGATACCTTCCTCCAAGTTATTGATTAAGGGGATGACAGAAGTTCCCCATAAAATGAAAGCTATTTTCATTGTTCTTCAGAGACCAGAAATTAGGATGATGATGACACCACGAACTTTAGTTCTAAACAGTGCTATGCAGGCCGCTGCAAGAGTAAAAATGCCAATAGTCTCATCTAGCACTGGATTCTGCATGCTCTAATACTGAGCTTCAAGATGAGGTGTGTACAGTGGAATGATGACATGGCTCCATGGCTTACCCCAAAAGTGAAACTTCAAACCTCATACTATAAATGTAGTTAAAAGCCTATGATCAGGAGTTCATAGATGCTTGGTAGGGTTTTATTTTGTTATTTTGATGAATTATCATGCAGCCATATATTTTGGTTTTTATTCATAGGTCTGACCTGCTCTCAGTCTTAATCAAGGAAGCATTTTTACCCAATTAGGCAGCATGACAACCGATTAAAGTGACTGTGACTATAGCCTTAAATTGGGCATCATTGTCTATACCAACCTTTCCCCCCAAAGGCTCAAGAAATGTCAAAAATGAAGATAAGAAAACATGTAAGACCCAGAGGATATAAAACAGTGCTGTGAAATGCTGACTTCTAGTTATGATATGGCCATTGCACTCATGAATTTATGGTAGATGTAGTTACGTGCACAAAACCAAGTCTATCAAAATTCCATCAGAAATCAAGTAGGGACTCATTGTGTTCTACTCCTAGCTGAGGAGTTAATGGCATTTGGTGGCTGATAGGGGAAGGAGAGTAATTTTCTTTATGGATATGACCAAAGGTTGTTCGTCCATGATTGACTCGATAATAGTTCAATCATGTACATAGGGACAGCACTAATCAGGCACAATATTCCATAATAAAAATGAAGAGAACATGAAGCTGGGAGGAAGATGTTCCTTCTCTAATCATTAGAAAGATGGAAGAGTAGAGCTATAGGATCAAAATACCGTATATACATATAAAAAATTTTCAAAAATAAAAATATTAAATACAATTATAACTAAAATTAAAATCAAAATATTACCTTGTGTAGAAACCCATATTAGAAACTCTCCATTTAGCTAAATGATTTTTCTTAACTATGTTATTTGACAATGTTAAATATGTAATTAATGAATTCAATTTACTCACATCTTTTTCATTCGTAATACTGATATATTTTAATAGTAAGGTATTTTGATCACTATTTATCAGTGTTGTATCTATTTTCTGACAGTTAATTCACATTTATTAATCAGAATGATATAGGGATTGTCTTATATCTTCTTTGTATCCTGTCAGGAGTCATAGAATGTGTGTTTGACTTGACATTGATGATTTGGAAACATCTTTCTAATGGATGAGAACTATCCTTGAATGTGTGGTGTCTTATTGTAATTTTCTTTATGCTAATGAAGTATAAATGGCTAATCATGAAAAACATTTATTTTATGATATATGTTATACATCTTTTATTATTTCTTATAGAATAAATAGCATATGTCAAAAACAAAAGAATGATTGTAAAATCTGCTTGTGTATAAACAATCTTTCTGATTCTCTTATCTATGTCTTTTATTCACACTAGTACATTTCTCTGTCCACTTCTAAAATAGAATGATCAGTCAACCAATCACTTGGTATTCTGTAAGACTCTTGGAATATTGTCTCAGTTTGTCAGATGTAAGTCACTAACATTTACCCTTCATAGGTGTAAATGATCTATTTTTTCTACTTGGATAAAATGGATTTGAGCCCTTGAAATAGTGGTCCTAATGCTTCATCAGTAGAGGGCAGTGGATAGACATTTTACAAGTCCTTCCTGGCTGGAGTGTTCATTGGGGTTTGTAAAGATGGCTTCTCCAGTGTCCAGCTTTCACAGGGTTCATGACTAGAACATAGGCCCTTTTATCTGGCAACAAAATCCTGCTGTGCATCTACGGCCTTAGATACCAAGCACTGCTGTTTCAGGTGTCTGTTTACTGTAGTGATGTGGCCATAAACATCCTCAGCCAGTCAGCCAATCCTTGGTGTGTTCTCACACCCATTCTATGGATAACAATTTGTCTCTATTTGCTGTTTACAATTTCCAGGCATCACTTTACCAGTTCTCTGTTACTCTATGTCACTATTGCAACTCATAATTTTTATGTTAATTTTTCCTATTTAAATAGTTGAGTGATTTCTTTTCTTCAATTTGAACCCCAAGAAATACATTTTCTTGGTTTTGACATAATTACATAATTTAGTTTTCAGGTTACTATGCCATTATTCACAGGGAATTAAGAATGAATAAATAAAGCAAAATATGAGAGGCAATAAGACAAGGGGATTGTAATTAAGCTGATGGCACCCATGGCTAGCAAATGTCCCTCTGATATAATGAAAAATTACTTCAAACAATGTTCTAAGAGTGCATAAATGAATGGGTCCCATCTTGAAAAACAGATACAAGAATTTACTTGCTGACTCCCCTGTACAAAACGCTTGTAGATACAAAAATATTGTGCTGGTTGGTCTTAGGTCAACTTGACATACAAGCTAGAGATTCTGAAAACAGGAAACCTCAATTGAGAACATGCCTTCATCAGATCTAGCTCTAAGGCATTTTCTTACTGAGTGATTGATGGAGAAGGTCCCAGCCCACTGTGGGTGCTACTTCTACTGGGTTGCTGTTTCAGGTTTCTATAAGAAAGCAGGCTGAGCAAGCCAGTGCAAGCAAACCAGTAAGCAGCATCTCTCCATCAACTCATGTCTCCAGGTTCCTGCCTGTTTGAGTCTCCATCCTGACTTCCTTATAAAGAAGTGTAAGCCAAAACCCTCACCTCTTCATCATGTTCTTTCATCACATCAACGGAGATAATAACTAAGATAGATCTTAAGCAGATCACACCTATGCCTTGTATCACATTGGCATAGATTATATGTAGAAACAAGGAGGAAATGTCCATGTGTAGACATTAGCTATAGTGTTTGCATCAACATCGTTGGATGTATTGCTAAAATGGCAGCCTGAGTGAAACAATTATACAAGGAACCCAGAGACAGATGTCAATGAAAAGATCTGAAAAAAATTATTTACGTATATGTAATTAACACATGGTTTTTTATCTATATATAAATTTTATATTATAATATGTTGAATCTCGAGTCATTTTGCTCAACAAATGAGCTTTTTTATATAAGGTTTTTCTCTCTTCTTGGAATAGGATGTATCTTTGTTCCTTGTAAATCCAGGTCACATGGTACCTGTTTAGTAACTTCCTGATAGATAAGTTACTTGGTCTCTTCTTTTAGCTCCCACAGCACATTTCCTTATGCATCTGAAAGTATTTTCATATTTTATTGTAATTTATTTGTTTTACACCTGCATTGCTCAGGAAATTGTGACTGTCTCGATTGCAGGGACCATGTATTATTCATTTCTGTATTCCCAGCACTCAGCATACCACTTGCACATCAACCTCTCAATAAATATGTGTTGAATTGAATTTAAACGAAATCATAGATGTAAAAGTACACATGGATAGTATTATCAGCAGAGCAGCATTTCACTATAGCATGATATACATCTAATTTGCTACTTACGAGATTCTGTGGTGATGCCATAGACACTTTGTCAAACACCTGGAAAGCAGCGACGCTTTTTGCCAATGAGGAGCACAAGTATATGTTGACAGTTTATTTCAGTACATTATATGGCACTCAACCAAAATTGAACAGCAAGAAAAGATGGAAAGAAAATGACTATTTTCTAGGCTTCCATCACAGCAGGTACAACTAAATGGATTTCATGATGTTCAGGTGCCTTGGTCTGCATCAACTCTTATGCGTAAATCAAATTGATCGCCCTAAGTCGTTTGGCCCAGGACTGTCATTCTGAGCCTCACAGTCATACAATGGTATATTACACTCTATTATTGTATACTACATCACAGCATACTGTATCTATTACAGTCATCTCATGTGGAATTACCTCTTTCAAAAGGATGGAACACACCCTAAATTATAATGGGCTCATCACTTGGACTGGTTTTAGTAGAAGAAGCTCTCTCAGCACCATGTTATTACCTCTGGAGTGATTAGAGGAAAGGTGGTATTTCATTCTAAGGCTAAAATGTTTTCCTAGGAAAAGTAAATCTATACACTTTAAGATATGTAGGATTAGAATTGCAACTTATACATCCATGTTTAGAATTACCCCAGACATATACCTGCAAGTTACAGGATTATATGTACAATGTTAAAAATGTTATCTTACATAGTTGCAAGTTACATTCAAAATTACACATCTTATTTTTCTAACAGTTCTTACAAACATGCTTCTCAAAACCTGCCCAAGTATTTTGATTAAATATCATCTACATGTAGACCATCAAAGTTGAACTCCAGTCTACCTCACAGGAATAGAAATGCCTCCTCTTCTATAGCCTTGCTGTTTGTGTTTTTAAATCTTAATATATTTGGAGAAACTGCAAACACTTGTATTCCTTGCCTTGTTTTGGCTGGGTGAAGCTGACAGTACAAGTTGTGGCTTGTGTTTAGCAATTAGATAAGCCTTTAGACACTGAATATTTTATGGTAACCTCTTTCAAATTCATTTTAATTTCCTATTTTTTTCTTAGTCTCTTGCTGGTTTCACCTCTTTTAATCTATTTTAGCATTCTCAAGTGCTTATCCTTTCAAAACTAGATTGATTCACTTTTAGAAACAAGGGGAAATATTGATAAATAAATGCAAAAGTAAAACTATTTCTTCGAATGAATTTTATAGATAGATAGATAGATGGATAGATAGATAGATAGATAGATAGAGGGATAGATATGCTCATTTCTGCTCTCATGCATTAGTAGTACTATATTAAAAGAACACAAAATATTTTACTGCAGTTGTTCATCATGTTTCATTATCACATAAGAACATGCTCTTAAATTTTTAAATAATCAATCCCGTGTCCCTCCTGATAATTCAGTGATTGCATGATTATACATTCAAGGACTAAACTAATACATATTTTTTAAAGCAAGAATTTGGAAAAGGTAAAATGAAGCATTTAGAGATTAAAATGAGATGTAAACTTGTTAATATGCTCTTCTATTAGACACACGGTATAAGTTAGTGCTTCTCCACTTTTCTGATGCCGTGACCGGTTAATATAGTTCTTTAGGTTGTGGTGACCCCAACCATAAAACTACTTTCATTGCTACTTCATAACTGTAATTTTGCTATAGGGAAAGAGTCCTTCACCTCCCAAAGCAGCTGCTACCCACATAATAAGAACAACTGGTATTACTGGTTAGACATACAAGTAGGTAATCACAAGAGGGTACTGATAAAACACAAAAAATTAAGAAGGAAGCAAGCAAGAAAAGGAAGCCAGATTAATTTCAATCAGACCTAAGGCAATAGATATTAGATGCAAAATAATAATAATAATGTTTGTTATTATATAATTATGTTTTATTATGATATTTATTATTACCATCAATATTATTATTATTGATTTGCTCAG